>VXAX01001406.1:264700-570660 GCA_013399835.1 Leptocoma aspasia | reverse complement strand
CCGGGCCGCTCCTCCCGGTGCCCCTGATCCCTGCGCTGCGCCTACGGAACGGCGTAGGGAGGCGGAGGAGCGTGGCCGAGCCCGGCCCGCCGCGCTGGCGAGATGGCGGCGCAGAAGATTAACGAGGCGCTGGAGCACATCGCGAAAGCGGAGAAATAGTGAGCGGAGGGCAGCGGGGCTGGGGGGAGCTGGCGAGCGGCTGCCAGCTCGACACCCGTGCTGTCCGGGCCGCCCGGCGCTCCTGCCCCATGGAGGCGGCGTGTCCCCTCCTGGCCTGGCAGGGGGGCTGAGGAGACTCCGTGTGCCAGGCGGCGGCACGTCGGAAAAAGGGAAGGGAGGTGGCGGGGCCGCAGGGTCCGGCGCGGAGGGAGTGGTGGGTATGGCTGCTCGGCCCCTCCTGTGCCTGAGGGGGCCGGGTGCTGTAGGGGACCTGGTGCCCCGAACAGGGACAGGGAAGCGGCCCTAAGGCTCAGCAGTGGGGTCGGTGAGGCGGTGCGGCTCAGAGGCCTGCAGCCTGAGCAGTTTCCATTAGGCCCTTGTGGCCTCTATTGCTCCGACCCTGGCGGCAAAGCCAGGGCTGTCGCGTCTGCCCTTCTGCTAAAGTTAGTGGGAGGAAGACAAGTCACAGAATCAATTAGGTTGGAAAAGGTTTGTGAGATGATCGAATCCAACCCGTGACACAACACCGCTCTGTCGACTAGACCAGGTCACTGAGTGCCACATCCAGTGTTTCCTTAAACGCCTCTGGGGATGGTGACTCTATCACCTCCGNGCAGATCGTCTCCAGAGGTCCCTTCCAACCCTAACGACTCTGTGTGATTCTGTTTTTTAAAAACCTTCTGTTGGCCTAGCACGCCACGGCGCTGTGCACGGGAGGTGCCCGCCNCCCCGAACAGGGACAGGGAAGCGGCCCTAAGGCTCAGCAGTGGGGTCGGTGAGGCGGTGCGGCTCAGAGGCCTGCAGCCTGAGCAGTTTCCATTAGGCCCTTGTGGCCTCTATTGCTCCGACCCTGGCGGCAAAGCCAGGGCTGTCGCGTCTGCCCTTCTGCTAAAGTTAGTGGGAGGAAGACAAGTCACAGAATCAATTAGGTTGGAAAAGGTTTGTGAGATGATCGAATCCAACCCGTGACACAACACCGCTCTGTCGACTAGACCAGGTCACTGAGTGCCACATCCAGTGTTTCCTTAAACGCCTCTGGGGATGGTGACTCTATCACCTCCGTGGGCAGCCCATTCCAATATCTAATAACCCCTTCTGTGAAGAATTTCTTCCAAATGTCCATCCTAAGCCTCTCCTGGCACATCTTAAGGCTATAGACAAGTGGGAGAAAGTTATGGAGACTGTGTTGGATAAAAGGGCTTGATTTTGCTGAGGTGGTGTGTGTTTCCTGCCCGCAAGAAGTGTGTGATTGGTGCTTCTTAGGTGGCTTCAAGGACTTCTACTTACATTTATCTTGGAGAGCTTACCATCTATGATAGTCTGTTACTGTGTGTTTTAACACTGAATATAACCATTTTGCTTGTAAGTCTGAATTGCAGAGTATAGATGTAATAGAGCTGAGTAATCCAAGGATGCCGTAGTTTTAATAACAGTAGTGACAGGCCCTGTGGAAATCATGGATCAAATGTATAAATTGGCATAGAGGGAAAACTTTGAACTCAAAAAAACCCAGCATATCTTACTCAAGTTACTTGACCGAAAGTGCCCTCCAGCAGAATTAATTTTAAGCTTATCTAGAGAGCACTTGAAATAAAAGGCACTGAAACCTCAGATTGTGTGTAGATTGAGTGCATTGAATATTTCAGCTTGATGCATTTGAGACTCTGACTGTGATAAAAATAACACAGCATAAAGGCTTGTGTTAGAGTTACACACTCTGGTCGTCATCCAAGTAAGGCAAGAAGACCACCTTAGGATCCATATACAGCTGTTTTGCCAAGTAAAGAATATTGCATATGGTGTGTTGGCCTACAACAAACATGCAAGTAGATTGTGAAGTTATGGTAATATTTTAATTTCTTTTAGAAACGAGGAAGTCAGCATATTGAATTCCAAATTGCCTAATGACTCATCTAATTTTCCAATGTTCATTTTCCCCTATGTATCTATGCCTGTGTGTGGCACCTTTTAGTGTCATGATCTGTTGTAGGAATATGAATGACACGTGAGTCTTTGTGTTTGTAAGTAAATTATTTTATTTGTGTATGCATTGGAGAGTCTTTGATAATTCTCAGAAGCAAAAAAAAAAAGAAATCCTGTAGAGGAATGCTGGAAACTTCCTGATGTGTGGAAAAAAATACTGTCAGGTGTTGTGGTATTGGAAATCTGGAGATAGCATGTTGGTGTAGGAGGAAGTATTTTTCTTCTGCTGACTTCTTACTGCTGAGAAGATGGACTTGGGAAGACTCTCTGGGAACAGAAGCATGTTAGGGTTGTAACTATGGGAGATAGTTGCAGTGCTTTATGCAATTCTTAACAGTGCTGGCATTTGTTTTTACTGTAGTGATGCCACCACAGTATTGGCACATAAGTAATTGCTTATTTCCAGGTGTATTCTAAAATTTGAAATGTATCTGAAGTGCCTTGATGGTAAAACATAAAATCTTTACTAATTGTTTCTTGTGTTTTAGCCTGAAAACTGGATTCTTAAAGTGGAAACCAGATTATGACAGTGCAGCTACTGAATATGGGAAGGCAGGTACGTGGCTGTAAATATGGCCATATATATTTCAAAGCATTCATCAAGATTAGTCCCTTAAAATGTTTTATGTATTTTTATTAGTAATAACTGTTGTGAAGACTAAATGTAAGATGAAACAACAAAAAATCTTCTTGGTAGGACTGTAAAATAAATTTCAGGTTGTACTTGGAGATCTAGAACAGTTTCCAAAACCAATTTCTTTTTCAAACTTGCAGCTTCTATTTTTTATATTGCTATATGTGACAAAAATAAAGCTTTCTTTCCTTCTTTCACTTGTCCACCCCCAAATCCTGTGACTTTATCTACAAAACAACAGACGTTCAAGCTGGTTTTAAAATTTTGCTTTATCATCATCTTATGAAATATGTCCTGTCAAAGACTGTCTCAGTAAGGTGAAATGCTGCCAGGCTGGGTTTTTTTTCAGGCACAGTAAGGTCTCATTTCTCCCTTTTTCCACTGCCAAGTGACACACTGAATATAAAATCCTTACGTACTGATTTCTTTTTGTTCTTAAGCATTTTCTTCTTTCTCATAATAGTAATTTCATAGTAAAACATAATAGTTGTGGTCTTTTGGCTTCTTACTCTAGGCATTCCTACTTATTCACCTAAGACTGAATACAAAAATATGAACATGGAAGAACAACTGGAGAATTTATAAATTCAAATTTATTTTAAACCTTACTTTATATTTTAGTAGTTAAAGATAGAAATACATATTTGTACCCTGAAATGATTGTGCTGACAAAGTTACGGGTATGCTTTTTTGGTGGCACATTTCTGCCTTTGTATAACTCCTAATGATTAAAATTATATAAATATGCATTCCTCCATTTCTGTAATTAAAATACAGTATAAGTGACTCTCAAAATCCAGCTAAACACATTGAGAGCCACGTATGATACTGTGGTGGTATGCAAATGGTGTTTGGTAATAAATGTCTTTAATGGCAACTAAGTAACTAATGAAACAAGAAGAACTGTCTGGGGTTTTTGGGAAGACCTTGGTAAACTGTAACCACGCATTTAAAGAGCCTGTTTGCATCTTTAAGTAGCTAAACTGTCGAGCAGTAGTGGTAAAAAAGAAGGCAATATCAAGTTGTAAGTAAAATCTTTATTTGCTTTTTTGCAGCTGTTGCTTTTAAGAATGCCAAGCAGTTTGACCAGGCAAGGGAAGCCTGTTTACGGGAAGCTGAGGCACATGAAAACAATAAAGCGTATCTTTTCATTGGTTGAGATTCTTTCTTTCTGAGAAGCTGACTAGTTGCTACTTAAATTGGAGTAATGGGAGTTTGTAGCTTGCACATTTTGTCAGTGTAACCAAATTGCTTTTTTGAAGTCTGTTCCTGTGTGCTCTGAGTGAGAAAACTAAAGAACTGTTGGTGAGAAAAGTTAATGTTGTCCCAAATAACAGCTGACAGGTGCCTGAGATACCTAGATACTGCTTCAGAAATTTAATTAGTTTTTAATTACCTACTAATGCGTAGTATAAACTAAATGAAGCTCTGACGTTATTACAGTACTTGTAGTACTATTTAATAAACAGGAACATATTTTTAAGTAAGTGTACTTTTTACAACTTTATATGTATCTATACATTGGTATATTGCATTTATTCTGTCCTTAGAATTTATTTTTGACAACTTACCTGCAGTTGTAGGAGGTTTGATTTGCCTTTATGGGGTTCCTTGCTTTGAAATTAGTAGTTGTGTAAGACTTCCTACATTAATATTTTTCTAGCGTTATATTTGTATGGTTTTTGTCCTTGACTTCAACAATTTTATGTCCAGCCTCTTTCATGCTGCCAAGTAAGTACAGAAGTGCTAAGTAATCTGAAACAGATTTTTTAACATACAGTACAAGTACATTTTGATCTCAGTGTAGTAAGTATTCTGATTCAAGTAATTTTGCTGCTTCATATTTAGTTTAATGGAAGTGTGAGCTAGGAAAGTCTGAAAACATGTAATAGCCACCTGAATAAATGATGATATTGGCATTCTTCAGCACCTTTTGATTGCAAATATTTTTTCTTAGATGAACTTGCCATAATTTTGAAATTCTACACTGTTGAGCCAATTAAGAAATTTTAAATTAAAGAGTACTTCAGAGATGACAATAATCCAAATATTGCCTGGGGATCAGGTTAGAATAGATTTTTACCAGGGAGTGTGATTGAATTTTGTGGAAGATAAAGTTACATGTGTGCTGTGTCATTGAAGAAAACACTCAAAACATCTTCAAAGCATTAAATATTAACAGTGAAGATGTTAGATAGTCAGTGTGCGTTAAATTTTGCTTCATAACTTCAGCTTGTAATACACCATCTCTGACCAAACTGTACATTTCTTTTCTCTGCAGAGCTTATGAACAAGCTGGCATGATGCTAAAGGTACTCTCATTTGCTAGTTTTTATTTTGTAGTTCTATTTTATGATGATGAATATCTTGCTCTGGACTATTGTACAAATATATGTAAGCACATTGCATATTCAAGTGAAATTTTTTTGTTGACTCATAGTCCCCACCTCTACCTTCAGTAGATTAGGAAAGCAACATTTGTATTTGGGGGAAAAATAGTTTTCCTTTTGTAGAAGGAAAGAACAGTTCCTCATGTCAGAGGGTAACAGAAGAGTGGTGCTGCTTTTACTCTAGATTACCACAAGTTCATGACTTACACAAAAGTTTAGTACTTAAAAGTGAATTTTACGGAGTTGGTGGTCAACTTTCACTAGCCCTACAAGTCTGTGAATAAAAGTCAGAATCCGAATAAATAAGTTACTGCAATTTGCTTTCCCATAAACTCTTTCCTGACAACAGTGTTCCTGTGACTGTTGCTTTGTAGGAGATGCAGAGGCTCCCTGAAGCAGTTCAGCTGATCGAGAAAGCCAGTATGATGTACCTGGAGAATGGGACACCAGACACAGCAGCCATTGCACTGGAACGGGCTGGAAAGTGAGTCTGACTTATTGGTGGCTAGAATCTGTGCAGGGCATGGGTATGTCTGTGGTTTTCTTTTATGTCTTTTTGATGCTTTCAGGTAAAAAATATTTTCCTTTTATCTAAAGAGAAAGTATTGATGTTTGTTACAGGTTAATAGAAAATGTGAGTCCAGAGAAGGCTGTGCAGCTCTATCAGCAAGCAGCATCGGTGTTTGAAGTAAGTGAGGGATTTTTGTGGGTGTTCTTAGTTTGTTGGTTTTTTTTTCTTTCAGCTATAAAGTAAAGAAAAAGCCTAAGATTAGGTTCTAAATTACGTTTCCTTCATTTTACATCAGTGGCTGAGTAATGAAGCTGAAGGTTTCTCATGCTGTAGAGGAGGAGATGACAAAAGTTAGGAGTCAGTTTGCTTTGCCTCTTTCTCAGCTTAGGACTTGACAGAATCTGAATTTTGTAGTTCAAGTGTTCTGCCTCTTGTTGGGCAGAAGAGAGGGTAGAGAGCATGTCTGCTGTTGAGCACTAGAACCCAAAATAATTTGAAATCCCTGAAGGCACAGAAGAAAAGATTTTGCTTGGTGCTCCACCCATTCCATGAGACAATGATTTGCCTTTTTGCAAGAGGCTTTGATGTACTTCTCTATTGCCAGTTGTCATGTGTTTCCAGATTAGCAAATTTGCATTGACATTCCTCTGCTGAGCAGATCCATACAGGAGCTGGCTGTGTACTTGGGAGCACCAATACACTTCATGTTTCCCTTGAGTGTGTGAACTGCTGATCTAATAAGTAACAGTTGTTCTAAGTTACAGGTGAAACACTTAGATTAAGGTCTAGTTGTCTTAATTCTGTGCAAATGAAATAATAATGTCAGAATTCCTTTTTTTCTTCTCTAGAATGAAGAACGTTTACGGCAGGCGTTAGAAATGCTGGGGAAGGCATCAAGACTTCTGGTCAGAGGACGCAGGTATAGCTTTATCCCTTTTTGTTCTTTAATGTAATTGAATCGTAAAATGTGATTTTGATTGTGGTTTTTTGTCTTGGTGCTGTTTGCTTTGAGACTTGTTTCAGACTAAGATCCATTTCTGTGGGATATGCCATGTTCATCCAGGACCCACCTGTTTTCTGTTCTGGGATGGGAGAATGTGAGCTGAAAGACTTTTGCTCTGTGAAAACACCAGTTTTCATTAATTCTTAAACTACTTCGGGATTTTTTTTGTTTTGTTTTTATTTCCAACATTAATATGTAGAAAGCACTTGAAAGTCTTCTATAGCTGTGGGATATGAAACAGAGGAAATAGGATGGGTCTGAGGAAAGAAATCTGCAGCAGTCTGATTCTGGACTTCTTAAAGAAGAGTGAATCTTGGAGTCTCAGTGAGACAAGTTTAATTGTAAATTGCTTACACTGAACTTGACCTTCAGTTCATCTTAGACTTGCTTCACTGAAACATTTAGGTCCTTTAAGAACTATATTGCTAGTTCATGGATATCAGACTTACTGATAGCTTCTAGTAACCTCAGGACATATAGAAATGTGTTAGTGTATGTAACAAAGCATTCATCTTGTACAATGTTACAAAAACCAAGGTTTCTCTAAATAAATACCAGAGGTGTTCTTAGCACGTAGACAAAAGGAATTACTGACTATATATTTACCTACTCTGTTAGTAAGATCTACTGCTGATTCTTAGTTGTGTTGCTGTTTATTCCAGTAGACTTGCCACTGTATTAGTTCAACACTTTGTAATTAGCCTTGGGTTCATTGAGTTGGATTCCTGGCACTGATACTCCTATTTTTTTGGTTTTTAGATTAGATGAGGCTGCACTGTCTCTTCAAAAGGAAAAAAGTATTTATAAAGAAATTGAGAACTACCCCACTTGCTATAAGGTAAATTCTAAGAGACAGTTTCTGATAATACATTCCAATTTTTTAATTTTTGTTGTTACTGACATCTGACACATGATGGGTACCTCTTGATTAAGGGATAAGTTTCTTGCTAAATGATGAGAGTTTGTGGTAGTGGTGTTTCCCCAAACTTTAGCTGTGCTTTTATAATTTTTAAGATGCTGTTATCTACAGGAGCTGTCAAAACCAAACAACACATAAAAATTAAAGATATTATAAAAAAGAAAACTGACAAAAACTGTTACCTGGGACAACAATCCATTAAAATGTTTTAGGAGATAACCTATTTCGTACCAGCTGAGGAGATGGCTCTCTACTTTTTCACTAGATTGTTCTGATTCACTTGTGTCAGTATCTTAGGATGATTGTCGATTGTAATAACCTTTCTCATACTAGATATTAACAGTCTAGTATTTTTCTCATATTTTATTGTTAATTTCTAAAGAATCATAAGACTTACTTTTTTTTTGTTTAGAAAACTATTGCTCAAGTCTTAGTTCATCTTCACAGAAATGATTATGTTGCTGCAGAAAGATGTGTGAGAGAAAGCTACAGGTAAGTCTACTTTGTGTCCTATAATTTTAAACTGAATGTTTCACTAGTGTAGATCTATCTTGCTTGACATTTTTCTTTCATAAATTTTTAACCTGCACTTCTGTTGACTTACAGTACAATAATAATGTTCCCTGGTGTATGGCTATCAGGAACCTTTTCACACATAACAGATTTAGCTGTAAAGGCTACAGTGATTCTTCTTAACAAACCTAAAATACAAAGTCATAAAGAACTAGTTGTGTGTGACAGGGGAAATGAGATGGAAATTAAAAGTTCTTGCTCTGTTACAGGAGAAAATTTTGGTGTCAAAATATGGATTAGTGTTTAACCCTGGCAATTCTTCATTTCAACTTTCATTGGAACTTCAGTAGCAAAATCTCAAAACAACATGTTTTTACTTAAACTGTTTTTAGTGAAATGAACATATGTATAACTTAAATTGTACTACTTTACCTTTAGAAATAATATTTCAAGGTCAGTCTTTAAACTTCTTGCTTATGTTTTCCAAATCTCCAGTTTTATATACAGAAACTTGTGACAGAATTTTTCTGCATATAAAGTGAAGAAAGAATCTTTTGGCTAATCAGGAAAAAATATTAAAAATCTAATATTCTTGTTTCATCTTGACTATGATTGTGGTCTTATTTGCAGTGTGCAAACTAATATTACTTAAAGTTTAATTTGTCTGGGTATGATTCATGTACCTGTTGAAATCGACTTAATTTCCTTCAGTATACCAGGATTTAATGGAAGTGAAGACTGTGCAGCACTGGAGCAACTTTTAGAAGGGTATGATCAGCAAGATCAGGATCAAGTTTCTGAAGTCTGTAATTCTCCACTCTTCAAATACATGGATAATGATGTAAGTAAGCAGATCCTGTGATCAAGGGGTTTTTTTGGGTTAAAAGGGTGGGGGTTTTTTTCCTAGTAGAAGAACAGCACAGTCCGTGTGTTTATTGTGACTTCCTGTCGTGCTGCCCTTTGGCTCTGAGCTTCCTGCATTCTTTTACTTTGCCTGCCAGTGATGGTGCTGCCTGCCTTTCAGATGGTGCAAAGGATGAGGTGAAAGAACAGCTTGTTAAGGATTTGCTGCATTTGTTTAATGAGTTGACCAAAATTCAGTCCTCTTCTGCTTGCTTCCTTAAGGGCAAGAAGAGATTGCTGCTTCTGCTTTTTCTCAAAAATACCATGCAGCAGATAAATGTGCATAAACATGAACAGAGCATGATGCCTACAGGATGGCATCACTGAATGTTTATTTCCATTGCTTATTCTTAGTGAGGTACTCATTCAGGATAGATTTTGAATTTGGAGCAAGTAGTTGTGTCTCTTTCCCCACCATTTCTTATTTAATTGAATTTGTAAATTGTAAGAAGTATAAGATAAGAAAGGTTTAATGGAAACATCCATCCCTGCCAAACCTTGTAGCAGTATTGGCTAATTTCACTTCATTGAATAGTAAAAATTAAGTTAATAGTCTTGCTGAACAACACTTGCAAAACTGTTTGCATGATCTAATACTAGATAATGTATGAAAAGCTACATACTGGAATTACTTATTTTCTACATAAAGCTTGAACCAAAGAAGCTATGTGGCCAATTTATTTGATAATAAGCAGCATCAATACAGATCTCATATTCCATTCTCAGAGTATTTGAGAGAGAGAAAAATCTACCAATGTTATGTTTATTCCAGGCTGGAAAAATACACTCTGAGAGCATCATCACTCTGTTTTTGTACTGAATGTTACCTGCTTGCTTATTGTGAACATCAGTCAATTCTATGATAGTACAGAAATTAAACTTGCCTTGTTATTGTCAGTATGCCAAGCTTGGTCTTACCTTGGTGGTCCCAGGAGGTGGAATCAAGAAGAAATCGCCAAATGCTGCCCAAGACAAAGCCAGAGGATCAGCTGCAGTGGGCTCTCATGCTGATGAGGAAGAAGATGAATATTCTGGTGGACTATGCTAGCTACAGACTAGGTTGTAATAAATATCTGACTGACCTGTGATGCTGAGCGTATCCAAAGGTACCAGATTTACCAGAGCTTCATTGCAATTGTGATGTGGGAATCCTAATATTAACTTGGCAGCTTCCAGGTGCAGTGCAGGAGAGAAAGCATGATTGTACCCATCGTCTTGAAACATCTTTGGACTTCATCTCTTACCTGGCAGGAGCTTCCTTAGGGCCCTGCCTTCAGCTAACGGGAAAAAATTGAGAAGAGTATTACTAAAAGCACAGTTTAAAAGAAAGCAAAACCTTAGAAGCACTGGAGGGTACGAAATTTTAAATGCTGGATTTCAACAGCTGACACTTTTAGTCCCAGTAAGATGTTTGCAGTTGTCTTTGGAGTTAAATGTATGATCATTCATCTGGCTGTGTATCTCCTGTTTAAGACCATTTAAGGCAGATTGTGCCAGGCAGGATTTTTGCTTGGGTAAGCACTAGGGGGAGCATTCAGTTTGTTTTCAACATGTTTTTACTCCTCCGGGGAATTTTATTTTAATACCTTATTTTTTACAGTTTACACATGAGTCTGAAAAACATTAAGTCAACTAGGTTGAAGTTATCTTGCAAGCTTAAAAATACACATCTGCCTTTCCTCATAAGAAATGTATTGACCTGAGGTACTTGGAAATAAATGTGTCCATAGTGTTTGTAATGTGCAGCTTAGAAAAGGAAGGTGTGAACAACCATTCTTAGCAATGTTTTTGAAGCATGTCATAGCCAAAAAAGAAACTGAAGTTAGCAGGTAATGTGCACTGAATATAAACTTCTGAAGATAAATGTTTAACAAAAACTTAAGTGGAATGTTTCAGTGATATGTTTGAGCTTGTAAGCATCCTAGGTGTTTATTTGCTAATCAGTATGTTAGTCTATGAAGACATTTGATTCTTTCATATTTTCAAAGCATTGAACAGGTATCTCCTGTAAGTGGCGTTTTTCAAACTAGCTTAGAATCCAAGGTAACCAAATTTTAATGAATCCTATTTCTATTTGGTGTCAAGTCATCATGTGTTTTGCAAGCTTCTTTAGAGTCCTAAATTTGTTTCACCATTTTATGCTTAAAAGTTGTCAAGTCTAGAAGTTGAACCTGTGGCTTGTTTCTTCAGCAGGACCTAAGCAAAGTCTGCACTAGGGTGACATCACTTGGAATCCAGCAGGGATTTGTATGTGATGCCCAAAGCTCTGTAAACAAGAGACCAAAAGCACAGTCTAAAGTGTTGGGATAGTTGCTGCCATATTAAGGAATTGGATGTCATCAAAAATATCAAGCATATGTCTGACAAAATTGTGTCAGGTGTAATTGTGATGAAGGTTCAAATTTTAGAGGGCTAATGCTCACTTTCCTTGGGATGCATTGCACTCAGTAACATTGAGATGGGAGCACAGACTGCAGCATAATTTGCTGTCGTGTTAGAAAGTCACATTAATTTAATGGGTGTTCAAAAATCAGTTTTGTGTCTTTGTCTTGTGTAATAATAACCATGAGTTTTAAAGCTATTTAAGATGAACCTGTAGTTCTTCACTATCTGATGGGTAATTTCCCTTTGTTATTGATGATGTATGTAAAAGTTTTGGCTCTGTGAAATTTTAGGAAGTGAGTTGCTTTTTTCTGAGAATGCTTGCAGGTATATATGAAAGATGGTTTTGAAGACTTTCCTAGAATTCTAGAACTCTTCTAGAATTTTGGTTGTTGGAGGAACTCACTTCAGTTTAACTGAAGTTTAGCTTCTGCCTTCTGGATTTGAATCAAGTTGAACATAATCCGTACGGTGAGTCTTTATCACAGGTAGAAAAAAATGCACGCATAGGAACTCAGGGGCACTAAGTGATTTTCTTCAAGCATTTCCTTCACCTTCTAGTTCTGAAATCAGTTTTGTTGTGTGAGCCCAAGGAGTCTGCTTTTTGTGTGTGTGAACAATTGCATGTGTCTGAAATGATGAGGTGCATAAGAAAACTGGGAACTTTGTGTGCTTCTGTGGAAGAATTTTCATATTTATTTAAACTGTGCTTGTAACGCTAACAGGCCCTTAAAAGAAAAATTAATATTTATGTGTTACATTTTTAAAACATACTTTCCATATGGCCAAAAGAAAAAAAAAAGATGTGCAAAACTGTCTTCCCCCTTCCCTCAAGTTGTTCTGTGCCAAGTGTGGAAAATCTGGGACAAAAGTGATTGGTACTAAACATCTTAAGCTGCCACTGAATTGACATTTCTGATTCTTAGTAGTAGAATCCTAATCTTTGATTGCAATGTTGCTGCAAAGACCAAATCTGCAGAAATGGAGGCGTCTGAAAATAAGATGGTCTATTTTATATAACTTATTCTCCTATTTTAGATAGTGAAAGTGTGTTAGGAATGTTAACTGCCTTTTAGTAAATGTTTAACTATAGAAGAAACTGTCTGTATATTATGTGTTAGTGTTTGTTTCTATCTTTCAAAGCAATTTGCACACTTATGTAAATACCATTTAAGTGATCTAAAATGAAAAATATAACATTTACAGCAAGAGTTTCCAAAACCAGTGTTAACTGTAATAAAAAAAAATTAAATTGTGCATGGAGGCTGAGCAGTGGCCAATGCAATGTATATGTAAAATCAGAAGATTTCTAAATTATCTGTAACTTAATACTCAGATGATCAAGTGCAGTGTGAAACCTGTGCTTTACTTGTTCTTTTCCCAAATCTGTGGTGTAGTAGAGTACAAGATGTGTTTGTAACAGCTCTACAGATGCTGCCTTTTGAGAAGAGGCTGTGTGTTTCACCAACATGAAAAATAAAACTTGAAATTAATGCATGTGTGGTAGCTTTCTCTGTTGTTGATTAGGTCCTGCTGAGGTCCACCATTTTAAAATTAATGTTAATTATATTTAATTTGTCACCGGGATAGATTTTCAAAGTGTTTTTTTTGGCATGGGAATACAAGATTGTCATTATTTAAGTTGGAATCAATGGGGAGTTTGAAAAACACCTAAATTTCACACAATTTAAGGATGTGAATTCTGTAACTCTTTGGAGATTTTGTAATTGTAGAAAAATCACCTTTTCTACTATTTTAAACTGAAAGTTGCTGGAATATTTGAAGGTTGAAGAATCTGGCACTGAAGTTCTACCAGTGTAGCGGGAATTGTTCCTTAGATGCTGCAAATACGCAGCTGTATAAAATTATAAGAACTAAGCTGCTGTCAGGAGAAAAAAAAAAAGCCACGTCATCTAGATTTATAATAAGTAGTGAACTTTTTTGGATGCAGGAAGTGGAAAAAAGAAGCGACCCCAACCTCTACGACTAGTAGTGGTAATAAAATGGGAGGAAGTAGATGTAACTTCAGAGAGCAGAAGGGAACCACTTGGGATCTGCGGTCTGAGTCTGAGCAGGGCCGTGAATCTGAGAGAATGGTCTGCAGAGGCCGGCGTGCCCCGGAGCTGGGCTCGTCTCTTCCTTGCCTCGGGACCTGTTGGAAGGATGTGCACGGGTGTTGTCTCTGACCACCTTCCGCAAGGCTGGCGGGTCTTCGTTTCACAGCTGCTGCCATTGCCCTTCCGCCGTGATTTCCAGAGGAGCCGCCAGCCTGGGACAGGGGCGGAGAGGCAGCTGCAAGGCTGCACGTACGTTTCCAGAGCGTGTGGCTGTTGTGATCCATCTGCTGAGTCCGGTGGGAATAGTGGTGAGGAGCGCGGCCGGACTCCGCAGCGCACGCTGCCAGCGTCTTCACTGGTGTGCCACCAGTGCGGACTGCGGCACAGAAATGTTCCAGTCCTAGAGTGACAGAAGCGGGCCCCAGCATGTGCATAGTGAAAATGGGTTGCAAGTAGTTGTCTTGCTTGTTTCCGATTTGTATTTGCATGCCTTTATTTTGCGTTGCTTCTGAGCTCTGCGTATCCCGGCGTGGATCTGCTATCCCGAGAGCGTTGTTCCCTCTCAGCGCTAGATGGTGCCGCAGAGCTGGCACGGGCCTTTCCTCCGCTGCCGGGAGCCTCTGCTCCCGTGTGTCCGGAACAGCTTCTGCCTTTGAATGTGCTCAGCTGGCGTGTTGGTTGGTTAGAAATATCCACACGGGACCTGCCCTTGATGCTGCTTCTCGTGGCTTGGAACACCTGCCCGAAGTCCTAGAAGTCAGCTTAGGAAGATGGCTTAGGCTGTAGCGTTTTCTCTTGTCTGGGAAATCGGGTGATTAAGAGCCGGGTTATGGACAATGGGTGGGTGGGCAAACAAAACAGTAGCCAGTGTTAACTATAACCTGCTAAAAGAAATTTTCAACTCCAGGGTTGGCTGGTTCTGCTACATCTGACAGCCTTAGTGCAGCCACAAAATGTATTGAAATTCCTCGTGCACGGACATCAACAAGTATAGCGGGCAGGGAAATTATCAAAATGGAAGGAGTGAGGAAGCTGGTCATCAAACAGTGGTATGTTGATGGATGGAACAGAGAGCTCCTGCTGTAATTTGCTGAAAGGAGTTTGCTTAAAAAAAATATGCCACTTCCTGATTCATCCACAGAGGCAGGGAGGGAAGGATGAGGAGTGGCATTACTGCTCTCTCCATGCTGGGGGGGGGTTCTGCTGATGTGTGCCATGTGAGGCAGTCTGAACACAGACACAGCATCTTTTGCCTGTCACTAACTCACTGGAATTCAGGAATTAAAGGTAAAATTTTATAGCTGCAAACAGGGACTTCTTTGTGTGTGTAGCTAACAACTTTCTAGCCAATGCTTGCTGTGCTGGACTGCTGAAGAAATGTCCCAGAGTAATTGTGTTGGTAATAATACAGCAGAGAATTCATGAAGTGTAAAGACCTATGGTACCCCTTGTGTTTTATGGGTGCCAACTATTTTATTTAATTGGCCACCATCCAGTAATTTTCTGGCTCCTCTTTTGTGTCAATATATGATTTTCCAGGCTGAATAACTGGAGGAAGAATGAGGATCTTCTCAGCTGCACTGGAGCCTGGAGCACAGGTTGGGTGTGTAAGGAGTGAGTGGTTAAAGCTGGGTGGACTTGGAGGGGTAAGGCAGCTGTGTAGCAGCACCGACTGAGCAAAATATTGTAGAGCTTTAGTAACAGAGCTGCAGAAAGTGTAGTATATTTTCAAATTCTCCTTTAATTAAGACATGATCTGGTAACTTCTGCTACTGCCTTAATGTTTCTTCCCAAACTTACCAGATTCTGCACCTCATGGGAATTCCTGAGAAGTCATTTTCTTTGAAACACCATCAAAGAGTTATTTCTCACCACTTTGAACTACTTCAGTCTAATCCTGCTGCAAGACATAAGTTTGGTGAAAGGCCGTGCTGCTGAGAAATATTGGAAAGTGAAAGAAAACACCCTTGTTTTCTGTGATTCAGGGTTTTTTTCCCCTTTAGATCTTAATAATCTCTAACATAAGGATTTTTTTCCCTTTGTAGCTCATGCATGTTCATGCATGTCATAGTCATTGAAATGACTATTTCAATCTGAGATTGAAACAGTAATTTTTCTGTATTTGTTATCCTGCAGCCATTAGGGAGCAGAAGATTTCTTGTGGCTGAGATGGGGACAGGGGCAATCAAGAGAGAAATTATGCATGTGACTGCACACACCAGTCACCTTTTGGTTCTGGGTGTGCTAACACAGAACTGCTTGTGATCTCTTCATGGACAGGCTGTCAAATGGCTTCACGTCTATGTGGTTTTGCTACCTCTTTTTTCCCTGGAGATGCCATGATAGGAAAAGTTCATACCTTGGAACAGGTGTGAATACCTCATGGCCAAACAAAATCTGGTATTAGTAACACGCAACCAAGGTAGTAAGTGCAAGTAACAGCCTGAATGCACACACATGCTTTAAGCTTATCCCATTTATGATAATTTTTGTTTAAATTTGTGTAATCTGAATCAGAAACCCTATTTCAGAAGTAGTGTTTCTTCACAAGACTGAAGTGCAGTAATGGGATGACTTGAAATTTACTGTGATTTGGGCTATACATTAATTGCTTCAACACTTTCGGGGAGGTTTCTGTTTCCAGGATAAATTTCTATGTAACTGTTTTGCAGGAAACAGATATGGGAAAACACTCCACGTCTGTGATCACTGGACTTTGAAATTGTTTGTTAAAAATGTAGGAGGGGGGGAATTCAGAGTAATTTTTTTCAGGGTATTTCAGGAATAGTGCCTGTTGGGTTTTCTCTTTCTGAGTTTGTATTGTGGATAATTCCACTGATGAATATGTGTAGTATTGTATTGCTATAATAAAAAAATTGGCCACTTTTAAATATAGATACTGCTACTACTGGGACTTTGTTCTTTATGAACCAGAATATGGGAGATGTTAATCAATACATTCACTATGACTGAAGTATAGAGAGAGACTAGGAGGCCATGTGTGATGGAAAGGAGTGAACTTAGAGAGAAGAAACCAAGGAGGATTCCAGCCCAGTACTGAGTACTTGTGCCCTCTTATGATCTCCTGATCACAGGAGAAGGTGAAGGAGCAGCTGGAGACATAATACCTTGTTTGAAAAACAACAGAACAGGATGAATCACACATCTGATAGCTTGTGTTAATCACAGAAGTCACCATTTTTTTCAGACACCTGAAGGTAGTTTGACAATAATTCTGATGCAAGGCAGCAGGGGAAAGCATTTTTTATGATGTCGCTTCAATTAATATCAAATTTATGCTATTCTGTTATAATGCATTTATTCAGTGGAGTTTCCAGATGCACAGCAATTGAACAGAGAGTGTTATAAAGGGTATCCTGTTTGCTGCATTGTTTCCTTTCCTTTTCATTTCTGTGTGCATTTTGTCTTTGCTGCAGGAGCAGGAGCGTTCCTTGAAGGTGTTGCTGTGTATCACTTTCAGGGTGGGTTGTTTTGTTTCTGGGTTTTGGGGCTTTTTTGGGTTTTGGGGTTTTTTTTTGGTTTGTTTTTTTTTTCTTGTTGGGGGGGGGTTTGTTTTGTTTTAGGTTTTTTTGTTTGTTTGTTTGTTTTTTTAGTTTGGGCTGAAGAGAAACCAAACCTTTGCTTTAGGTGGATATTCCAGTAAGTATTCACCTTTTTGACCATTTTTTAGTGGATTCTCAGCATCTTATTAAAATAATTACTTTTTAATTTAAAAGTGCCAAACTTGGTTTGTGTCCATTGAAGGGAAACTAGTTTCTCAGTAGAGGTAATGTATTATCATGGGTCTGGAGCAGATGGAAAAACTCATGGTCTTTGTCAGGAATCCAGGATGTGCTGTGTTAGTGGCAGAAAGGCTGGCATTTTGTCACTGTTTTCCATTTTATCTTTCACCAAATAATGGGTGAATATGACACAAAACCATTAGATTTAGGCCATGCCCATGTTGAGACTTGCAGTAGATAAAATGAAGACTTGAATTTCAAATGTACAAACTATTTTTCCACCCTGAAGCAAATTTTTAGGGGCTGTCATTTGTCACCAAACTCTTTTTCTTTAGAGTGTGGAATTCATACTTCTTTAAGTTAAAGAAGTTAAGTTAGTGGTGTGGCTCACTAATATAGCAAATGCCATATGAGACATAATTATAGCATTTTGAGACAGCTGGGTTAAATGTGAATTAATTGCTTAAAATAGGAATACTATGGTCTTTGTCAGTCTTCTAAGTTGTTTCTGTGTTATTATTTGTCTTTGGCTCTTTTCCTGATTTTCCTAAACTTCATTTCTAAGCAGTTTTTAAAGACATTGATATTCCTGATTTTTATATGAATGGTTGGAAGTATCTGCACTGATTTTCTCTTCAGATGAAGATTTAAGTTCCTCCTAGACAGCTGTGGCATATTTTTGTTCACCTAGTCAATCTCTATATTATATTTGTCCCTATGGTTCACTTTGTTTAAGGGGTGCCACATTACATATCAACCATGTGAGTCTTACTTCATGGCTTTCAAAGTGTTCTGGGCTTTCTTTGGGTGGATGACTGGCAGCCTGTGGACTTTTGGCAAACTTTGATAGGCTGTAATCAAATTGTTTGGAGCAGAAGTCTAGGACAATTCTTGATTATAATCTTGTTTTTGCCGATTGAGCTCTTTAATATATATGTCTCAATGGTAAGAAGGAGAGGTTCCATGAACAGCCTGGAAGCTGCACATCCCATCTACACTGAAGTTAAAAGAATCAAAGGGTGAAACTTTTGTAACCCACAGGAGAGGATGAAACATTGTGATAGTCTGTGCACAGATCCATCTGCACCCATATGCCTTAATAAAAATCACTTTTGGGAAAGGACAAGAAGTAACTAAGGTAAGGAAATGGCATTTGTTTTTTATTCCTTCAGTGACACAGATTAAAAAAAAATAATTATGGATGCTTTTATAGCCAATATTGCAATCACAGAGCTAGAAGCAAATTCTGAGCTCTGGTTTCAGATCTGGATCATCAATTGAATGTCCCTGGACCCAGTGTGGGAGATAAGGTGGAGTCCAGTGTTCTCCAAGTGCATGTTAAGGAGTAAACTCTCTCCTCTCTCTCCCTCAATCTCTCTCTCTCTCTCTCTCTCCTGCTAATGTATTTGCCTACAGACAGAATACAGCAGATCCTCAGCTGTGCAAGGTGCACTGCCTTGCGGCAGCCAACTGTACCCACTGGCCAAAATTCCTGCATTGAAGGATTGCAAACTTTTGGCTTTCTACCCATTCTCCCAGACAGGCCTCCATGGCAGGCAAGGGCTGGACTGAGACTCCTGTATGTGTTTACCAGCCACAGACTCCCTCTCTTGGGGGAAAGATACTCACTTTCTTCTCCTGTCACGGTTTCTAAATGCTGGATCGTGCCTGCCAAGGTGCTGAGTGGAAGAGACAAGTGGACGGGGAGATTGAGGCCACGGATGAGTTGGAGGTTGAAACAACACCTACCATTTGTCAAGGTCATTATTTCCAGGCAGATTGTCTTTGAGCTTCTTGGGGCTGTTTGAGTGATTACTGAAATGCAGCAGTTTCCAGAGCTGGAGGATCCGCATAATAGTATGCAGAAACCTCACAGTGCAATATGAAAAATAGTTGTCTCTAAATACTATTACAGTATGGATTTTAAATAGGAATTTGATGCTGTTTAGACTAATTGCTGGACTGGTTAGCTTTCCATCATCACTTCTGGTTCTGCTACATGCCCTGGTTCAACTTTTCTGTCATGAGAATTTATTGTCACATATTGTGGTCATGGCCCTGTTACACCCAGTGATCCTGTACCAGCTTACTCTCCTTCTATTTGTTACTTAGAAATTGCCATGTTTCAGTCTGTTGATCTAACAGACTGTTAATTAGACAGTTCCTAAGCAGTAATGCCAGGTAGGAATAAATCTGCCAGACAGTAACATTGCTATAACTCTACAGTTATAGTGAGTGGGTAACCTCAGGTCAACAGCATTTGTATTCTGCCTTTGGTGGAACCAGGGCTGAATGAAGAGTTCTGGAAAGGTATAAACATACCTGAAGTACTAGCGTTCAGAAATATGGAAAAACCTCTGAACATTATGCATTTAAAGCTTTAGGACAAGTCTGATATACTGTCTATTACAGTCAGTCCTTTGTTAATTGCTAGCATTAAAATACTCATAAGACCTGGAGTCTGACATTTGTTGGCTTCCTCCCCTCCCTGCCTCCTTCCTTTGTCCCCCTCCTCAAAAAAAAAAAAAAAAAAAAAAAAAAAAAAAGAAAAAAGGAAAAAAAGCACACTAGTTATCTACTTTATAAGACAATCTCATAAATTACCATGGTGGAGTTAGTTTTCCAGCTGTCTGTGACCTGCTGGGTATTTGTTGGGAAAAAAAAAATTCCAAGAGTTTTATGTCTTAATATGAATGATTCTCCATCCTAAAGTTTGGACTGGATTGATTATTCCCCAGTTTAACATGTTTTCCTCTTTCATTCCAAGAGTAGTAACATTAACCTAATCCCAGGGAACCTGCCACTCAAAATGCAGATAGCACTGGAGAGATAACATAATTGGAGAGAAGAGCTGGCAATTCACCCATGATTTCAAAATGTTATTGGTCTCTGATCACCACACTAAATGGAAGCCAGGTACCTTTTGTGAGTGACTTACTAACCAAGAATGGAGTTAATTTTAACAGAGAGCATTAGAAAAACTGTTCAGCCAATGCTAGTGTTGATGTTGTATCTTCAGTGTTAAGAAGAGTTGCAAAAATACACACACTGTATGAACACATACGTGTGTGAACACACGCTGCCCCAAGGTCAGAAATTTCTGTGAACTTGCAGCCCAAAGCTGTGCAGCACAGGAGAACCAACTTGTACTTCATAACCCACGAAACAGGAAGGATGCTTATCAGCAATAATCTTGCTTCTGCCTTTACTTTTTATCCTGGTTCATTTAGTTTCGTCTTCTGAGACATGCATTTGTAATGTTTTAGGTGCTTTAAACTGGGAGTGATGGTTGACAAGCAATCCAGCCAGGATGAGGACAGGGCAGCTAGGGACTCAGTCTCCTCCAGACTTTCTCTCTTGAGGTGAGAGATGTATCATTCAGTTTAATCCATCTACTTCAGGTAAGGCTGCAAATAATGGAAAATGATGAACCACAGAAATTAGGAGATAATACTGTGGTGTTTTCTCTGGATAAAATATGAACTCATGGGACTGACTGGTCCTTTTCTTTTGCTCACCCACTCCATTTCACCTCTCTTCAGCCCCTGGAAGGAGATAGAGCAATGAAATCAAGTCAGAATATTGTGAGAAACTAAACTCCTCATAGGGGGCAGCTGAAGAAGTCAAGCATCTGATAGTAATTGGTTAGTAAATTAAATTTTAACAACCTAGAGTTTGCATGCAGTCCAGTCCTGCTCCCCTAATATAAATCAGTCAGATTTTTCAAATATGAAACACATGTTTTCTGTCTGACCTTGTCTTCCATGGAGCAGTGGAGATTGCAAACGCAGATGCTCAGGTTTGTCGGCGCTCTTGGCCGCCGAGGCCGTAAATGGCAGCTTTGCTCTCGGAGCGCACGTGACACTGACATTGCTCGGCACGCTGGAGAGCAGATACGGCTTCAGGCAATAAAGCTGAGCTGGATCCTGTTCAAACACTTTCTCTCCCTTCAGGCCTTGTTCACCCAGGGCGGGACTGTGACCTCGGATCGCAGGCCCAGCCTCTCTCCCCTTCCTTGCCTGGGAGGGAAGGGGATGCCAGCTGCCCCTGTGATGTGGCTGACAGCAGAAGGCTGACAGTCACCTGCCCTCACTGCCTGCAGCAAAATGCAGACTTTCCCCCTTTCCTGGCTGTTCTGGTTTAAGCCCAAAAGCCATTGAGCACTCTGGCTCAACTGGTCCTTGACAGCTTTCCCCAAGCTTGTTCCCTGGAGCCACAAGGTCCAACACCCACTTGAGCACTGTCACAAGTGCTCACCCTTTTCCCAGAGGTGTTCAATGGACCTGCCCAGTCAGGTTTCCCTTTGAGGGCCAAAGTCCTTGTGCTGTTATTCTGCAGGAGGAAGCTGGGGCTCCCTGCATACCATTTCTTCCCTCTTTCTCATCAGAAGGACATGTCCCAGTCTGACACCTAATTTTTAGCACTGCTATTTTGGAGCTGAAGGGGAAGCTGCATGTTTAAAGCTTCAGACCTGCTCTGACTACAGTCAGTGGGAATTTTCCTGTGTAGGTGCTAAGTACTATTCAGTGTAAGCAAAATTTGGCCTCTTAGTTGTAATGATTTTTTTTTTTGCCATTATAAATCAAACCCTCTCTTTAATTTTTGCTTGAAATCTTTCCTCCTAGAGAGGAATTTCTGTAGCTATAATATTGCCATGAAGTATTCCAGCCATGAGAGCTTGAAAATAGTTTTCTTCCTTTCTAGATGTTTCTTAGGGAGTCTGACTTGGTCTAAGGCCTCTGTGATTTATTGATGTATTTTGACCCATAGAGTGAGGTTGCTGGTTGTTGGGAGAGCAAATGGATTTGGTCCTGAGGGCAGTTTAGTAGTCTGAGGGGTTAAAAAAAGCTTCTGATGAAAGCACGTGTTTTAATGCCAATGTATCACTGCTCCCTAGAGCTTCATAGGACAGCTTGAAAAATTAAAGTCCTGCGCTTGAACTTCCTTATACCACCAAAATAAAGCAAGCCTTGGCTTCAGGGGAAGCTGGGGTTTGCCTTCCCTCAGATGTGTTACAGCACTAGGAAGGGGACTGTGGGACTCTCCTTCAGGGAAAGGACAGTAGACCTCCCCATTTTCAGTCACACTGGCCCATCAGTGTGTTGGTGATCTGTAAGACCCTGTGCTGGAGTCTGGGAGAGGAAATAGAGGCAGTGGGGATGAAGTGAATAAGAACCAGAGGAATGAAAAAGTGCAGAGGCCAAAGGCTGGAGCAGGACCATCATTTCAACCTTTTGCTTTGAGGAGACAACGTTCTTAAATAATCTCTGAGAACTCCTATTTCCTCCTGTCCACACCTGTGAACAGGATGGGACAGAAAGGACACATCAGTGGAATAAACAGTTAGTACCAAGGTTCTAGCACTGATGTCATGTGTGATTTGGGGATTTTGCAGTGATCTAGCTCTAGCCTGGTCCTGTGCATCATCTTCTGTACTTCTCCATGACCACCTTGTCACATCTCCCCTGAAGGAAAAGGGCTGAAGATGAAAGGAATCTGGCACCATGGACTGAATTGCCTGTAAGAGGTTATAGCACATTTAATATGCACCTGCAGAGCACCCTCTGCACTAGATTCAAATGGAAAGGATTCAGACAATGTCCCACAAAACCACTTCTTAACACAAATTAGAGTTTGGTAAGCTGGATCTGCTTGGGAAGCTGCCCTCAGTCCTGCACTGCAGATCTGAGCTACAATGTTTCTGCTGTGGACACACCACTAACAGGAAAACAGACATTTACATTTTACTGCAAAGAGGAGTCCCCAGAGAGCCCTGTGATACCTTTGCTCTAAGCAACACTTCACAAGATTTTCTTCTAAAAGTGTTTCGTAGCCATATAATATCTGGAGAATTGTTTTGAGGTGGGAATGAATTCTTTAAAGCACTTTGGTTTAGTTGCATGAAAGAATTTAGTCATGTGACCAACAGTACAGTCTGTAGTTCAGCATTGCTTTGGATGTTCACTGATCATCTTAAATCTTAGTTACATTACTGATCTTTAAATCTTGCTGGTTATATGAGGCATGTGAAACTGCTTTTGTGCAGACTTCTGTCAGCAGCCTTTTACTCTTTCAATGCCTGCTTTCTCATATAGGATCTTCAACATCTTTTTTTGTGTGTAGTTAAAGCTTTTTCATTATTATTTTTAGAGGGTAAGGTTCTAATTTCCAAGCTGATGAAGTCCTTATCAAAGTTAAATGAGCCTTTGAAGTAGTTGAGTATATGGTAAAGGTGGAAATTAAGTTTTCACCTACTGAATGTTTTTATTGATAATGTTTTAGCAAAACATCCCTGCACTAACCACTTAATACAGATGGTATATGCTGGTGTCATGAATGTATTTTGTAGTGTAAGAGGCCCTTTCCACTCATTTAGGGACATGACTATGCAGTCATTTCTATTAGGGGGCTACAGTGCATGTAGATTGTAGCTTCATGTAGGAAGCTAAATTGATGTACTTTATTCTCTGGATTAACAGGTTTATTTTATTTGAGATGGTATCTTTATCCCTAATTTTAGGCTTTTAAGCCTCAAGACATTAGTCACTAAAGCCTATTATTGTAAAAACTAAAAGCTAAAGCTTCTATATGAATTGCTGTTTGTTGACAAGTTCCTGCCTTTCAGTATCATTTCGATTTGTGTGTTGTTACTGTCTGGATGTGGTTTCTAGTTCTGCATTAATTTAAAGTAATAACACTGGAATGATTTGTTTAAGATTTAGTTTTTTGGGGTTTTTTCTTTCCTGTTTTCCTCTGAGGGAAAATGTGTTAACAGCAGTCTTGGTTATGATGTGACCAAGAACATGGCAGCACTCTCCAGTGAAATTCCCATTTGCAGTGATGTTTTCAAACAAGTATTCTTTTATTCTATATTGTGCAGAGCCACCAGGCTGATGAAAACAGACCTGCAATCCATCAATTCTGAGCTGTACTGCAGCCTCTCACTATTGCACAGGCTGCCTTCATCACCCTGCTTCAGCTGACTTCTTTTAATCCAAGCACCATATTCTTTTATTCAGCAAGCAAGCCCTTCCTAGCAGCTGCAGTGCCTCCTGTTAAACCTGAGGCCATCTGGATTGGCTGTTGTGCTTCCTTGGTCCAAGGCTGCTCTGATCTGCTCTGCACTGTGTTTGCTTGTAGAGGTCTCATGACTCTCTCCAGCTGGGTCGTGGTAAGGGCTGAACCATGCTGGAGGAGAGGCCATGGTGCCTTCCTTGTATGGCAGAGATCCGTAGCTGTTTCTGTGCACTGACTGACAGGGAAGAAGGGGAACAGGTCTGACGGGAGATTTTTGAGCCTTGCCTTTGTGCAGAGTCCTTGTTACTGCCTTGTGGCCACCAGAAGCTGTAGGGCTGGGGCCTCCAAGCAGAGATGGCTACACACAGGCTTGTGGAGCTGACCTTGGAGACTGAATCTTTCACGTGAAGAATGAGTGATCTCTGTGTCTCTGTGGTATCTGCAGCTTTTGGAAAATGTGGCAGATGTGGCACTCAGCAAGCTTGCCATCCTTCAGTGTATTACCTGGATCTTGCTTTGCTGGTGTGGGTAGAATGAGCTGTTTGCTAACTGCTGCTAGCACAGGTCACTGGAGCAGGGGGACTGCTCTAAAATTCTCCCGTTTGGGATTCTCCCAATAAAAGGCACCAGCTACCAAGTTGACTCAGCCCATCCATGATATTCTTAAGTATGTCCTAAGCAATCTGCCTTGAGGGAACATCTGAGTTCGGTTTCTTTTAATCACAAATTACTTAAAGGTCTTCTTTTGCTGAAAAACCTGATACTGTAAACCTGCTAATGTAATGAAGCTATACAATATTTATTCAATGTATATGGTTAGATGTAAAATATACAAATATATGCATTGCATTAGCTGATATAACAATCACTTAATGCAGCATCACTCCAAATGCCATGGGATGACACATATGAGTAAGTTTTACATGTGTTTTTTTCCAGCTGTGCTACATAGCTGTGAATCTTCTTGTTTCCTGGTGGCTGTGTACAGTATCTAATAGAGGAGATTGCACAGGCTTCCTAATTAAGACTGCTGTTAACACTTCTTCCCGCAGAAGTGAGATTTAAATCTGAAGTGACATTTCCCCCACTACCCCTCCAATTTATCTGAGAGCACAAGGTTCCTACAGCAAACGTGGTTTTCTCCTGTAAGCACCTTGAGGCCCAGCAAGGTCCTTATGGCCACAGCTGGGCTGGGATCAGCCATCCTGCTGTGGCAGCAGCAAATTCCACTAGCCCTCCAGTGCTCTTCTCTCTATGTTATATGTTGTTGTATAATTATCCATCTGCCTAAACTTGTATGTATTTTTTCCTTTTTATTCCAGCCACCGGGGAATTATGGAGTTAAATTTTATTTAATGTCAGTCCAATTGTCGGAAAATTCTTTGAGTGTGAACTGGGAAGTCCCTGGGAGAGGGCTGGATGTCTTCCAAACTCATAAGACCTGGAGATCTTAGGGAGCTCTTGCATGAAGTTTTTCATTGTGAGTTTCTCTGCCAGATGAGCTCTAAAACAGATTACAGATCCTTGTGATGAAAGCTGAAGAAGGCTGAATGCTAAAGAAAATGTAACAGCTGCTGAAATGTGCAAATGTGCAAAGCTGTACCTGACAGCGGAGAGAGATCCAAAATACAGAAGTTCATGGGCTAAAACTCACTGAAATATCAATTACCAGACTGTACAGTGTAACTTCTTCAGAGGTGCTTGTATATTCAACTACCTGAAAGAAGGTTGTGGGGAGGTGGGGGTCAGTCTCTTCTCCCAGGTAACAAGAGACAGGACAAGAGAAAACAGTCTCAAGTTGTGCCAGGGGGAGCTTAGATTGGATATTAGGAAAAATTTCTTAATCTAAAGGGTTGTCAGGCATTGGAGTAGGATGCCCAAGGAAGTGGTGGAGTCATCATCTCTGGAAGCGTTCAAAACAACGGGTAGATACAGCCCTTGGGGACATGGTTTAGTGGTGGCTTTGGCAGTTTTGGGTTAATGGTTGGACTTGATGATAGTAAAGGTCTTTCCCAAACTAAATGCTTTATGATTCTATGACAGGACTTCAAAAACAAAGTCTCTTTATAACCTTCTCAAATCTGCATTCATTTTTTGCCTTTCAAAAGTACTGGTTTGTGCCATTGCCTTCTGATCTTAGCTGATTCCAGTCCTCCACTCTTTCTTTGCCTTTCCTTCTGTGTGTGCATCTGTCTCGTGCTGCCATTGATTGGTGTGTTTTATAGAAAGGTCTGGCTGGTGCTTGGATCACTTTCCCTGCTTTCCCTACAAGATGATGCCAGTTGCTTCATGCAGGCATTGGGCTAACCTGTTCAGTTGGCTTTAGCTAGGACCAGCTCTACTATTCCACCTTCACATCAGCCTTTCTGATCTTTTTTATCTCACTCAGAGCACGACAGCTGCAAATAAACAATTTGCTAGTAGTGAGCACAGAGACTTGGCTGTACAGACTTGTTGGCTCTGAAAGTCAGCCTGAAAGTTAAGTAAGCCAGAAGAATGGGCAACTAACTGCCTTTACCAGCCCTGGAAAAAATGCTTGCCCAAAAGGATATCTGGGCATCTCTTCTCAGTTGCAGCCTTTTTGTTTAGGTCCTAGAAATCCAGGGAGTTGTTTCTAAATCAGCTGGGTGATCTCTGGGATCCACTTGAAAATAGAGGCATGTCATCTAGCAATGTCTACTTCCTCTGTTGCTTGCTCATTCCTCTTTTGGGGAGTTGCCTATCTTCAGAATGCTGAAGATCTGCTTTTCCCCTAGTTATTGCAATACATCCATAAGCAATGCATTTCCCTCTCTAAATGACATTTAATTATTCTGTCAAGATTATTTCAAGAGCATGCAGCCATCACAGGTAAAATCCACATCCACCTTTCCCTCTGCCTCCCTCTAACACCTCCTGCTCATTCAATTAGGAAAGTTGATCTCTGTTTTGGAGAGGCTGTGTCTGTCTCCCAACAAGAGACAGATAGCTTTACCTAGGCAGGGATCTGCTTACCTTGGAATGTTACCTCTTCATTTCACTTGTAATTCAGCAGTTCAGAGGTAACTTCTGCCTTATGTTACTGAAGTAGCAGACCAGAAGGGTTGTTTTGCATGACTCACACGTTCCACATTTTCTGTAAACTTTATTTTCTGTGTGGCATTTCCCTGATGCAATGAAATCACTGCTTACCTGATGCAATTTTTTTGTCTCACTGGTGCAAAGCTGTAAAGACAATCTAACCTTCAACAACTGAGGTTCAGACACTGCTGCAGCACATGGTATTTATAACCCTACCACTTGAGTAGGTGTTGAATGGTGTCTGGAGAGGCATATGTGCTAATTCAGTTAACTTGAATGGCTGTGTTTGAAAAAAAGAGAAAAAAAAAACTAAAAAAGGAGAAATTACATCATGGACCTGCTCCTTAAAATCCATTTCTGTTCAGGGTCTTCCACCTGTGTTAGATACTTTAAGTAAGCAGCCTTCAAGCTTTTAAATAATATGTTGAGAATCAGTGCCATAACAGCCTCCAAAGAGTTTTTCAGGTGTCTTGATCTTGCTTTTGACAGGCAGTGCCTATACTGAAGATGTGAAGAGAGAGCCAGTTCTTGATGTGCTATGCACATGTGACTTCATTAATTATACTTCATTCTCCCTCCCCGTGTCAATTCTGAGGAGGCTCCTGTGTTTCTTGTAGTGATGCTGCATCTAACTGCTCAGGCAGGGCCATGGCAGGCGCAGGAGGGTGGCAGCTTTGGCTGTGGTGGCAGTGCTGGGGAGGAGCAGGGGCTGGAAGAGGCTCCTGGCAGAGAGCAGGAGCAGCTTTCCCTGCCAGCCCCCTCCCCACTGCCCACACCCCCATGTCTAGACTGCCGCCTGCACGGGGCAAGGGCTCTGAGCTCAGCCCTTTCAAGTCAAGGAAAGCTCCCGTTGAGGGAATTCCGCCTCAGAGACATTGAATGTGGGCTAAGCATCCAGTGGGTTTAGAAGCACTTTATATCCCTCGGCTCCCCGTGCCTGCGTTTTGCTGGCTCAAGGCCCTGAGCGGGTCAGTGCTTTGGGACATTCTTGCTACCGGCTGGCAGCTGGACAGCTTGTGTCTCACGAAGGAATTTCTCTGCCATTTCAGACCTGGTTTTGTTCTGACCCGGGGTGAGACGCACAGCTCCGAAGAGTTTTATGGGACAGGCGTGCCAGAAAAAGTTGACAGCCAAAAATAACTTTGCCCCCCTCCCTCTTTTCACCTCCTGCCTTCCAAGCCAATATTCACAAAGGGCGGGGAAAGGAAGGGAGAGGTATGAGAAGACTGTCAGAAAGAGCAGTGCCTGTAAAATTTTTGGGGTGGGCTGCAGCATCTGCTTTGGTTGCTGAGTCCTGAAGAATTTAGTCAGTAATAAAGTTTCACCCCAACATTGTTTTTGACAGAACTGGAACTCCTTTTCAAAACCACCCTCGGACATTTTATCAGCTGTAATAAGCACATGGACGGATTGAAGAAGTAATAGCTACATCCTAAGTGCAACCAGCACTCTCCATGGGAACAAAGGTTGAAGAAACAACCTTTCCCCAGGAGATGGTGATCATGTGTGTTGCAGATGTCTTTAAAAACAGAGTCTGATGTGGTCAAGGAGAGGGAAGTTAAATAGGAGAGTTTCGCAGCAAGGTGCTGGACTTTAATGTCTCTAAGGACAGAGATCCCCAAGTTTCTTTATCCCTTGTAGTTAAAAAATGATTTCTCATATCTAATGGGAATCTGTGTTGTGACTTGTGAATGCTGCCTCTTGTTCCATCGCAGTGCACCTTAGAGAAGAGTCTGGTTCCATCCCCTCTAAAGCTATTTATTAGGCAGTTGAAGATGGGAGCTCCTTTTAATCATACCAAGTCTCTCTGCCTATTCTTACTTGTTTCCTAACATTGTTTAATGTTTTATATTGCTTCCGGAGACCAGATCTGGGGTTAGGAAACAGCTTTAAATGTAGGTTTGCCTCACAAGCTGTATCAAATGTAGGTTTGCCCCACAGGCTGTGTCCCAGTGAGGAGTCTGGGGAATGCCAGAAGTGGAAGGAGAGCTTGTGGGAGGAAAGGTGTCACAGGGGAAGTGTGGTGACTCCTGTTTTAGACCTTTGGATTGATCAGCATAAACATTTCCTATGGCTTGAAATTGAATGGCACTTAATCTTGATAGTAAAAGCCTGGAAGCTTGTGCTAGTGATCACTGCTGGAAAGAGTCAGATTTTATGCTTTATAAAACATTCTTAATAAATGCAGTACAGTCATGTCTCATAGCCATCCTTTCTGTAGAGAGTTTTTTTTTTTTCCCTGGTGTGGATGTTTTTCAGGAAGTGTGCATGATGGAGGGCCAGCTGTATAATAGTGTACCAGCAGAAATGGTTTACTCACTGACTACAGTGGCTCAGTGTGGTTTTTGATCCTTTTTTTTAGCTGTTCCTCTGCAGCTGCAGGACGTGGTCCTGTGCAGAGGGCATGGATTCATGCAGCAGGTACTGGGAACTTCACTCCTCTTGTTTGCTGACTGGTAACTGTGGGAGAGGGTGAAGGTAAAGGTGTACTTTCCAGAAACAGAAATCATCACATGCTTGCCCCATGGTTCAGAGTTCAGTTCCTATTCCAATCTACTTAAAAACAAAGAAGATGAAAACTTGAGTGGTACTGCTCTTGGCATCCAAACCAATTCTCTTTGGTTTTATATGAAAATGGGATACAAGTTACAGTTGCTTTGGGAATCCATACTTTGGACTTCCTGACTACTGTGAATCTAATTTCTCAATCTGATTATTCCATTATACTTATAAATTGAACAAGGCTACACCTGCAAGCAAATGTTTTAATTGTTATATCAACAACATAAGCATCTATGGATGGCTTTTTAAATGGCATAAAGGACTGAATCTGGTAGTGTCTGCCTTTGGAAAGTCAGACGCACTTGGACAGAGGTGTGCCGTCCATCAGTCTTGGACTTTTGTGGCAGTGATGCTGCTGCCACAGCAAAGTTATACACCACCCTTCCCTCCATGGCATGTGTAGGGTTAAAAAGGAACAGGTGCAGTGTAGAGCCCTTGTCAGCCACGTGTAGGTGCAGCGGCACTTGTCACCTCTAATAGTCATCCCCAACTCACCCTCTCTAAAACTCTCCCCCCTCTAATTTCCTCTTTACTGCTGCCTTGTTTTTGTGGGGCTTATGTGAGTTAGGGGTTATACAGGAAAAAAAGGGTGGGTTTCATCTGTAGGCTAAACTCAACTATGGGAAGCAGGTTTTTCAATGTCATAAACTAGAGTGTTGACTCAGGCTGAATCACAGTGTCTGAATCTTGGTGAAGTGCAGCCAATCATGCTGTCGATTAGCAACAACAGTTCTTGATCTATTTTGATCCGTCCTGATAGGTTTCATAAGTACAGGCTGGGAAAACTGATGAGAGAAAAAGAAAAGGTTTAGTTCCTAGTCAGCAGCAAGATGCAGTGCACTGAGAGCTGGCTAACCTCTCTGCTTTGTGGACCTTCCAGATAAATTTGTAACAGTGAAGGAGGAATGGTTTTGGAAGTAGGTGTTGCCAGGTGAAACAGAAAACACATTTCTGTAAACATCACTGGTTGCATTTGATTTTATTTCTCAGAGTTAAAACTGGTGGTTTTTCTTTAACAATCCCTCATGTCTGGTCACCCTTGCATCATTTTTCCATATTACCTGTTGCCATGGTATTCCAGAAATTGTGCCAATGTGATTTGAGATGAGTGAAATAGCACATTGCTGTGTGTTTACCTTTAAGTTGGACAATGAGAGTATAATGGAAAACTTCGCCAGATGTCTAAAACTAGTAGGGCTGAGAACTGTATTTGGGTGAATATATTCACATGCACAGCTTTAGGTCTATCCTTTAGCTCCCTCATTTAATACTTCAGCCCCTTGCATGGTCAGTGGAAAGAGATGCCCCAAGTCAGGGTATGCATGATCTTCTTCATGCATGTTCTTCATTGCCCTCAACCATGTAAGAAGCATGAAAATGAGTATTAAATGTTCTGTGCTGCTGCCAAATGACTAAAGCTTCTCTTCAACAAGTGACCATCAGAATATATATGTGTATGTGTGTGTTTTTCTTCCAGATATCATGTTGAACTGCAGCCCCAAATGCAAGCAGAATTATTGTCTTCTCTTGCTGGTGTGACCCATAGTAACACTGCAAGATGAGGAGTTGTAGTAAAGAAGACTTACCACTATTTACATGTTGAATAGTTCTGGTGGGAGCCAGTGCATGACTAATAAGGAAAAACATCAAAATGGGTGCATACTCTAGAGATCCCTTTTAGAGAAGTTAATTCCTTTGTCTGTTTCATTGCACTTATTCAGCTCCTGACCTGAAAGGCAGAAAAGCTCTTTCCTGAGTCACTGAGCCCTAGGATAGGTTTGCCCCTTTTCGGTTGGTTGTGTAGACAGCATGCTTCCCCAAATCCTTTCATCCTTATTCCTGTAGTTCATATTCTTGTAGCTGGAAGTGGAGGAAACCTCAGTGAGCTGTGCTGAGCTGCAGGGAAATGCTCCAATGTATCCTGCAGAGGCTGCTGGCTGGGAAAATGTCCTTTTCACTGCTCTGTATGCCCTGCTCTTTACCTGATGTCAAGGAGCTTGAGCTCAGTGCGTGGGTATCAACAAGCCTGGCCACAGGAAAAACGGCCTCCACCTTAGACTGCAGGTGTTGAAATTGGCTTCCCCAGGCTGCAGCCAGGACATTTGGCTCAGAGGTGTTTCCTACAGAGTTCAGTGGAAGGTGGCACTCTCTATTTGGGGCTGGCTACTTTGGTTGGTGACTCCAGCCTCTGCCCAGGAGACATTGGGAAGTGCTCAGCATAGGGAGCACCTCCCTGGATGTATCTAGAAGGAGACCTGGGGCTGTCTGAATCTCTGCTTAGTCAGCTGAAAAGGCAAGGGATGACTGGAGCAGGGAAAATGAGAAATGCATCCACCTTTTGTTCCAGCACAGCAGACTCAGAGTCTGTCAGAAACCCTGGTGGAGACCAGTGCCCTTCCTCTCCTTTAGACCTCAAACAAGACCACAACTAACTTTTTAATTTTTTTTTTTTAGCTGAAAGCAGTTGAAGTAGCTACATAAATCCCAGAGACCTGGTGGAATGGCTGTGGAGTCTTGTCTAAGCAAAACAAGCAGGAAAAATATTACTTCATCAACAAAGTACTAAGGATATGTTTTGAATCCATACATCATGAGCTAAGTACCAGATGGGCTGAGTAGTGTAAAAGAAACAGCTCAGACAGATAAACATCTGATAGATAGGATGATTCAAAAAGCCATCTGAAAATGCATTTTGTCTCCTTGCTCACAAATAACCTTCAGTCATTTTGTTTTGCAATGATGTACTTTCAGCTCTGCTAGATTTCCTTAGTTCTTTTACTGTATTTTTTATTCGGGTGGGAGTACAACTGTGGCATTTCAAAGGCCAACCTTTGGTGTTTCCCAGTGCCTTGTGCTAGTGCAGGAGCCTGCCTGTGCAAGAGAGAGCTAGAGGCTGGACTTGAGCTGGAACCCTGGGGAGGAGGCAGGGCTGACTGCCATTGGGATCTCTATGTGAGAGCCCTGGCAGCTGTGAACTTGTGCAGATTTTTCGGGGACAGGGAAGGGGATCTGTGATGTGGCACATGTGAGACCTGTTTACAAGGGATGGAGCCCAGCAGAAAAAGCCACGTTGGTCACAGTAGGCATGAGGAAGAGAGCAAGCAGTGTCCAACCATGCAAAAATGGTGATTTTTGACTTCTAGGGGCCCCATTGAAACAATCTGAAGTGATATACTTTGCTTATGTGTCCATCAGAGCAATCGGTAGGTAGAAGCATTTATTGAGTCTCACCTAACTATTTGTTCTTTTATCTGTTTTTCTTTTTTTTTTTTTTTCCTTCCCCTTTGAATAACAAGACCACAAGCAGCTGCTCATCTCTCAAGCCATCAGCTGTAAGCACCATGTTACTGCTCAACTGATGGTGAGCTATGGAATAAGAATATAAAAAATTGGGATCTTTTGCAGATCCCACTTGCCTTTGTGCAGGACAGGTAACATGGTGGTGTATCAATCTTGGAGTATTTGGAGTTCATCATTATTTTGTGACCCTTTTTGAGGAATAATATTTTGAACCTTTAAAAGATAACTTTAGAAGGCTTTCTGTGAAAAGGAGGAAGGTATAGCTCAATTTTTGTCTCACATGAAACACATGGAAAGCTCAAACTTTCCATGTGTTTCCTTTCGATATGTGATGAACTTTACAACTGGTCTTCTCTTTTCTCCCTCTGATCCACCCCTCCCTCCTGTCCCCCCCTCCTGTCCCCAGCATTGTTTAAAACAGGGAAATTTTTTTTAGCTGGATGAATATCTAGTTAATACACTCCCTTGACCTCCAAAGTTTAGACTCTACAAGGTATTTGGAGATGTCAGCTAAAAGGGTTCATAAATATTTTAACTGCATTACCTCACTCTTGCTGCCATAACATTAAAAATGTGCTTTCCCCAAATGTTTGCTACAGGAGTCTGACGGTCACGTCTGTGTCTGCTGGCAGCTTCCTCTTCTGCCCCAGCATGAGCTGCAAGAGACAGCTGCTTGAAATATTAACGAGAGCTAATACAGCGAAATTGTGCTCTTAAAAAACAGAGAGAGAGACACACACACGCACAGATGCACACTGTCCATGCATGTGTGTGTTTGATGTACCTGAACGTGCAAGGCAAGGTGCTGAAGTGGCAGAGCAGGCCTTAGCTGGTGTCCAGCGATGCAGCACATCCAGCACAGCTGGGCAGCCTCAGGCCCTATGGAGGTGTCAGATTCCTCACACTAAGGCCAGATTCCCTCTGAAAAATGGTATGACCTCATGAAAGCCTTTGAAGGAGGTTTGGGTTTGGAACCACAGCCCTGAGAGCTGTATGCTAGGAGGGGATCCCCATACGTTCATTTGTGGCTCCCCGTGCCAGGGAAAGGATTATGTGTGATCTTGCTGGTGAGGAGAGGCAGGAAGAGATGATCACAGTACATCTGAGCTCTGTGCGTGATGTGTGTTTCTCTAGATAACCAATCTGGTTTGAGCTTATGATCTGGGGAGTCCAGAGCCCAGGATGGGACAGGGTTAGTATTTTCATTTTGTGCATTTTGTTAAGCATATCTCAGTAATTTCTGCATATTGAGGAGGGATAGTTTCCTTTATACATGAATACTCCTCCAGTTACTCTTAAGAGAGGAAAGTCTGCAGTTTCCCTGGTCATCAGTCATTGTCCAACTAGTTTTCTTCATAGCAGAAGATTTTTTTCATTAATGTCTGTTTTAATAACAGTTCTAAATGGCAGTCAGTGGAACTGGCCTTGGGAAGTGCCTGTCAGGCCAGGAGAGGCAAAAAGAGATGTTTGGTGGTTCCTTGCATGGCTTGCTACTTGTGCAGCACATTCCTCAGACAAATCCTGCAGCTATGGTGTGAATGATTTCTCATACCATGACCTTTATCAACTTGAAACACAGGATTGAAGGATGAATCATTCTCACTGGATGATTCCGAATACTTATTTCTTCTCCAGCTCTTTTTCTGCTGTCTTAAGTGTCCATCTTAACTCTTAATATAACCCGAAAAAAACCTGTAGCCCTTCAGTACAGTGAGTCAGGGTTGTAGTGCACTTGTAGGTCCTGCTCCCTTGGCTGCTAAACAGGAATTTGCCTTTCCTATTGCATGCTCACAGGTTGCTTTTCTCTTGTTTTCCCCAAGCTTTTAATAACGCATGAGATTTCCTCTGGTTTCCTTCCTCAAGAAGGAAGCAACAAAACCTGATCTAAAATAGCCCATATGCACCCAGAGTAGAAACCCTGTTTAAATATCACACAGTGCCAGGCAGAACAGCTGCAGTTTTATCCATCTATTTATTTATTTATTTTATTTATTTATCTATTTGTATTAATTACCCAGGGATTAACCAGTTTACCAAATCAGGGAAAACTGTGAAAGCTTGAATTACACAAACAGTGCAAGCTGAACCTTTGGCCTTGTCACACAGGCAAGTGAGAATTCTGGGATGCCTGGTGGTACAGCTGGGTGTGTTGGCAAAGCATTTGTCCTTGCTCTGACCTACAAACTCACACCACAGCCTGCATAAGCACATGCAGGTTTCTAAATAGACAAATAGACCCAAGGGAAAAAAAAATTGCAGCTGAAATCTGCTTCTCCTCCTGCTTTTAGGAGTTATGTCTGGACTATTGATGGGCAGAACAAGAGAGCTAATGCATCCACAGGCTGGGAAAGCACACCAGCAGGTTACTTTGCATCTCTGACAGGATCTTAAAATCATGACATAATTCAGACTGCAAGGGACATCAGGAGGTTTCAGATCAAACCTACATTCCAAAGCATGGCCACTTACAACAGGTTTCTCAGGGTTTGATCAGCCAAGTTTTGGAAACCTCCAAGGCTGAGGATCTCACAGCTTCTCTGGGCACTTGCTCCAGTGTTTGACTACCCTCATGGTAAAAATAATTTTCCTTTTATTTAATCAGATCTATCATGCAGCTCTGCAGAGCCTTCACCTTTTCTGTATCTCACCAACAGGCAGCTGTAGACACCAATAAGCTTTTCCACAGGACTTCTCTGTTTCAAGGCTGAACAAGGCCAGCTCCTGCAGCCTCTCCTTGCATGTTGTGCTCTCAGCTGCCTGTTCAGTCCAGTATGTCAATATCTTTCTTGCACTGGAGCCCCCAAAGCTCCATGCAGTTCTCCAGATGTGGCTTCACAAGTGCTGAATAGAGGGGACTAATAAATTTCCTTTACTTTCAGCTGTGATGCTGTAAGTACAGCCCAGTATGCTGCTGGTTTCCTTTGCCTCAAGGGCACACTGCAATTCCCACCCCTGGTCTTGTCTCTTTTTATTCTAAAGCTGCTCCCAGCCAATCTGTCTAGTCTGAATTGCTGTAAGGGTTAGTCTGCCTCAGAGGCAGGACTTTGCTGCCTTTGCCCGAGTTCATGAAGTACCTGGCAGATAATTTTCCCTGAGATCTGCCTTCCAAGGAAGTTGCCCCAGCTGTTGCAAATGCCCAGCCCATGCCCCACGAGACGCTTGGGTTATCGCAAACCTCCCAGAGCCAGGGCCAGTGAAGTCCACACACTGCTGAAAGGGCACTCTGCTGTGTCCTTCAGGATGTTAATAAAGATGTTAGATGGTACTGGTCCCAGTACTGACCACCTAGAATGCCCCTGAAAAATGGCTCCCAGTTTATCTGAACAGCTGGGCTCAAAGGATGGTCTGGTGCACTCTTCACCCGTTGCAGGTAGCTACCCAGTCCAGATCAGTGATTTGACTATAGGCTGTTTTAAAAATAAATAAATTAAAAAAAAAACAACAGAAGAATCCTTTTATTTTCAAAGTTTGATCAATCCATGAAAGAAAGAGCAGCACATTTTTTGCAAAGCCCAAATAACTGTACAGCTCATTCTGAAGACAGATTTTTCCCAACAAAAAGGAAGTGCCTGTTGAAGAGAAGGAACCAGGAAGGGAGCCAGGACCAACTGTGGCCAGCATGGTTCTGCTGGCTGGTACCTTTAGAAACACAATATATCCTTCACACTTCTCCTTCCAGTGCTGGTCTCCTTAAAATCACTGAACACCCAGGTGAGGATCCATCTAACTATAACAGACATTTTAGCATTCCTGATTGCTATGTCAGGGCTGCCCTGTATATTTCAATTTTCATTCACAGGGCCTATAGAAGAAACGGAGCAAAACTTTCCAAGGGGAAATGCTGCCTGGCTGTAGGAGCAGCCACCTTTTCACTCCAGAGGAAATCACGTTGTCTTCCAGTGAGTTCCAGTCACCAAATTATTTTATTGTTACAATATCATGAAGCAATTTTTATTTTGTGCACGTCAAGGTGCTCAAAGTGTTAGTTTTCACAGTATAGAATGGATGTGACAGCAATTGTCATGGAAGCACTCAGCAGAGTATGTTTCAACTTCATTTAGTTGTGCTGTTTTATGAAGTTCTGCAGTAAAATGTGCCAGCAAATTATGTTAGTTTCTTTCTGGTGATTAACTAATCATTCATATAATAAATAGCAGCTAACTACAAGAAAGAGATTTATTTGTCACAGATTAAGAAGAATGTCAAACTTTTCCCATTTCATGTAAAAAGGCAGAGGAAAAAATACTTCTAAAATTACTTTGCAACATGTGCTTTATTTTAAGTCATTACTGAATCAAAACTACAAGTATATCCTTTTAACATACCCTACCCACTCAATTATTTTTTTCTCAGTTTTTTTTTTTAACATGGAAAGAAACCTACATTGCAATTGTAAATTTTCATGCTGCAATGTTCTCTAATGAGCCATTTGTTTCACTAATAATAGCAATTTTAAAAAAAAGGTTGTTTCTCAAGCTCATATGTGTGTCTATATTTGGGAACTTAAAAAAAAAAACCCGTCTCAGATGTAAAAATGTGACTTGGAATATGTAAACATTTTTGTATACCTGAAACACTGGAAGAAGAATATCAGCCAACAGCAAAACAACAGTTGCCTTAAGTCATCGAAATGGGAAAAAGCATGTAATGGGGAGCAGAGAGAAGCACACACTACTCAGTCTTTAAAGGGTTATAAGAAATGAAGTAGCTCATTAGGTCATCAATTTCACTTTCTTTTCTCATCCCATGGAAAGCAGTAATGCTGAAGAGAATGGCCCAGCAGAACACCCCATAATTCACCATAATTATTCTAGCCATTAGTTAATCTTGACGAAGTGTCAAGTTTCAGTTGCTTTTTCCTGAGAAAAGTCATTGATGTTTGGTGGAAATGTCTCCTGTGACTGTACAAATAAAATAAGGCATTTCAAGAGATTGTTACTTGTTTTCTTTTTGCTGACAGAGGCTTGTCCACAGTGTCCTTCGTACATCAAAACCTCTGCTTTTCTACAAATGGGCGTGGCTAGAATGTCTTCAGTTCCCAGTGTGGCCCTGGGTGCTGGGTGTCCTGAAGGCTCGTCAGTGTCCCATTACTGTAGCTTGAAAGTCAGTGATGTACAACAGCATATTGCACAATCCAAACTGTGTGGCTCCAGAAAGGATTAAGAAGGTACACTGGAGTCATCTGTGGGTTCACTCCTTTCGTTTCCCTCTAAGTTGTAATGGTCGTCTGGAAAATTAAATTAGCCAGACAAAGATGCAAACTTTTTGCTGATTAAATTACAAAGCAGTCCCCAGATTGTAGAGGAGTGGCACATTAAAAACAACAAATCATTCAACCTTCTTCACTGTTGATCCTTAATTTGAAAGGCAGCATGGATTCCTAAGGCCGTAGCTTCCAGGATTCCTTCAGTGAAAAATCATTGCTACCCAACTATAAAAGGCTTAGCTCTTAAGAGAATATTGTGCTTTTTTTCTTTCTCCTTTAAAATTCAGATTTAACCAACTTGATTTGCAGTGTGATGCCAAAGAGATCAATTAGTTTTTTCCCTAGTCCACTTGATCATAGTCTCTGGTGAGCGATACAGGAATATTAGCTTGGCATACAGGTCTTCTTCTAGTTCCAGTTCTCCAGTCTCTCGCACTAGGAAAATGTCAGTACACAGCTTCAGGATCCGGTCTACGTTGGGTAACTCCTCAAACATGATGGAGTGAGAGATCCCACTGAAAAATTCACGGACGAACTTCCCTATCACCAGGACAACTGAGGCATACAGTCCCATAATGCTGAAAAGAAAGAAAGGAAGAGTTCAAATTGTGCCTTGTAAAAGGGCAGCCAAGTGTGAGGAAGCTCATCTCCATGGCTAACTGCAGTCTGTCAGTGCGCTGAACAACAATTTCTAATTAGGGTCGTGTTTCTGCTGTGCCACAGGATGAAGGAAAATAAGATCTCTTTGAACACCTCACAAATCTGGAATCATAAACAGCTGAGGCTGCTGACTTAAATTGTTTAACCCCAGTTGCTGATAGTTGCATGTCCTGCCTGCTGCAGCTTGGAAGTCACAATTGGAAATCTGACAGCAGCTGGCTGCTAAAGGCAAATTATCTGTCAGGTTTCATATCTAATATTTTTTATTAAGGTATATGTAACTGCTGACAAACTAACATTTACCTGTCCCCCCTGATAATCTTTCTATGGGGCCTTCTCCAAAATCCTACCAGAAAGGTGTATCTCCTGGGAATGCTTAGTCTCCTGCCTTCCTCTGCCCGTGGAGATGTATTTCATAACTCTTTCACACCCAGAGTCCTGGCTACAAAATTGAGAAGGTCACCAAAACCAGGTAGAGTTCGGGCAGGACTTGACCTGCAGCTAAACTAACATATTTTGAAGTATTTCTCTTCAGTAGGAAATTGGTGTGAAGGCTGCTTCTGTTTTTATTCCCACTGGAGAGCAGTTATCAGTGGTAATACTAACCTTGCAAATATTAATCCTTCTATAGGTAATATTAATAGACACGGATTTGAAAATCTCACTAAACCCCTTTTCAAAATGTTGTAATGTTCAAACACTACAACAACGAAAAAGAAATACCCCCCAAATCAGCAAATAAAGTTACCTCTATTTCTATCTTATGTACTTTAATTTTACATAAAGATTTCTTTCTTACCCATAACCAGCCAAGAATCCAAGGCTCGGTGGGCTGACTTTATCACTGAATATGAAGAGTTCAAGACTCTCATGAGGCGTTTTTTGTCTTTTTCCAAGCTGATTCAAAACCCACCACTCTTCAGATGTATTTTTGACAAGGGAAACTGTAATATTTTCCCACTTGCTATCTATTGAAAAAAAGAATGTTAATATATACACAACTAGAATTGCAAAAGTAAAACATTTTGAGACAGATACTTCAAGCATCTGCATTATAAAATTACTGAGCAGTGCAGAAGCAAAATTCTTCTAACTCCATTATTTCTGTATACAAAAGTATAAAACCCAGACTTCTGTGCTTTTTCTTCTGCAAATATTACCTGAATCTGCATTAAATATTTAAAATATTTTGTATCACCTACATGCTCTTCCATACAACTGTCAAATAATTTTGGTATTTTTAGGCCAAAATATCAATAGCACTCATCACGTCTGCATTTCAGGCCTGTAGAAACACATTTAACCTGGAAGAGTAGAAGTCAGTTTCTGTACCTCAAAGGGAAACTATCACTATAAACCATTTATATCTGATATAAAAGATACTATTCTCTTGTATCAAAAAAGGATGCTCTCCTGTTTTATGCATACTGATCACACAGACAGGAGATGAACTCTGGTCCTCCTGAGTGTACATTAGCAGTGTGTACATTAAAGCCCTTCTGAAGAAACTCAGATTAGGGACCAATGACAGTGAAGCACTCATAATTTATTGCTACTCACAGAGCTGGGTTCAGCCTCAAGAATTGTTTTTCTTGATGAACCTTTACAAGAACATACTACATGGCACTACTGCTATTACATTCAAGCTCCAAATTTAGCCTCTGTTGAGAAAATTGCTCCTAGATAAAAGCTTGTTCCTAGTATTCCAACCCAACAGGTTTTTCACAGGTGGGTATGTGCATGGGTGCACATATTCTCTGTGTCTGTGAGTACCTGTGTGGATTCTGATTGGGTAATAGCACTCTGAAATTCAATGAGTCATTTAAAGTGGATTCTTTGTAGCCAATAAGGAAGGAATAGCTTAAAATAATAAAAATAATGCAGTGTCATTATTTACACTGAGGAGTTGCCTTTGCAGACATGCAACACTACTGACTGTTCACAGTAAGGTAGCAGGCAGATGTGGAGAAGTGAAACTTGTAATCACACACAAAACAAAGGAAAAGAGTTCCTAAAGCAGACTTGAAGGAAAGGAGATGGACTTCATCCTTAGAGTCCTTACTGCTAAATCCAAAGCTAAAATACACAGAGATGCATTTTCTGCCTTATACTGTATTACCTTATCTCTCCTCAAGCTTGCAGACATCAAGTAAAAACCATTTTAAGTGCACTTAAGACTGAGGTGCCCCATAACAGCTGTGAATGTACAAGTGTGAGTGCTGCCTTGCACTTCTTTAAACCATACTCTGTTTTCCATGGTCTGGAGACATACCTTTCAATAGCTGCTTTATGGGTTTTGCCAGAGAATCACTAGGAGCCTTGATGTAGTATGGGTACACTTCCTCTAATGTTCTGGAAAAGCATGAGAAATCAAATATTTCATATTTTTATACCTCTAAAATAATTTAGAAACACCTAACAGTGCTACACAGTTCTCACTAATCCTTGTCTTAAGTTATGACTTTATAGTGTTCAGATTTCACATCTGAAAATTAGCTGGATTTTTCAGCTATGTTTTTTTCAGAATTTCAGCAGGGAGTTCCATCCATAATGTCACCATTCACACACCACAAATTCCACATACCTGGGGCACATGTGTTTGCAAGGAATGTAGTCTTTATATTCTGTTTCCCTTTTAAAAAAAAAAGCTGCTTTTATAGTCAGTATAAAGTATATAATAAATGCAGCACATCCCCAGTAGTAAACAAGCTAGAAAAATATGTTGTGAGCACATCTATTACTTCAGAATTTCAAGGTGTTTCGATAGTAACACCTGAAAACAGTGAGAAATTTTGCCAGAATTTTTCATTGGGAAATATTTTCACAGTGGATTTTTTAAAGAGGATTTCAAACTTATAAAGAAAGATATTTGTAAAAGTTCTTCCACTGGACTCAAAATCAAATCATCTTGAGTGGGAATAAATTACCAGTATCTAGAGGGAGACACATTTCATTAAAAGCAGAGACACTGTCCTAACATTTTCCTCAAATAGCTGAAAAATTCCAGGGAAGAGGAGCTCTCAGAGAAATCCTCTGACATTTGGCTACATTGCATACACCAGGCTGAGGAAGAACAAGGGTGGCCAATTGAAAATCTCTTCTGTCCAGCAGGTCCAAGAAAAGGTAAGAGCTCAGTAGCTAAATTGTCCCAGCAGAGGTGGTGACAGGAAGCTCCCTGTTGAAATATCTGAATGGCTAATAGCTATCACAACCATTTTTTCCTTTATGGCCAAATAAAAAAACCTTAAATCTACAAAACTATTGCAAGACAGGCAAATGCAGCTATATTGTCAATGTTACTGCTTGTCTCCTGCAAAGACAGAATTATGAATGAATTACTTCTTCCCACAAATGAGAAAAATTTACCCTCTGTGATCCTACATCACCTTAGGAAATACTGCTGTGTCTTCACATAGCAGAAAATTGGCATCAAGTATTTTTTAATTGCAATGATCACATGTGCAATAGCAGTCTTTTTGGATGTAGAAGTGTGTGTGGGTACAGGAAAACAGCTGTGCACAGAAAAGGCAAATCTAATTTCTACCTACTAACAGATAAGAACCTCTCAGAGTTTTCACAATACCAGTTGGTCTCAGCTTAAACTTTTCAACTCTTACGGCCACAAATCAGATCAAGTGGCCTTCAGGGATGATGTGTTGGTTTAGCAGTACTTAGAAACTACTGCTGTAAAGTAATCCCCAGTGAGAAGGTGGAAGAGGAAGAGCCAGACTCTTTTCAGATCTTAAAGGAGTCACAACTGCTGCTAATGCTATAAGCCTATATCCGTAGAATAATGTGTGAAATTCATATGAAGAGCATGCCTTGTGAGTTTCCACCACAGGAAAAGACCTGATGTCAGAACTGACTGCAGATGTTACCCTTTGACCGCAGTGATTTAACACTTCCTTGCCAATCTAGTACTATTCAAGAGAAACAATGTGAGATACAGTCTGGATGGTTATTTAGAACAAAAAAAATCTTCAATACAACCTCCTCAGGTCAAGTTGAACTGATATAACTCAAAGGTGAGTTGAACTGTGAATATACTGAACTTGTGCTTATCCAATAAATCAAAGAAAAGTTACTAATAGCTTCACCATGCTTGTTGTTGATGATCCAGTGTTCAGGGTCCTCTCAGCCTACATTTATGATAGGAAACAAGTTTTCACCTTTCATATTACTATTACTTGGCTTCAGTGCTGTTGGCATCTATTGTTAGAGGGGGATAGATGGGCAGACAAATGAAGCATTTGCACAAGCTTGACCACCTTAGGAAATCAGGCTACAAAGTTTGCATATAAATAGAAAAAGAAAATAACTTACACCTTTTCCGGTTGATTTCCAGCCATCATGGTAGCAATATCTCTTCTGGTATGGCTTTTTAGTGGAAAGGTCAGTTTATCTGATGCTATTTCAGCTTTGGCACCAAGGGAGAGATTTCTGTTGTAAGCAAAAGGGAAAATGGAGTGACAACCTACAACGAGAGCATAACCTAAGCTGGGTGAAGCAGCTCCTGGGCTGCTGGGGGCAGCAGATGATGTGCAAAGGCAGAAGGTGTGCATGCTGCCTCTGTGACACAACAGGCCCACCTTACTGCTGCTCGTGGCCTCCTGGCCTGGATGAAAGGCAGCAGGTAAGTTGAAGGTCACTGTGGCAAGTCCATAACACTTTCAGTCATTCGTGTTCACAACATATCCCAAAGATACAATTTGAGGGTGAAAAATGTCTCTTTGCACTAGTGCATGAATGCTTGTAGCTATGGAAGCATGTAGGCAAACTGAGTAGCAGTACCAAAAATTAATGTAAGGCTCAGAAATGATGGAGTGATGTAATTTGCTAGCTAATTGTCTGTGCTTCCAGGAAAATAAGGGTGGGGGGGAATGTCAAATAAAGTTGAATTAAGTGTGCAGATTCATTACAAGCCTATTTCTGACTGTGGAAGGACGGACCCAGCATGTTCAGAGCTCCCACAGTGATTCAGCTGACCTGCTTCTTGGGCATAGTCTTACAACAATCCAGCTTCTACTTCCAAGGAAACATGTAAATACAGAGGCTGCAAAGGAACTTGAATTCCATGGAGTGATGACTTCAATTTAATCCATCAATCTACAGGAACCCCATCTGGCAGACAGCCAGCAAATCACCTTGATGACAGAGTGTGCTCTAGCCTGGGTGCAACAACTTTACAGTCTAGGCTGTCTCTTTCAAAAACTTCATTGTACAGTTAGTTCACCGGGGCCAAAGGAATCTCATGTGAGCATACAAAGGTCTCAACAAAATGGGTCTGTACCACTGTTACAGTATTTGCATACAAAAATAGCTTGTGTCACTTCCAGACTCCCTTAATAAGAGGACCAAGAACTTCTGTTTGTATTTCCTCATAGGTTTTCTGCCTTAACTAGGTCTAAGTGAATACACTTTCCATAAATGTTAGCAAGGTTGTTGTTAGGGGCACTTCATTAGAACATCTCCATCTAAAACTGGCTAAAATATTCTTACTTTTTCTTCCTTCCCATCAAGTCCCATTGAAAATTCCACCTGGACATTCTAAATAATCTACTTGGTAGTGGCCACAGTTCTTTATTTTTGAGAACTGCAGGTAACAAATATTTTCATGGATAACAAAACTGACTTCTCTCTGTATCTCTCCCACCTACTCTCAGTTCTTTGCTCTGCCATACAACAGAATTTGCTAAAAAACTAAACCAAAAATGTAGTGTGGAACAGTTCTACTGAGCTAATGCTTGGCAAATGATCCATCCACCTCATAAGAACTTTGTTTAATTACCTCTGAATGGTCCATGAAATAACTAAAGTGAAATCAGCATCAAAGTCTAGAAGCCCCTGTATCATTTTATTTCTACTGGGAGGGCTGATGGTCCATAAAGAGTTTGAATTTCCCTCCAGATCTGCTCGAGTTATATCTTCTCTTGCATAGCCCTCTAGAAACTGCAAAGCAGCCTGTAGGTGCAGAAGAGGAAAAGAACATTTCAGTGCAGTGATATTCATAAGACACTGAGCCACACTTCCTAGCCAGACAGATTTGTAAATGTTTGATTAATTTTAAGTGCAGTGGTGCAGACTGATTGTTTTCCCCAGGTACCAACTGGGACTTGAGACAGGAAGGGGAACCAACAAAATATAGCCAAGCTAAAAAGGCAAAACAAAAATGGCCTCACTGTTTGATGGCCATGTTGGCCAAAGTGAGTCTGCAAGTTCATGCAGTAAACTCTGTAGAGGATATTTAAACTCGAGTTAAAATTTTACTCTGTTTTTGTTAAGTATCTTTCTGCACAGAAAAGTGTCTGCAAAGGATGAAGGAACTAGAACCTTGTAACTGCCAAATGGATCTAGGTTACAATATTAGTGCTGTTAAACATGGGCTATTTGGCAAAATCTAATATGAAATTCTAATATAAAATTCTTTAATGGGCTAGTAGCAAGCATTTCTTTTAAAGTTGTATCTGATCAAATGCCAGTTACATTAGCAATGCAACAGCTCCTACTAATTACTAGTCCTTTTCCTGTACAAACTTGTGAAAACTGGGCATATTGCTCCATGAAACACTGAGACTATGCTTAAATGCTTTTTTTTTTTTGACATTTTAATGTCAAAACATTTCTAGGCTACACACACTTTCTTTTGACAGCACCACTATTCCTCACTGGAAGGTGAGATGTGTGCTCTAGGAAGGAACATGGGGCTTAGAAGTGCGTAAGACACTGTTTTGTCCCCACAGCATGTTTTCTTTGGCAGTACACAAACAGCATCACATCTCCTGAAGGTTTGTGTCATTTAGAGGGGAGGGTTTTATTCAGACAACAGGACAGCTAGGGTTTCTGCCTTCCAGGATTTTGTGCAAAGATGTCTACATTAATGGTAGCTTGTCTCACCACAACCCAGCCCTGTCCTGACAAATGACATGTCTGAACCTTTATTCATGCAAATCCCATTTATAGAAATATCTTCCAACTGATGACAGCACTGATGACCATTTATAACTACACAAACAAAACTCACAAAAGGCCTCCATGGAAACATGCACAAATTTTTAAGTAATGAGGTATTCTACTTTTCACTTACAGTGTCACCCCTATAGCTTCTCAGAAATTCATTGAACTCATTCGGATCCAAACTTTTGAGCTGATTCTGCTGAGCACTCATGGTAAAAATAGGCTGGGAAACAAAAGAACACATGCTTATCACATTTACTTCACATTGGCTGCTACATACACAGTCCAGCATCCTGTGCATCACAGTCCAAGACAATTATGGCACTCAATTCAACAAGACCATGTTATAATCTCATTCCACTGAGATGCAAGCTACCTACAATTATCTTATATCTACATGTGGACCTGTAGGATAATTTATTCAGTTTCCACTGCTGGTAGAGGCTGTTTTAACTTGAAAATGAAGATAATATTTTACATCAGTGATAAAGTAACATATTTTTAAACCCAACAGGGGTAATTTATGGAAGCTTGCCACGTACGTTGCATGATGCAGGAGAGCTCAGTTCAATGAAAGGAAGAATAAATAGCACAAGGAAATATAATGCAAAAAACAGAGTTTGCTTTTAGTGTTTCTTTTTTACCTGATAACCTCCTAGAGTTATTGTGATTGATACATCTAGAGGCTTGTTGGTGATGCCTGCAACAGATTTGATTAAAGACATGAAGAGCAGTGGGAACCAGACAATACAAATCAGCAAGACGATAATCATGCCACCCATTCCATACTTCACAACTTTCTTTTTCTTCTGGCCTCTTGGTTGGGGATATCTCTGCAAAAGCAAACAGCAGAATGGTAACGTCTCTTCTATCAAAGGTACGCTTCATATGACTTGATGGGTGAATATGTAACGATCTTAAGACTTCCCAACTCTTGTGGTAATTTGCTACCCCATGTCAGGTCAGCTATTTTGAGATTTTTTTAGCCAAACCTGCACAGACACCCAATTTCTGATGGCAAAGAGAAAAGTGACAAATTAACCCAAAGTGTGTGTCCAGTGTGAAAATATTGTAAACCTCTGCGAATTTGATTCTTCACAACCATAAAGAAGGAGTAATTTAGGTAGGATAATTTGATATTTTTTTTGTCTAAGCGCAAGCTTGAACAAAATGTAAAATAATAGCAGGAACAGTGATACAGCAATTTGTTCCAAAAACTGCTATCATGGGGGATCTATTTTCTTGTACTTGCACTTCCAAAATGTTTTATCTCAAAACTCCATGAGGCAGATTTCCTCTCATAGGTCTTGAAATGCTGCAAACTGTATTTAGTAGGGGATGGGGGGAGCAGGAAAATTGTTCGCCAGCAACTGACATACACAATCAGTAAAATGTCTGATACACTACCTCCACATTCATTTCACACCTCACTTACAGTATTTCTAAGAGTTCACAGGCTTGATCCAATCTGTTTCTAGTGAATTCCACACCAACTCCAATTAACTAATGTTAAAAATTTTGTTGCCGTTCCTAAAATCTGGATACTGCTGGTGTAACATCCTTCTCTTTCTGAGCTTCCGAGGACAAAAGTGACTGCTTTTCTTCTCCGTCAAAGCAAATCACGTGGCATGTCTGTTCTGCCTTGTCCGTAATTCCTGTCCTCTGTTACTTGCCTCATGACTGAATACTCTTAATACTTTCACCATCCTGTAAAATGTCTTGCTTTCACTGTAATTTATTTTGGTGTAATTCTCTTAAAGGCTTTAACTCCACAGTGTTTAGCAGCCTCCATGCACTGCATACCACATGTGCAAAATAAATATGCACTGTACTGCACTGCACCTCAAACACCCCAGGAATCTGGCTTTCAGGAAATTGTTCTTGGTCTGCCACATGAATCCATAAAGCCCTATGAGAATATTAAATTTGTAATACAATGCTATATTTAAAACCAATTATTTACTTTTCTGAAGCAGTGTATCAAGTCGTGTCTCACACTACAGAATAGTATTTTCATTAGAATATCGTATCAAGGTCAGCAGGGGTATATTATTTGTCTGCAGGAGATTAGTTCAGGCACTTCTAATGATGTTATAGAACATCTCAGAGAGACTCTAGCAGCCCAAATACTTAGGCATACCACTCAGTGAGAGAGAGAGAGAGAGAGAGAACCAAAGTACCTTGAACAACACTCGTAAAGTTGTGACACAGTTATTTTTCTGTATGGCATCAGAACATACATGCCAGCTTAGACATGGAAATCTTCCCACGTCAAATGTCTGCTACACATAATGTGAATTGTAGCGTAAAAAAATGCAGTGAGATGGAGAGTCAAAGTAGAGCTGGATTATTACTTCCCCAACTCCTGAAGTTTTTCAGAACCCTTCCATTCATGGCAGAAGTGGGAGTCACAGAGAAAAAGCCTGTATGCATGATTTGTGTGCACTGTAGCTCTGAGTTAATCTACGTGATATACTTAGAAAGCAATTGCCATTAAGAGACAGGATTATAATAAAAGTAGAAATACGTCAGTAACACTTAAGAGTAAATCCACCTCAATACAGATGTAGAATTTCTGACTGGTTTGGTCACTCTTAAAATAATGTTTCATTTCTTTTTCAAATTGGCAAAATGAGCAAGCATATGGTTGCAATCTTTATAGCAGTTACAAAGAATCCAGAATTTGCAAGTTTAATTTGAACTGAAGCTTAAATGATTTAAAGAGACTGAAATTTCAGTGAGACAAATTGTGGGTTTATCTGGCCTGCAGTTCAGTTCTGGATGTGCAGGGACTCTCCTGAGATAAAGGAGCCAGCTGAGTTCCCTCTGCAGCTCCATGAACCCAGTGTCCCTAGGACCTACACTGCAGGGTATGAGCTCTTCCTTCTACTGACCTTTCTCCTTGCCTGCAGCTTCCCTGCTACTCCAGGTTAATCACTGAGTTGTGTGTGAGACTGTGTGAATACCAGGACTTCCAACCCCAGCCTTGAAACCCAGGCATGCAATTAAGCCAGCAGGCACGTGCTTGTGGAGGTCACGTTAATGGTAGAAAAATCAGCTGGGCACAGAAGAGAAGCCATTTGAAGTTTCATTAGTTGGTGGCTGCCAGCTAATGTAAAGTACCCAACAGTCTGAATATTTCTGAACACAAGTGCCAGGCATAGCTTCCAACTAACTTTTTGTGGTGGATTTCTCAATTATTTAGGGACTCATGATTATTTCTCTTCCCCTTTGCATGGGGGAGAGAAAGTCTGAATCACTCATATGGGGCTTCCTTACTTTTTCTGACTCTCGCCAACACTTCAGGATGAATATATGAGCATAGATATCTTCAACACAGATCCAGCTGGAAAGGCTGAGAGTGGTATCAGTCCAAACCCAGTCCATTACTGCTCTCAGCTCAGTCAAAAATGGAACTAGGCGGAACCTGAAGGGAGACCACAGCAGGTAACTTGTCAGAGACAGAGGCATCACACCAAACAAGCACAGCAAGTATGACAAAATATGACAAGAAGGAGAATTAAGACAACATGAAAAGAGCTTAACCGGGGATTCTGTAAACACAAATACAATCACATCCTGAAATTGCCATAGCTCGTGTTATGCATCATTATGTCCATAATTGTGATTGAGCCACTGATGGAATAGTACAAGATTTCCTGGATTCCTCTGACCTGGGAGAGGAACACGTTTTCCACAGCATGGTGGGATTAATTTTATACCTCCTTGCACCAAGTGTTGCATGGCATCTTTGCAGTAGGTGGGCAGCCCTCTGCTGCATATGGAATTGGGCTTTGTGACTCAGGATTAAACAGCAGAAGAAGGTGGGAATCAACAGGAAAGCAACACACAAAGAGCAGTTGTTCAAAGGGTGTAATTCCCTTTCCTAGTCCCACACTTTCCCAATCAGCCATGTCTTAAAGAGTATTTCATGTGAGGAAAGCTTTCTCCTGTAACTTTTCCTGGAAAGCCCATACTGCAAATACTGTGAGAAGGCTGAAATGATTGGATTTTTTTTTCTGTGAATTACATATATGCTTCAAACTGGCTTAGTTTGAATTAGAAGGCCACTGTAAGAGTGTAAATGGAGGATGTGGTCTGCCTTGTAAAACCACCTTTCACTCTGAGGTAATGCTGTGCCTGTTCCTTGCCCTAACACTCCGAACTCCTGAAGAGTTTCAAATGTGCATTAAGTAACTATTTCTCAGGTGTGTTGTCTTTCACTCTATTCCTTTCACCTGCTGAGGTAGAGCAGGTAGATCTGCTCCAAAGGTCTCTTTGGGATTTGACACCTTACTACTTTTTTAGGACTGCAGAACCAATAACATTACCTGTTTTTTAGCACACGCTGTAGCCCATATTTCTGTTCACAAAGGTGATTTCTTTGAAGTGTTAAAAACGTCTATTTCATAGGGGACTGAATGGATGACTGGTATATCAGGCTTCTGGTTTCAGACTGAGAAATGGAATTTTATGAAGTTTGCCTTCCAGAAATAGATTTTTATTGTGTACTACAGGGGACATATGGCATATACAGAGTGTGTTGTGCAAAATTTACTGTCTTATTTCTAGCAGTCTGTGAAGAAAAATAATTAATAACGCCAGCATTTCACTACAGAAGTTCCTTACTACACAAAAGAAAGAAGAAAGGCAGTAAGTCTGTGCTTACCCTTGGAATAAGAACAGGTTGACATAGTTATAACTTTTTGTGAGGAAGTTGCCAAGAACACGAGTTGGATATCCGCAGCGTATCTGATAAGCTGATAAGCCAAAATAAACACATTTCACAAAATACCAGAGCTGGGCAACTGTGTTCTGGCTAAATTTCCTGTAAAGGAAAAGATAAAGGAAAATGATGAGCTTTTTATCTGTGTATGACCAAATTAACTTGAAAATTTTTTTTTGCTCCTGGCGGTTTCTCCTTCCTGAGGTCCTGTGAATAGGCCTTGGTTGCTGACCCCATGGCAGGGTTAAAAGAGAATTGGAAAGACACTGAATGAAAAAGTCTAAAACCAGCATCCATTGCCACCTCAGGGTCACAGGGGAGAGACTGGGAATAGGCTCCCCAAAGAGTGAAGGCTTTGGGCAGTGCCCTCTCCCTCTGCATGCTGAAGGTCCCTTGCTGCCCAACACAGACCAGCCTTCCTCAGCCCCCGTGATGGCTCAACCCTCTGTGAGCCCTGGGTAGGGGCTCAGCCAAGGCAGCTTTAGTGGCTGCCTGTGTTCATGGCAGCACCTCATACAGGAATTTAAGATGGAGTGACCTCTGAAAATATTTTCGGCCCTTCCCCGCTTGACTCAAGTCTTATTCCAACAAAAAGTTTAGACAGCTCTTCCCTTTCTCTTCTTCGGACTGAACTAACCCTCAGCCTCTCCTCACATGTGCCATTCTGGTTGTTAAATAGCACAGTGGATCTGCAGCAGATGCCTCATGATGGACAGGATTTGCCAGCCAGCCATAACCCAATATTTTCAATTAAATCCCACAGAAGTATTTTAATTAGGAAATTTGCAGGGGTTTCTAATCTTACTTAGAAGGAATACAGGATGTTTCAGATGCAGATTTGATATTAACAACTTGATATAGATTTCCCAAAAGCACAAAGTCAAAATTATTTTATTTCCTAACAATTCTCAATGTGCAGTAGATAAGAGATCTATTTGAAAAATGATTTTTTTTTTCAAATTTGGGCACAATTGAAACTGCACTTTCTTTTTGAGAGGAAGTGAGATTTTTCAGTCTTCCTTTACGCTATAAACCTATTTCTTTTTTCCCAGTAAAATAACTGGACTGTTAATGAAGCATAAGGTGCCCAGGTGCCACTCTCAATTTCCATGACAGTCAATGGAGTGAGGGAAATACTTCAAGGCAACTTTAAGTAGAAAGAGGGGAGTTAGCCAAACACTAGGGAGGGAACCTTAACACCTCTGCACTGCAGACTGCAGTAGTCAATACCCTGAGCCATGAAATGAAAAATGTTAGATTTGGGAGTGAGCCTGACCAGGTATGTGACACAAAATCTCATGCAGTGGGTGACCACCTCCACATCACATCCAGAGCCAAGTGGCAGGAGCACGGGAGGAGAAATTTGCTCTTCAGAACAGAGACATATTTTAGACATTCCTCCGTTTAAGGAAATTTAAATCCACAGTTCACACATTTCAGGAAAGTGCTAAGTTACTCTGAGGGAGACATTTTCTACTCAGTCTTCTAAAGCAGCATGCATCAGTCTTGGGAGTGGGGAATTGGATCAGAGGCCAACATTGTCTCAGCTGAAGGCTCTAATCACTCAATTACAGGCAATTTCTCTTTTACCTGCTTGCATTTTGGCCTAAACTGAGAATATTTCTGTATCTATATAACTAATTCTTCCTCAAAAGTATATTGGCCACAGTTACTGCTGTGGAAATGCATTCCAACTTTCTCCTTAGAAATGAGGCAAAGAAGAAACTTCATCATGACTCCAAAGCCTGGCTATAAACATTTAAATTTAAATACAAAGAACTTGGTAGAGCATTAGTATTCCACCCATATTGTTTGTTTATAAGGCTTATACCTTTCTGTCACTCCAGGCAAGATAAAGAACATCCAGAAATGAATTCCGAAAACAAGGATGACCTGGAAGATGACTTTTCCCATGACAGTCTTTTTGAGGTACAGTGCTCGATCTACCACCATGGTACCAAACTGAATGAGCACCATCACCAAAAATGCCTCTGGGACCTGGTCCTCTGATAATGAAGAGGTGATATCTGCTGCAGCAGAATGTTTCTGAAAAGCAAAATATAAGGCTGGTCAAGGAAAAAGAACACTTGCATGATATTTAGCATCTACAACATGTAAATCCTGCTGAAGATTTACAGATAGATGCCTCTGTGACGTACCCCAAAAGCCCAAAATCCAAACACAATGATGATGAAGTCCACTGTATCTGCGAGGAACATCAGCACGTACACATCAGTCACTGCACTGTAGTCTGGATGAATAAGATTGTAGAAAAACTGTCTGATGGGCACGTACACCTGGAGAGTCCTACAACAACATAGACCACAATGTGATATAATAACACATAACTTGTACTGAAGAAAGTAAAGGCTGAGTGTGGTATGATTTATATTTTTAAAGATATCTAAGATCTACTCTGACAGCCTCCACAGGACTGCAGAGACACCAGTCCTTTGTTCTGATTGCTTCTAAACCACTGTATTAGGATTTTTTCAGTAGAAATATACATAGCCAACCAAGGTCACATGGGATATTTAGCTTTTTTATCAGGCAGATGCTATTTGAACAACTGCTGATTTGTCTGATGTTCAGCTGGTTGGGCATCTGCATACAACAAACACTTGAATTAACATCAGTAGCAGACTGCTCCCTTTAAAATGCTGGCTTACTGCTTTACTGTTTGGGACCTCCTCCCAAACCCACACAACTCCTCATATTGCTCACTTTTTAATTGTAAAAGCCTTGGCTTTGATCATTTGTTCGCGAAACTTTTCCATGAGAAGCTCTTTTCTAGATTTTTGCTTGATGCTTAACACACTGCTTCCCTTCTGACTGCTGTTCCGTGTACTGGTACTTCCTGGAAAAAAGGGGAGGGAAAGAGAAGTCAATTAAAAAGGGAAGTTTAAATACTCAAGTTGGAAAGTAATAAATCTTGAGACTTCCATCTCATATGACTCCCACGTTTGAAAGAAGCTTTGAAATGAATTCTTCTGCTTTTTTTTACCCAGTATCATAAAATTGTGAGAGCATCCAGTAAAGGTTTAATCACTGGCAGATCAAAACTTGATCAATAGCTATAAAAAGAGAAAGTAGACTAGTGATAAATGCAAGTATTTGGTTGATCTGACTCAGTCACCTCAATTGGTATTATATATATGCAGGCTAGAGTACTCCTGCCCTTTTTACAAGACGGGACATGTAATCTGTTTCAATATAATTAATAAAAACATTTTCTTAATTCAAGTGTCTACAAATGTAGATATGAAAAATACATGTGCTTTGCATTCTCTCTAGCTGGAGATTATGCTGGACCAGAATTTCTGGATCTGGGCCGTACTGAGCATTCCTTTCCCAGCTTTTGGATAATGTCATTTAAAAAACATAATGAATCACGAAGTATGGCTCTCCATTTGAACTTTAGGAAGGCTTGGAGCGTGTTCAAACATGAAGATACATTGGTTCATATCCTATTTCATCACTGAGAAGCAGCAGCATTCAGTAGCCCCTGGGAGCTCCTCAGCAACCAGCCCAAGGCTTCAGTAGAATGATCCTATGGGAAATGAACATTTGTCCTTCAAATCCCAAAAATGCCATGACATTTACCTCTCTTAGATCTGTGTGAGGAGAAGCTGGACCTGTGAGAAAGCTGGGATATGCTGCTAGAACTCTTCCTCCTGATGGCAGTCTGCTGCTCGGGGAAGTGGACATGGATGGACTCCACTGATGCAGCAAGATTGACAGATTTCAGAGAGGCAGAAGAGTCTCTCCTGCCTCCCGTCAGAGAGAGCTCATCATCAGTATCCTCTTTGTTACTGCGGCTGTCTCCCTTCTCATCTTCATCCCACAATCCATGGCACTAGTAGAAAAACAAGAAGAGAACATATCAGGCATGCATTTCTGTCACACTATTTATCACAGGCATTGCTCAGCTCAGTCACGTGTTCACAAAGGAGAAGACAAATTCAGTGTGTCAGGATATCACAGAAACATTTAGGTTGCAGAAGTTCTTGAAGATCATCAGTTCAACTGTTAACCCAGCACTGCCGAGCCCACCACTAAAGCACGTCCTCAGTGCCACATCTAAACGTCTTTTAAACACTTCCAGGGATGGTGACTCAACCACTTCCCTGGGCAGCCACTTCAAATGCTCAATAGCCCTTTCATGGAAGAAATTTTTCCTGATAGCCAAATGAATGACTTCTTTATGTCACATGAGTGATTTAAAAATTAAAATTAAAAATTAAATATAAAATAAGAAACTACCTGAACCCAGATTACCTTTAAAATGGATCTGTGGAAGAATAAAGCAAGAAGCTGAACAAGATCATAGTGCACATAACCCTCTTTCTTCTCAATGCCAATAATATTGGGTGGATGGTAAGGTTTATCTTTTGTGTAATCCACATGTTTATTCCAAGGAAAGAAGCCAAACTGGAAGAAGTATTTGATGACAATGGCCACCTGTTCGGAAACACAACACACTTGGGGTGTTTTATAAGCATGTCAGATATAATAGCCTCATGACAGTAAGAGGGATAAAATATTACTACTTTGTCAGTTTTTTGAGAACATAAACAGGCACACTCATTACTACAGAGGCATAACACTTCACATTTCTCCAGTAATAAAGTCAATCAAAATTCACCAGCAGATGATACTCAGTGGTACTTGAGATACCACAAGCAGTGAATTCTGTCTCTTGGCTAACCATCACAAAGCAACAGTTTGCAAATGATCTGTTCTTGTGAGAACTGCTTTACATGCCAGGAAGGATATTGCTCATTGCAAAGAAGGAAATAACAAACAAGATCTTTCCATACCATAAAAATTGCTGAGGACTTTAGCAAATACTTGTATTACTATGAAGGGCCAAAAGCCCAGCTCAGATCCCAGAGATCAAAACCAGCAAAGGGACCATGCAAAGACTACAACTTCAGTTTTCTGTGTTAGACATGGGCTTGCAAAAACAGCAGCATACCTCAGTGTAGACAATGGCTGTCATCCAGAAGCGTTTGCTTGGCCGAGGAACAGACAGCATGGCCCACAGGAATATAAGGATGGGAAGCACCAGGGTTATCATGGAGGCAGAGATCATGTGGTTAAGGATGATCACAAAATAGCACACCATTTCTGACCGGGCCACCAGCGTATTGTACAGGGCATAAATAAGGAGCAAGACTCGAGGCTGACCGACATAGAACTTCTCTGACTCCTCCAACTCATCATCATGAAACATCCTGTGAGGAGCAGAGTACCACAAATGAACTGGACATGAACTTCACAAGAGCTGCTTTTCAAATTGCTACTATTTTTCCTTTTGAAAAGTATTAAAATCTGCTACTCAGTCCAATGGAAGAAAAAAAAAGGGGAGGATTTGGTATTATAATCAAATAGCCTGATGCTAAGCTCAGAAAACAAGAATTTCAGAAAAAAAACTAGAAGCAATGTTCTGCTGTTTTTAAATTTACTCAGAAACCAAATCAGCCTGGCCTAAGGACTTCTATAAACATGGCTTTCCTACACCTGCCCAACCAACATATCTCATGCAAATCACCCAATACTGGTGTGGATTAACATCTAATTTATCAACACAGATAGGAACTTGGAGAAAAACCAGAGGTACATCACCAGACCTATAGTATGAATCATCCAGGGGCATAAGATTAGAACATAAAAAATACCCATAAGCATTAGATGTGTCCAATCTTCTATTTATACAACTCAAATAAATCAAAATGGCAGCAACTTTCATATGCATTCATAATCTTCTCTGCTTTTCATAAAGTTTCCTGGCCTGAGAAGAGATCTTACTGAAAAGCAAAAATTACTATGGAAAACCAGAAGACAAGACACTGCCTCTGACAAAGTCATATATATACACCCCCTCTCTCCAGGTGCAGGCAGGCTGAAAGTCAATTCTGTGGTTTAAGATTTTGCCCCTGCATTTGGGGAAGCCCCCCCAGCTGAGTCAGGCCAGAGAGTAGCTGAAGGTGCAGTGGCACTATCCTCACCTCAAAGCTGAGGTGAGCACAGTGTCTAAGGGGCAGAGAAGGGAACATCCTCTCCCTTATGGAAGCACCTAGCAAGGTGGTGTCCCTCCATAACCCTCAGCTCCCACTGGCTTAAAGAGGAACTGCCAAAGGTCAGAGTTTCCCTTACAGGAATCCAAAACAATTAAAGGAGAAACATTTTCCCAGATGGGCCTGGAGTAAACTCATTTGAAATCACAGCTGCCTGGAGAAGAGAAGCCCTCTCTACAAAGAATATTTAGAAAAGCCCTTGACCCCAAGACAATTGCAGCACAGAAATTCAATACTAATCAGAACAATTAAATATGGCATCTAGGAAGAAAGCAGAGATTCCTTCCAAGATGAATTTGAGTCACTTTAGAAATCTCTAATTAGAACAACTGCACAGGAAATGAGCTTCTTCCCTTAAACCAAACTTAGCACAAGGTCTGCATCAGGATTTGTAGGCTAGTTCTGAGACAAAACCCCGAAGTAATAACAAAACTTTACACATTGTGATCAACAATTTTTCCTGGTCGAGGATTCTTACTTGTTCAGGAGCAGTTCACTGGCTGTTAGCTCGTGCGTCAGCGGGGGCAGAATCCTGTCCAGTTTGTCCGTCCGACTGTCGTCTGGGCTCACCATCATGAGGCTCTTCCCAGCTGAGTCATCTGGGGAGCCAAAGGGAAGCTGTTCAAAGCTGACAGCTTTGCTATAGGAAGGTGGAGCTTCTGCATTGCTGTCCACTGTGGAGTACAATGGCACATCGGTATCAGGAGTATATGCAGCTCCTTCTGAGTCCAGGCTATAATCTTCCACCTCCTCTTCCTCCAACCTTGATGCAGAATGAGCTCCTTCTTCCTCATGCTCCCCTTCTACCTCCTCAATGGTTTCTGTGGTCCCCTGACGGGAATAGAGCATGGTGACCTGCGTGGGTTCACTGTTGGAGACGGAGGAAGAGAGTCAGCTGAGTTTTACAAGACTCATGATTAAGCAGAGTTTGTTAATTGTACCTCTATGCAGACAGCTCAGCAACCTCACTGCATTCCCAGGCCTTCAAAGTTTGTATGATCTGGTAGAAAAGATATCATCCTGATCTCCTCTTACACAGATGGAACATCTGGGTCCATCTGTTCCCTGAATAACATCCCACTGAGCTCACAGTGATTCACTGCCTTTTAACACCAGCAAGGGGCAAATCAATATTATCAACAAGAGAAACTACACTGCCTTTCTAAAAGCAGTTCAAACATTTCTGAACAGAGTCAACACTTGCTATTACATCTATTTAAGACATGCTCCATGGTGAAGGATAGGCAGCCATGGGGTTCCTTCTAAACACAGTGCTTTTAACAACCACTGTATGAGTGCTGTATACAACTGAAACATGAACTGAACACACACATATCAACTCTGATTCAAACAAAAGAACATGTAACTTGCTAGCATGAAGAAATACAAACCAAATTACAAAACTATTCCAGTAACAGGGTATCTTGCTTACCTTTAGATTGCCCTATGTTCTTCAATACAGTCTTCCCTTTTACTTTACATGTCTGCATTACTTCTGTATGTACCTGTTTCTGGATTCAACTCTCTGATGCACTCTGATCAGTTCTTTGCTTGATTCATCTTCCTTGCTCTTGGCTTTGCATAGACTCATAGAATGGTTTGGGTAGGAAAGTACCTTAGAGCTCATCTAGTTCCAGCTTCCCTGCCATGGGCAGGGACACATTCCCACTAGACTAGGTTGCTCAGAGCCCCATCCAACCTGACCTTGAACACTTCCAGGGATACAACATCCACAAATTCTCTGAGCAACCTGTTCTAGTGTATCACCACCCTCTAAATAAATAACTTCTTCCTAATATCTAATCTACACTTGTCCTCTTTTAATGTAAAGCCAGTGATAGCCCTTGTCCTATCACTCCATACCCTGTAAAAATCCCTCTCCAGCTCTCTTGTGGCCATCCTTTAAATACTGAAAGTTCACTCTGTGGTTTCCCTGGAACCTTTTCTTCTCCAGGATGAACAGCTCTCTTAGCCTGTTTCTATAGGAGGGGTGCTCCAGCCCTTTGATTACATTTGTGGCCCTCCCTCTCAAGTATTTTTTTAACTTTTCCCCTTGAACATCCCTCTGTCTCTTTTTAATCTTATTCCACTCCTTCTCCACAGGTTAGACAACAGGCACCAACTCAGTGTCTTTGTTGGCTGCATATGCCTGTATCTCAACAGAGACAAAACAAGATTTCACATAGCTCCTATGAAATCAATGGGGTCATATTTTCACATAACCTATAACATTTTAGAAAAAACTGGCATTTGCAAAGCCATCTGGCACTATCATCTTCTGCCAAAATTAAAAATTGTTTCCCTTTTTTTTCTTTTACACTGCTTCCAAACTTACTGTGGCTCAGTTAGGTCATGTTATTTGTAGCAGAGTTTTAATTCACCATGTAACACTTATGATGATGTGTGTTTGGATGATTCACAGTAACACTCATCCTAGTTAAAATGTACAAAATCATAGAATCCCACAATTTCAAAACTGATTGACTCAAAAAATTTGTCAAACACTTTCAAAACTGAAAAACAATGATGCAAAGTCACATAAAATTTCAGATTTATAGTATTTATTATATTATTGAAACACTGCTTCCCAATGTCATGTAAATCCCTGGGTTTTACCTGCTAAAAAGTGATTTAACAGTTCTGCAGTTTTCTCTTGTACTGGATGTTAATATTATTTGCTGTTTTTTCATAGCTCTTTTCCCTTCCTTAATTCCAACACCTTACTGTAAATCAATGGTAAAGTAATCAGAACATATTTAAAAATCTTTCCTGTATGGAGAAAAATAAAAATTGAAAAACTGGCACAATGGTGCCTTAGTTTCTAAAATTACACATCTCAGTCCATATTTAGGATAACTGATTAACTGAGAAACTTAACTTCCAGCTTCCAATTTAAGAACAAGCATCGACTCAGTAATTCTGAAAATAAGACACTTTTTTAGCTGAATAAATACAGACTTCAGCCTGCTTTTATACACCCAGTGTAATGTTATGGAACAACGTTAAAAAATACATGAACTGAGGATGAAAGAAACCCCAAAAAACAGAACAAGAAGTGAAACAGCAAATGAATCCTAGATTATGATCCTGACTTCGAATCTCAGAACCGTGCCCCGACGCAGGAGGGAGTAAAGCTTCTTGTAACCAGGCAAACCACTCTGCACACCACGTGTCTGCAAACACAGATCCACGTACACTGCAGTCAGAATAATGGTATGGGTAAATGAGTGAACAAAGCATGCATGAGTTAAGCACCTTGACACTATACTGCCACTGTCAGCTGATGAGGAGGACATATCCATGCTCTGCATTTTACGAAGCCTAGGTCGAGCGCGCTCACTTGTTTTAGGAACAGAGTCTGGTCCATCTAAATCATCAAGGGTTGACTGCCTTGAGAACAGCATGGTTGCTTCAGTGTAGCAGCTACAGCAGCGCAAACAGTTATAGAGACAGTGTTAAATACAAATGGTATTACAATACACACAGTTCAGTCAACAAATATGCTCGCCATGCAGCTAAACACTGACACAGAGAAAAAAGGTTCAGAGAGAAGATAAGGATTTGTTTATAGGCACCGCCGAAACACATTTCTATGCACAGGTAATTTCATATAGGGGCTATGGAAGGCCATCTATTCACTATTCAAGCAGATATGGAACCAACATAGCGGTCTACATACTTTCCAGAGGAACAGACTTACATATGTGAGCAGGTTTTATTTTGTTTGTTTACCTCTGAAATTTCCAGATTCCACAAGGATGTTTTGGGAAGGGACCTCCTCTGTACAAATTCTGTTTTATTATTGATATACTGTGCTGAACCTTTTCACACAGGTACAAGCCAATTTTCTAAAAGAGCCCTTAAAACTGAGTAAGCTCATACTCCACAAATAGAAAAATAGATGTCAGACATTGGCTAATCCTCTTTCCAAACCAAAGAGCCAAATCGGATATGTTACTTAGCCAGTAAATGCATGCCAAACATAACCTGCTCTGCATGGGATGGCTTTTATTTTGATATTTACTTGGAAGCCCTGATGATTCTTTCCAGAAGATTTCATTTATTTCAATCACAGCTTAAGAGTACTTCAAAATTGGTAACATGCACATCTTGAAATAAAGAACAGATATAATAAACCCTTATCTCCTTTCACTTATCAAATACAACAGGACACCAGAGACATACACAATACATTGAGCATTCATGTGTAACTGGAGAAAAGAAGAACTGGATGAGTTATGAGAAAGAAAGTATATAATTAAATACAAGCATTTAACAGAGCAACAGGAAAGAAGCAAATACATTAATGACATATGGTAGGTAAAAGGATTATCTCTCCTGCAAAAATCTTTGACAAACACAGATGTCAATGAAAAGAGTTGAGTGGCCTGGTGTTTTAACATGTGCAGTGACCTGCCTGAGTATCTCAGATAGAATGAAAGAACAAAAGACCCCAAAATTCAGGATTTACATTCTACTTTTCTTCTTTTGACTCTGTTTGTATTACACCTGAGCAGTGGCAGCAGGGGATTTGCTTCCTTGGCAAGCATGATGTTTGTCCAGGGGCACAGAGAATTGGGAAAGAGGGCAGAAAGGAAGGGCAATGGTGTTTTCCAGGTTCCTTTGGTCTTGCTAGCTTGAAGTGAGGGAAAAAATATGCTGGCATGAAGTTAGAGTCTGCAACTATTGCCTTTAGGAAAATGGGGAGGAAAGAGCAAAAATATGTGGAGAGAAGAAGCTGTTATTCTTAGGCCTACCTTACTGACGATCTTTTTTGACAGAATGGCTTTTTTGACTGAGGCTAAAAGCATACCTTGGCCTTCGAACAGAAGAAAGAATCACCAAGATACCAAGGGTATTGTGAAATATTTTCCTTAAGAACCACCTCAATGGCAGGGGCACCTCTGTCCTGCCAGTTCACTTGGCCAAAAGCCCTTACAAGCCACTTCATTATTTCTGTGTGTGCACAAAGGCACACAAGGCCCTCCAGGCAAAACCTGGAGGGCTGTCTGCATGGTGCATGGCTTATGACAAGGGGCCAGGAGCTCTGCTCTGGGGGTGTAACTCAGCAGCTTAGGAGTTCAGCTGAAGCTTGGTGTCACTAACCTGAGGGGCTCTTGCAGGAGGAAGTTTCCCTCTGCATGTACAAACATGGGATAGAGCCAGGCTGTTGTTCTATCAGTGAAGCTTTGGTGCTAAAATATGGGAAGATGGCAGCAAGTAGACAATACAGTTTTGCAGATGACCTTTCTATGTGCTACGATGCTTTATGCATGTGTCATTTTAGATCTCAAGGGCTGAGTTTCTTCTTTTGAAGGGCAACACCTAATAATAAGGTGTTGAAGGATTTTAAATGCAGACATAGTTCAAAGGGAACTGTCCAAGGGACTTAAGCAGAGAAGCTGTTTATGTTCACATGCCCATTCATATATTTTCAATGGAAGAAACATATGCCAGCTGCCCTTCCAAACATGCCAGCTCTGACCTCGCTCCCAGAAAAAATCAAAGGAAAACCATCTATTAATCCCAATAGATAAAAACATTTGTCCAGACGAGTGCCTGCAACATTTTGTTTAAAGCTGTTTTAAATAAAGAATGAATCATCAGAGTAATGACTGACTGAGCAGCTGCACTGTATCCTCGAATATCAGGAGATGTGTGTGAGCTGTCACCTGTAGCACAGCCTCTGTATTCTTTATGTGCTTTAGGAGCATGCTTCCAAACATGAGGGAAATGAGAACACCAATGAATTGGAGATGTTCACACTGAACAAAGCTGATATTGACACAAGCCATTGCCTATCACATAAATTTGATCCAAACATATCTTCCTAAGTGATTTTTTGAATTTGTGTTGGAGACCTTGAAAGCATTAGCTTCTTAAAATCCTTCAATGACTATGTATCTTAAGTTGACTGCTCATCAAAAGTCCCAAGTTCAAACATTTTATATAAAGTTGATCAGGTATCTGTTTTAAATAGGGATACATATATAGCAGAGATGTTTTTATCCTCAGTGAGTAGGAAGTTTTTAAGCTTGATTTCCTTTTTGCTAAACAAATTTACCCTTCACTAAGAGTTTTTCAGCTTAGTGGGTGAATTACATTTTTTCTGGGTTTTTTTTGATCTGTCCATGGGCTAATTACTGACTGGCATTATTTGTTTGTTATCTGTATTACTACATTCCCCATGTCTCCAAGAAAAAAATCCCGATCAATCCTTAACAATCCCAAGCCTAAATTGGGCTTTGATCCAGCCCAAACAGGGGTTCTCCTTTCATCCTTCCATCTGCCTCCCTAGGCAAAATTACTTCTCCAGTACTCCCTGCCTCAAGCCCTATTCTCCTTTCTAGTGAGGGAAGCACAGATAAAAGGTGGTGCAGGGATTCCCTCCTTCAGCTCCCATAAAAGTCTACACAAAGGTAGAGTGAGGAACTGAAAATGTTATTTGTGACTGGCAAAAATGAATACAAACTGAAATGGATATGAAACCTTTGATAAACTGAAATCTGACTTAAGACCTGTGTGTAGCTGATATTACATAATTGTAGGCAAAGCCCCAGAAAGGCAGCCAACTAGTTTTAGTAAATTCCCAATCATCTTACTGAAATTCACAGGTTTTTAAACTAATAAACAGGTTATCAGTCAAGTGGAACCAAACTGCAATAAATGCTCTGCTGTGCCGGATCCCAATCCCTTCTGGTGGTGTTCCTCAAAGAGCTTGGTAAAGAACAGCATCAGTCCCTTCTCCTGGCCCATACGGACTTTGCGCTTTGCCTTTAGGATACATGACAGTATTTATACATAAAGAGAAACCAAACAAATACCCTATGAATACCTCATACTTTCTACTGTGTAGAGAAATGACTGAGAACAAATGACAGCCCTACTAAAAGAAAAAAAAAACCACAAAGGACACTCTACATAAGTCCTTTCAGAGCTTTGTCCAGGCTAAGAACAACATCCCTTGATTAGAGTTATGAGGGTCAGCCCTGAACTTTACAAGAAAGTTCCAGTTCCTGCAGCTGATTAGGAGGGTTTTGCTCTTTGGCTATCCAGTGTTTACCTACAGTAATTCCTATCCTGAGCACTGAGGACTATGTCCTATTATAATGGAATAGCTTCTGTGCTTCAGCATTCTTGTGTGCTTCCAGACTTGTTCAGCTTACTCAGGGACCTAATGTCCACTACAGAATTTTGTCACTACAGACTTTTAGTAGTGCATCCAGAGGATAACCAGAACAAAAACCCTCTGCCCCTTCCCAAAAGTTTTCCATTGCAACCTGAGATCCACAATAACAGGGATGCTTTAGATTTAATTAGCCACTTCTACATTTACTGGAAATCTTTACTTTAAAATACAAGCTACCACCTGCTCTTGTATGGGCAATAAAAAAAAAAAAATCAATAAACTCATAAGGAATTAAAACATTTCACCTTTCTGAAAAATGACATAGGCACTTCTGTGATCGGTTGAAAAGATATTCAAGAGTGCCCCAACAGACAGATGGCATTATCAGTCAATCAACAGACTCATTATTACTTCCTCTATTATTATAGCAGATGTCCACAATTTGTAATACTCAGTGCAAGAATATTTGATTGTTCATTACCAGAAAGAGAATTTAAGATTAGAGAAACCAGTCATAACTCTGCCTTTGCTATTCCTTTGTTTATAAACCCTGTGACATCTTTGAAGGAAATGGAGATGACAGAAACCCATGTGAAAGATTTAACTTTTTATGTTGCAAAGCATCACCACAGAATCACTGAATTCTCTGAGTTTGAAAAGAGATTTTAAATGTGCAAGTGTGCTTAAAGCAGGGTGAATAAAGGATGCTTATTCTGAAAAAAAAACCCTACAAAACACAAGTTGAGCTCAACATTGGATACCATCTCATTGAAGAGGCAGAATCTATACATAAAAATTGCAAGATTTGTTTTTCTTTTTTAGAATTAATTTTGGAATTGCCTTCCTTTTGTTTATGGTGAAGTTTTGCTAATGATTGTATAGTAATTATAACTTCTATCTGTAGTAAACAGAGTGACAAAAAACTATTTAATGAAAGCAAGACTGTTATTACTATTCATTCTTTAGGTGAGACTGAACTTTGTGGAGTTAAAATCTGCCCTGCAAATATCAAAGTGGGTCCAATGAGCTGGCAACAGAATTTTACTTTACATTTTTCTCACATCATCTGACTCCTGTAAAACTTTGAGACAAAACACAAAGGTGTTGCTCAGTTGGGCAACAAGCCACTGAGAAAGATTTGCTCAGATTCGGTGTTTTTACTGGAGTGAACCTCTCAAAGGCCAGTTCCTGTGAGTATTATCCTTCAACAAAATATCCACAAATTGCTCACTGAAGAGCAATTTGTGGATATTTTGTTGAAGCATAACACTCACAGGCACTCTCTTACCCTCGCTTTCCAATACTATCAGAAAGGAAGACAGCCCTTCATTATTTTCAGTCTGCTGACATCTACCCATATGTCATTAGTAAAAGCTATGCATAATTTACTGTACACAGAAGTTTCTGAGTTTGCTGGGAGTATCAAACACAATATGATACCGCCACGGTTCACAGGAGAGCAGGACACAGCAGAAGGCTAGGGATTATGAAGCAGCTGGACTTCCAAAGCCCTCCCTTATCCCCCTCATGTTATACAAATTCTGCAGAATTTGTCAAGAACTCCAGGGATATGGTGGGAACAGACTGCCTCTGTAAGAGAAGGAAGTGAATGTGTGTGCCTCTGTGTGTGTGAAGCAGCAGGAGCAGGCACTAATTTTGGCAAGGGGCTTGGTGGCATCCGTTTTCAGAAAAGAATGAGGAAGGTGGTTTTCCTGAACTAGTATGGGTATTTGATTAACAAACATGTAGCTCTGCTGGACTGTAATCATGGCAGTTGGAAAGCCAGGGTCTTAAGATGGTTTTTGCCCTGTGGGTATGAGAGGGGATTTTGTTCTTTCAAATGCAGAATATCTTTCAATGCAAAGCCTTTTCTGATTTGTGGACAACAGACAACAACTTATTTTACAAAGACAAAATATTCACCATGAATGATCCCTCCCCAAATTACATGCCTGAAATCCTAAACCATTATCACAGAAGCATCCTCAGCACCTCTTACGTTCCATTTCTTTTCACAAGGAACAGAATGCCAATGCCAATGACTCCTAATTCTAGGGGAAACTAAAAGCAGTGGGGTAGTCATGCAGTGGAAAATAAGTTAAGCCAACAAGTGAGTCCATCACTATAAAGGAATAGTAACATATAGTAATTTTCACTATTAAGATAGCATGGACAAATAAAAAAGAATTCAACATTGTTAGAAAGTTCATCAGTACTTAGACAATATCTAATATTACACCTACTCCATGGTTCCTCTGTCTTTCACAGAATAAAATTAAATCAATACCTGGAGATGCTGTCATGAGATGCTGCTGAATCTAAACTATCCATTCTTTCAGATGCTTGCAAACCAGAAGCTTGACTGGGATTTTTATCAATTGAGTCTAATCCTGACTCCTCAGAAAGTTTCATCATATGGTTCTGGTAATACAAATGGATGCTCTCCCGTGTTGGAACATTTCCCTGTGGAAGAGAGTAGAGGTAGACATACATGGCCAGGGGGAGGTGTATTCTTTGAGGAAGCAGTTTCTTCTGTCATTTGGCAAGTAACAGATTAAGGACTGTGCAAACACCTTCCCAGTAAATAGCAAACTACCACCTTTTCAGAGTGCAAGTCAGATTTTGACTTAACCTACCATGGCCCAAAGTGTTTCGTTTTCAAGCAAAACTGGAGCAACCCATGTGGTTTCAGGCTATATTTAGCCACCACAACTCTGCTGGATGGACTGCAGATCCTTCAGCATGGGAATAAGGAGTGGACTGCAGCCGTGACTCAATCTGCACTCCAGCAACTTTTGATGGATCTCTTTTAGACAGCTTTGCTGACTCTAGGAACAATTATTAGCGGCCAGTAGCAGAATTTTTAAACAGAAAAAAAGCCCAAGGAATAGTTCATGTACAAACTCATCTAGATTTTAACTAGTGTCCCAAAATCAAAATTTATTAATGAATTATGGACACAGATGGAAATCCACAAAAAAATCACTGAAGACCTTTACTCTTTCTCTGTGACTTCATAATCAAGCAAGTTCCTGAAGGGATAGTTTTATTAACTGTCAGACTAGATCTGGGCACACAATCCAGTCTTTCTGGCTGTGATATTGTAATCAGCGTTTTAAAGGTGTATCATGAGAATAAAACTGAGAATTTTCTGTTCTTAGTCAGAAACACATCCAGCTCATTCCACTAGTGATTCCATAGTAATTTTTCTAACTTATAATGAAGCCTTATGCAAGGACTTTTTCCACCTAACATAATAAAGATAGTCTAAAATGTTGCCTGTATTTCCTTTACTAATTTAATAGTTTGCAGTATTTCAGCTCTGGTTCTCTACAGCATCCCAAAATTACAATATTCAAAATCTGACATTTTGTGGGAAAAAAACCCCACAACCTTAAAAAATCTTAAGAACAAAAGTATGTTTGTGTACAAGCTGTGCTGTTTCTGTAGTGGTAAATGTCAGTGCCATTATGACATCCTGACTCTGAAACGATGGCACAAGTTACATTCTCTCTCCACTGCAGGCCTGGCGTAAAGGATAGGAGTTGTATCATCTGCTTGCATTTGGGAGATCTAAATACATTTCTAGTTACACTAACAACATTAATCTCTGCTAACAAGGGTTTTTGCTCATATACAGCTAGCTTGTGAAGGACCATATAGCTCCATTCTCACTGAAGAAATGTATGCCTGTATGTTGTCAGTCATTTCCAGTGCAATTTGATCTACAAGAAGAGTGAAATATGCAGACTGAAGTAGTTTTTGAGCTGTTTAAAATGCAAGCCTTTTCCTACCTTCTTGAACCTATTGTGTCCCTTCAGAACCAAACTACACTACAGAAGTATTTCAGCCAAAATCTTACATCAACCTCTCAAAGAATTATTTCCCTTAATTTGTTTTGTGTCCAGCTAATAAATCAAGTAATTTATTATTTAAAGATTTAAAAACCAGCAAGCAGTAAAAACGTCCAGACTTATTTTTAAAATGCACGTGTATGTGAGATTTTCATAATTTTCCTCCTCACTGCCATGATCTGAAAAGACAGCCTTTCATTTTTCACCAAGCTGGAAATGGCATTAGCAGACAAAAAAAGACTGAAGGTGTTACCTTCTTAATCTCCCTGGTCAGCATACAGCGCTCGATCCGGAGCACAGTGGAGATATCGATGTGCTCTCTGGAGATGGAGTTAAGCCAAGCTGTGAAACTGTCCAGCGTTGCCAGGAAAAGGACCCAAGTAAACTTCAAGATATTAAATATCCTCTTGATGATGTTATCTGAGGGAGAGCAAAAGCAACAGGGAGTTAATGAACACAAATATCTTTTATTGTACTTTTGCCTGGAGTTAGATTCATTTTTCTTTTATTGTCTAATAATAGCAATCCAGGCTGTGAAACCCTTTCATACCAAGGAATTTTTGAAGATGGCTGGAGGCCTATTGGCTGTCTGGACCGTTTTCCTGACTGTATGCCTAGGCTTATCATCTGGAATCCCTTTTCCACCCTGTAAGTCCTTGGTCCTGCAACCATTAGTCAAATAAACAGCTCCTGATTTTAGAGGGACACTGTATGCACAGGTCTGTGAAATGAAACCCAAGGATTTGGACATCTCCTGAGAGTATTAAACATCTCCAGATCCTGTGAGCTGAACAAGTGCTCAATCAGTGTGTTGAGCTGAACCCCTTCAGTGTCTAATTATTTGTGTTTCTCTCTGCACAAACTTAGCCTTTTGTGCTTGATCATTGCTAGGCTGAATTTTAAAGTCTAAACTGCCTAAACAGTCTTTGAATCTGACCTCACATCACTTTGAACTGCACTTCTCTGTATTTACTGTTTTCAAAGCCTCTGTTTATCCAAATAGGCTGCACTGTGCCATCAATGATCTCAGATCAACAAGCACAACTAGGACAAATAATAATTTATAAAACTTTATTCTTGCACCTTTCTGGCAAAACAGCAGACTTTACCATGAATAATGCTTATGGGTGTATACCAACAATAGTAGCTTTATTTTGCTCAACACATCTGTCTCAAGTTAACTTCTCATTTCAGTAGTTTATTTGGCATTAATAATGGTATTTCTCAGCCAAAAAGCAGCACTTTCACCTTATTTTTAATCCACTCAGAAACATAAACACCACACTAGAGTTCTCATATAGTACTGCAAGTGTTCAAGGCCAGGCTGGATGGGGCTCTGAACAATCTGGTCTAGCAGAAGGTGTCCCTGCCCATGGCAGGAGGGTTAGAACCAGATGATCTTAAAGATCTCTTGCAACACAAGCCATTCTATGATTCCATGAATCTATGAAATACTAAAAAAAATTCTTTCCAATAGCCAGTTCTGAAGCTAGTTGTCCCTGCTAGGTTCTAAAGCCCAGAGCACTGGGTGTAAAGACGAATTTTTGATTAAGCAGCCTAAGAAACAGTAGAAAACTGTCAATAATCTGCCATGCATGATGCTCTCAACAATCTCACTTCTCAGCTGTACCACAAGATGGCATGCAAAACTCTGCAGAATGAGGGCACAGCTCCTTACAGAGACTGCAAAAGGAAAGCTATAATAAAGTAAAAGATCTCCCTGGACAGGCAGAGTTGTTGCATGCACATTTAAGTGGAGAGAAACTATGGGAAAAATTCATTAGTGGTACTTTCCTGGAAAGTGGGTGCTGAAGTAGCAGTATGTCCCATTTACCTGAGCAATGCCATGGAACTGGTCTGCTAGCACTGAGCATAAGAGCATTTAGCACCCTTCACTTGGTCATAGAATTATTTCAATAATATTGTGCCTTTTTTTTCAGGCCTTTTCTATGTAATTTAGAATTGGAGATATTTTTATGAGCTATCCACTTAAATTTTATTCATTCAATGTGTAGGTCTTGAAGCTGAGGAAATCCTGCCATTAAAAACTAAATGTAAAGCTGTTTCTACTTCAAGGACCATCCATTACCTCTGAATTCCAGACAATATTATGAGTAGGTGAAAAGAGAACAGCACACATACACAAAAATATATAGCATGTATTCTTTTTTAACCCACACTCTTCCTCTCCAATATGTAACTTCTGCTATTGACTTCAGGAGAAGTCACTGCTCTCAGGTAAAATTTTTTTTATTTTTTATTGACCACCACTGGCCTGGTATAGTCTCACCATGGTGCCAAGTACTTCCAGTCTAATCTGAAAGGTCATTTTTCTCCCTGGGATGGAGGTGTCTTAGCATACATTTTTAATGACACTGTATCTGTTCTGGCACCTTTGCTGTTGTTCAAAATTTAAAAAAAAAATAATCTTTTCGGGATCAATTGCATCTAAACATCTTCAAAAAGGGGGAAAAATAGTTACTTTGTGCAGAGAAAGCTTCTCTCTGCCTGAGGGTATAGGATTCAATCTAAGGTTACTAATGATATCAATGATTTATTACCAATTACTGGCTAATTTTTCAAGGCATCTTCTTTAACAAATTTTACCTAGGAACAGCCAAAGTATTTAAACAAAAATATAAAGCACTTTAAATTTATTATTTCCAATATAAATTAATTATAAACCCCCATCTTTTCCCCCTATCTCCTGTGTAGCACCAACACTACATCCCTAGAGATGCATTTGTGTGATTCACTTCAGTGCTTTAAGACAGATAACTGCATTGCCAGTAAGTAAAAAATAAAAAACCCACCAAACCTCTCCCCTGCCCCCCTTCTCATAGCAATGCTGCTCATCTATTTGAGACCACTACTCTTGTGAGGTAGAAATTATATCTCCCACATCCTTTTAGCCTCTTCTACCCTGTAAGTCACTCAGGGACATAATTTGAACCGGAACTGTGAAAAACAATTTCAAACAAAGGAGAAAAGTAGCTTTTGATGATAAAGTCTCACTGAAAGTAAGCCATGATGAAGATTTACTTAAGTCTGTTTTCTTCATTTACTCCAGTTAGAAACAAGGAGCCAAGCTTGGATTTATGACCTATTACATTTCTTTGTAGGAAAAATCTGAACGTGGGCAAGATCCTGAAAACTGCTGGCATTCTTTCTGTTGTACAGAACTGCCCTAAGTCCGATTTTGAATGAGAATGTGTAAGATCAGAAACATAAAATTTTTTAGAGGTGATTACTGTGCCTTGCTGAATGGATAAGTACCAAGAAAAGCATTATACTAACCTTGCTAAAACACACTCAAAATCAAGAAGATTTTAACACAGGGCTGTGTGCAATCAGGTCTGGAATCTTAGCTTAAGTTGTTCTGTAAGTAAAATACACAGCAGTGATCAAGTCTGAGCTGGCAGGTGTATTTGCTGAAGTATTTAGAGAGTGAGTGCAGTAGCTAATAGTCCAGAACTACAAGTTCCTATGCTCAAGGCTTGTAAATCTTGCAACAGAAAATGTGGTAGTAGTTAAGAAGGTCTTACTGCATCAGTCAGAGTAGATCACTGCAATGCTATCTCTGTGACAGGCCACTGGTCACAATTGATTGTATCAGCAGAGAAACCCTTGTTTTGCCTTTATACCTGGTCCATCAGATTTCTTCTTGACAGGTTCCTCTTCACTGTCCTCACAGTCTGCATCATTGCCACCCCCTGCACACAACAAGGAAACCAGTGAGTGTTACACCTACAGAAGTGCTGGTGTAAACGCCATTCAAGCTAGAAAATGCTACAGTTACTAAGCAGTAGTGGCTGTTTCCTCACCTACCACCACAACAGAAAGCACATTTCCATTTCCAAAGAACTCAAGTGAAGGGACAACCCTGTCACTGAAGGTGTTCATGGATGACCATCCCTCTCTTGTAATTTGCAGTGGTTTCTTACTACATAGGCTGCTGAGCGAGATCATCTCTTGGTGTAAACCCAAATGCTTTCTCAGTCACTCCTCAGCCACACTCAGCAGTCTCACCTTCTGCTGACTCACACTTGAGCTCAGTTCTTCATCTCCTGCAAAGGGTAACCTCAGCAGTGCTCTGATCTTGGACCTCTGGCCCACCAAACGTGAAGGAACTGAGTGGGACCTTCAGGCTGACATGAAGCAGCAGACTTGGTTTGACAACACCACATGCATTTATTGAGGCCTGTAGCCAAAGAGTCTTGTACAATCACAGGTGGATATGAAGGACAAACAAGTGATCCTCCTTCTATCTAATGCCCAGTAATTGCAGCTACAGTTTCAGTGGCAGAAGTCCAATGATAAATTCTTTCTTTTTGACAGGTGAAGATGCCAAACAGAGGAAATGTCCAGCTGATTAAGCCTGTATGGGTCCCTCTTTTCCCCATCCATACAGACCAGAAAAGCTTTTGAATTTCTATTTTCTAGCTTAAAAATGGAGAAAAAGATCAAGATATATAAATCACTTATAAACTGGTGTTTTCTTCAGAGGCACGAATGATTTTACGTTGCCACTAAAACCAAGTCAACATTTGTATGTTTTCCTTTTGCTACCTACTGAATTTACGAGTTTGTGGATATTTAGGTTCCTCAGTGACTGCAACATGGAAAGTGAAAAACATTTCTTTACATTCTTCGTCATGTATCATCTCAAGCTTCTTAAGGGAACAATATAGGAGATGCGGCCAAAATAAATAATATGTGGCTATTTAACTGAAATTTTTTTTTACAGCTCCACTTGAACTGCAGGTGTTTGGGAACTCCCTCATGAAATAGTTCTTCAACGCCTTTCCCTGGGAATACACATGACTTGGCCATCAAAAAGAGTAACTTTGATGAACTCTAGAAACTCCTGGACAGAAAAATAAACCTTAGGATATGAGGGAGTAAAAGGGTAATGTCCTTGCTCTGCCAAACACCTGTAATTTACACTCCTATATTCTGGAGATATGCTGTTAAGTACCACGTTATTTGCTTTATAAAGTTATGTCTTTACAATTTACTATTGCATGTACTCCCACAAATGTTTTCACATAGCTGATGTTTTCTGCAATGTGTTGAATCTTCCTACCCACCAAAAGTTCTGGGCATTGCTTGCAACTCCATGGAAAATCCACATATCCCATCTTCCCCTTTACCTCCCTCAAAGTGTGCTATGCAGAACAGAAGGACATGGCTATGGCTGACCTAGCCATGGGCTAGTGCAGGAAAATACCGCCAGCCAAAGTTAACTAATTTTTTCAGTTCCTAGCCAGCAGTAGGTAGTGAGAGCAGTAGGTAGCTCCTGAGAGCACTTGTCCTCTAAACCTCATCTGCCTTTTTCTACCAGGAACAACAGGCAATAGTTAATATTGTATTTTTGAAAATGGAAAAGGTTACCTACCATCCCCAGATCCTTTTCGCCTTCTCTTCTCTTTCCCAAAACTTTTCTTCTCTTTGCGCCTCTGTCGTAGAGCTGTTTTAGGGTCAGTTATCCAGGCTTGATAAACAAACTGGAAGGAAAAAACTCATTTATATCAAGGTTCCTCATGTTCTGAGAGTAAGCCATAGAATAAGCCACAAGCAGGACTATATAGTTTGAGTAAATGCATTCAGACCTGTGGGGGCAAGGAAATATTTTTAATCCCAAATCAAACACCTTCCCCATAGATCTGCTGTGTTTTCATGTGCTATTTTTGTAAGTGTAAAACCAAATGTGAAAATACTTGTGGGTGACCCAAGGTGCATTAGAATCCACAAGAATTTATGCTATGAACTTTGGGAATTAATACCTTTTTGTGCATATAGGCTACCTTGTCTGACTCTCTCGATTCTGTATTTCTACTTTATCACATTACAGGCAAGATGCAGAGCAAACAAAACTTTTAGAGAAAGTGCTGCAATCCACTAATTAAAACATCAAAAGATGTAGAGATATCCTTGTACAGATAACAGTATTTTTCACAGCTTAGGTATTTTTCCCCCTCTGTATGTCCCAGTGGAACGTTTATAGATTTGTTATCTATACGCAGTCCCAAAACTGGCACTCAGGAATTTCTCAGATTTCTTCCTGATTTTAACAATGCCTTTCTTTGTTGCTTCAGATAAGTCACTGATTAATCCTTCTGCTACTGTTTTTCCAGTGGTAAAAAGAAGACAGTAATACTTACCTATTTATCCTGGGACAAAATCCTGCTCACAGCACTCACTCAGATCAACAGTCTGTTGACCTGTATGACTGCATGAAGCATTGGAATTGGCCCAAAATATTTATAAATTATATAGCAGGGTGGGTAAAAAAAAAAAAAAACCCAAAAACCAAAAAAGCAAAAAGAGTTACTAAAAAGTAACTTTTTAAATAGCTCTGCTTAAGCTTGAAGGAAGGTTACAGAAAAAAAGGAACAAAATTCCTATCTTTTATACCTGTATGACATAAAATTTATGTCAATAACAGAAACTAAAGTAACTTTATCTTCTCCACAGCTTGGGAAAAAGGTGTTCTTTTGCTCATTTAATGGTTTTCATTGAAAAATGGTAATTATCTTCAATTGTCTTCTATTTCTAAGCAACACAGGCTGCTGGCAGAGACAGGGCAGGGAAGCACACAGACGCAGGCAAGAGGCTGAAAAAGCACAGTGACAAAGCAGCTCTATCTAATTAATTCACAGCACAAACATGCAGATGCTGACAACAACACACGTGTATCTCAGTGAAGCTGGAATTGCCCCTCATAGGACAGAATGGTAAAATTTCCATTTGGTTTATTTATATTTTTAGAATTCTCCTATGCAAATTGCTTTGGAACATTTAAAGTATTCTTTTAAAAGTGTTGAACTGACATTAATTTAAAAGGGAAAAATACTTTGTTTTGTTTTGTGAAAGTATACAGCCGTGGAGAGGAAATTCTTTTGGTACTGTTGAAAAGAAGATCCTCTTCCAAAACTCTCAAAGTCTGTACATTTCTTTTTGTATGTCTGAGTTGTTCAAAACAAGCACCACATGAGAATAGGTGTGGGATCAAAGGCCCTCGTTTCCTATTCCTTTGTAACAGGTATTTTCTAATGAAGGTGATCTGGGGGAATGGTGATACTTAAATGAGCTAACATCATATTACTTCACTGGAAGTCAGAAACTGCCAACATCTTCTATTGTCATTTAACTGTGAAAGTGTACCACAATTATAGTGTGAATAAAGATATTAGATCTAAAAGACAGACTTGGAAGGGGGTAGAAAATTAGAATTAAGAAGGGGAATTTGATTTATAAATTTAGTGTAACTCTCTATGCTAAGCAGGGGGTATTTTAAGCGCATACTAGGTGCATATTAGTTTAGATTTCTACCACTGCACAAACTTCCAATTCAGTATCTTTTAGGCTTTGGAGCTGGGACTCTCAATCTGTAACATTCACTCCTTACAAAAGTTACATATGGAGTGGAAAATGGTACACCGTGCCCAAAGTTAGGAAATGCTAAATGTATTCAAGCAGGGCAAGAGAGAAGATGCACAAATCTTTTTTTGTGATGATGAAGGCCAGAAGAGTAGAGAGCTAAAAGGGGGTTTGGAGCAGAATATGTGTTTAACAAACCTTTCACCAGCTTTCTGAGATAAATTACACTGTGTCCATAAGATACATGCAACTTGATGTAACCATCTTGTAAATCAGTATCAAAAGAAAATAAGAATTTGGGTCTGCATTTTCTCTCTGTGGTTACACATAAAAAAAGGATAGACCACTTTGCTTGTGATTTGACCACTCCAAAGTTATGAAAGGTTTTGCATTTACTAAGAATGAGCCTTTAGCTGTCATAATTTTTTTTATTAGTTCATATAAGAGGAAAAATGCAGACGAGGACAGAGGTATATATACACTATGTCAGGAACTATGGGGTGGGTTATATACTGAGCATTTCCAAAATATCAAGTACCTTTGCTGCTTTGATTAAATACTGAAGAATAGTTTTGGGTAGTTTAATGATAGACTTTGGCAAGGCTAAAATGGCTGATGCAAATTTTCCAATAGCTCTCTATAAAGAAGGACAAAGCAAGAGTAGTTAGTAGAAAGGCAGAAAATATTAATAAAAAGGACCTCTTTAATGACTGTATCTAGAATACTAAGAACAAATTTACATTCATAAACTTCAATATGAGAAAAAGATAATTTATGTAGTTCACATTAAAATTTCAGTAATATGACTCTTAACTGCATGCATTCTCTAATATTTAAAATCTCCAAGTTAACCCTTGAAGGGACTACTGCACACAATTTACACTGAAAGAAAGATTGTACATACATACAAGTAATTCTTTAACAGAATTTACAACAAAGTTCACTTGGCTAGTATTTTTACAAAGACCTCGTGCATGATGATGGAAGGCGAAGAAAGTATGATGACCATAGGATGAACAAACTTTTCATGAAGAAAACCAATTTTCTGTTTTATACAAGTCTCTACTTATATAAAACCATCCAGCATGTTTATATTGCACATACTGCAGAACAGGCCACCTATCCAGAACACCCGACCAAATTTTGAAATAATGAACAGATCCTCCATCCTCAAACTAACAGTTTCAGGACTGAGATGAACAAAAAACTCAAACCCCAGCATAAACGAAAAAACTTTGTTAACTTCTGACCTCAAGTTTAGAACTCTTTAACTCAGTGCTTGGCACTAGCACATCTGTACAAAATGCTGTCACCAATTTTTTTAAAAATCATCAGAAACAAGAATGCAAACTTTCCTCTATACCTGCATGAAAACCAGAAAGAAAAATGACCTAGAAAGTCATGAGCCATTTCTGTGGTCCAAGGTAAGTTAAATGCAAAATATATTTTAAAAAATAGTGCAAAACTAGAAAAAAACTTACTTATCACATTATTTTGATCTAGATTTGTTTTGCCTTTATTAAGGTCAGATTTTTTTTCATGTCAGTGCCATGCAGGCAGTTTAACGGATGTAACCAACTGGCAATGTCATGTAGTGTTAGCATATAAACCAAAGGCACGTTTTATTAATGAGTTAAAGAAAACATTTCTTCCTGTAATTCAGTAATGTTGTCTGGAAAGCTTCGTTTGAAAGATTTGGGCTTAGGGAACAGAAAAGCATGGAGGGAGTTTCTTGCTCTTGCTTGGGTTCAATGTTCTGCAATGCGCCAATTCCACAGTGATGTGAGGTTGCATCTGGATGGGAATACTCAGCTGGAAAAAGCTGCTTCTTTGATTAAGCTTTTGAAGTTACAGACCTGAAACAGTTCTGCAGCATTTCAAAAAAATTCTTCCACAAGTGAAACTTTAATCTTATAAAAGCAAAAGCAATCCTAGATGTAGGAGTATTTCAATAACTTCTTCACCTACGTTCTTCATTTAAGCCACTGCTTTCAGTGTCTGGTATTGTCTAACACCAGCCAGTCCACATGGAGGAAACCAGATAGGAAAACTCAGATATCTTTTTAACATAACAATATCCTCTTACATCAGCACAGTCTGGCACTAAAAATGCAAATATATTAATTAACACTGCCCTGAAAATGAAAGAAAATAAATGGATGCAGTCTCCTTTGTCATTTCAAATATTAATCTCTTTCTAATGCAAGGATATATTTCTCTGGATCACTAGGTTCAATGATATTTTTTTAAAATTAGGTATGTATTCTTTTCCATGAAAACACGCTTATTTTGGGGATTATTTCTTCACGGAATGATAACTTCTCCCTGAAACTGAAAAACCACTGGAGGCATTCCATAGTAGCAACAGAGGCAAGTCAGCTTCCTCAAAAAAGTAAAGCTTGGGTTCTTAACCTTTTTTTTTTTTGCATTTTCATTATCTTCAGGCATAAATGAATGAAGATATGACTCTTGTATAGTTTCAGTAAGAATTTGGCAATGCTTAAAGCATAAGGCAAACTTACATTTTAAATTAGCTAGAAATTTAATTTCCAATACTTTTCAGGACTATTTTAGAGGAACTGGAAACTTTAACATATGTGCCTGTGTTATGAGAAATGTACATTTTTTTCCAGATGTCAATGAGATAGCAAATTACCATAAAGTACCTGAAATGCAGATTTTTTCCGAGGCTCTTCCTCTTCTTTTTTTTCCTCTTCCTCTTCCTCTTCACTATCCGTCTCAAACAAATAATAATTTCCACTTCTGACCACTAAGTGAAACAAAATATTTTTTTACTTTTCTGAAAAGTTCTATTCTCAACTCCCCCAAGACCTATGGACAGGTAGCCAGTCATTTCAAAATTCATAACCAGGAGAGGTGAAAACAGAGAAGAAGCAAGAGATGAAAAGGTCTCAGGCCATTTATTTGATGTTAGTCTGCAATACTTTGGCCATGAATAAGAACTATACAAGAACTAAGGAAAGAATCCCTATAGGAAGAAAATGTAAAGAAAAGGATTGAAGTTTATCAAGTTACAAGGTTATATGTTTAGAGAAAAATGACAATTAAGTCTAAATTTACTGGGGACTTATGATTATTTGAGGGAATAAAAAAAAGCCCAGCAGGTAAGTAAATGAACTTACATGAACAGTACCACTGGACAAAAAATACAGAATTTCTCTTTAAAACACTGAGGGAATCCTTTAAACTAGGCAATGGGATAGTATTAGTTTGATGAGGTAATGGAAAACCTTGGCTTGTTTAAAACAAATCACTTGGATTCTATTCACATGATTCTAAATGAGTTTCAATTTTTTGCCCATGGATCCAGAAAGATTCTGAAAACTTGATACAGCATATGTGCACAGTGATTAAGCTAGGCCTTATATCCTTGAACAGAAGCAGTGTTTTTATTTCACAGATGCCAACAGGCCTACATGAACAAACAAGGGAAACAAAATAAATAAAAGTAAGGTAATGAGCAAGAGAAAAATAAAAATCACAGCATTACATTCAGCAGTGAAAACTGGTAATTAATTGCCACATTTAAGCTGAAATATTTGAAGAAACAGTTATTTAGATGAAAATTCACAAAATCCGGATATATGGAGCAATACATATTTATATAAAATTATATCTATCCATCATTACATGTCCATCATTACATGTCTCTGTAAAAGTAACAGTTGTAATTCAATCATACCTTGAGTTCTACACAGATCCTGTGTGCACAGATGACCACATATAACTACTTACAAACCTCAGGGTAAGATTTGTGAAATTTGCCAGAACTGATCTTTGGATCTTAACTTTGTCATCTAAAACTCCCTCACAGAGGGAATTTTGTGCCTCATGTGCCCACTGATGATTTTTAGCATCAATGAATGCCCTGCAGAGGGACAGAAAGTCCACTTCAGCCATTCTAATTGTTGCACTGAGGTGAAAAGAAAGTTTGGAAACTTCCTGGATGAAACAAATGGATTTTTTGGTGCTGAGCCTTCCAAGAAGGCCCATTTAAAGTGCATTGAAGAGACGAAAGTGTTTTAAGAGCCTGTAGTCTGCAGTTCTCTTTCATAAAATGGTATCTTGTAGTCAGCAACAGAAATTGCCAATGCAGAAGATCAGCTGGGTAAGGTTTGACATCAGGTAAAACCTCTACAGCAGTGCAGCTCTGTAAAGGCTCAGAGTAGCACTCAGTCAGGCTTAGAATGCCTGATCTGGAAGCAAATAAATCTACACTGATCTCCCTACAAAATTTTTGGGTTAAAGTGTGTCTGAGGGGACACTCCAATGAATCAGTTACGTCCCTTTTACAGCTCAAGAGAGAGGTATGATTGAATAGCAATAATGCATTCTTGCACACATCAAAATGGAGCAAGTGGTGTGTCAGTCACCTACAAGGCTTCCTGAAGAGACCAAGTTCTACTAGCAACACAGTTCATGGCCAGACTGGACTTGGGAGACCCCTTTGTACTGCAAAATGTGGCTTCCTCTTACTGAGAAAAGGGACATACAGGCTTTTCTTGTGGGATGAGACGGAAGAGGCAGAAGAGGAGCCAAGCAGGAGAAAGATCTCATCATCTGCTTGTGCCCAGAGGGAAAGAGCTCCCCAGGACAGCTGCAGTCACCATCTTTTGCACTATATCAGACACAACTGTGTGACCCAGGAGAATCTAAGCATGTGGCCCTAACTCCTGCTGATCTTTGTGGGACTTCATAAATAATCCACAAGCACAGGAGGAACCACACCTCCCTACAAGGGAGATTGTGAGTGATGTCAATGAGGAAACCCTCACTGATGTTTTTATCTGTTCTACTCAGACCCAAATTCATGACTGTTTTAATTGCTATGATATACAAAATCAGCTCTCTTTCTGCACAATAAAAGAATTATAGCAAGTGATATAAAAATAACAATAAAAATCTAAATTTAAAACTTCAAGCTTGAGTGACTTCAATGTATGCCTATATATACCCACAAACCTATTTACTGAGATGAAGAGTCACATGGTGCAGAATTCTGCAGTTACAGTGGTGTTCCAAAAAGAATGAGTGGGGAATATCAGTTTATTCCCAGTCTGCATGCCTGTGAATACCTACTCTCAGTGCCTTGTATCACTGAGTGTGGGTAGGGTCAGGGTCTGTGATGTTTCCCACAAGGTTTTGCATTATTGCAGTAAATAATTTCAAGAATGCTTAATATTTAAACACCAAAATGCAACTTGCCACGTAAGAACATTAAATAATGAGGATGAAATAAGTAAAAGCCAAAGTCAATATCTCTCTGTGCAATTCTTCTTACTGCAAAACCAGTGGTGAATAAACAAGAGACCATATCCCATTCCTTCAAAATCACCATAGCTTGAAATTCTATCCAAAAAACTCAGGAATTATAGTTTTTATCTGTTTTGTCATTGTTGTTCTAATGAAATTACGGGACAAGAATTTTATTTTCATAAGGCTTTTGAAAAGGATAGGTCTCTCTAAAGTGGCAGTGTGCCCTTTAGAAAAACAAAAATAGAGGCACAGTTTACTTGTGACTTGATAGAAATAAAGATCCCATGTTCTGGTAAACACTGCTGGCAAATATATGTCTGCTGATTTTATAAATAAATACACATAGGTAAATGAAGCAGTATGTAGACGTGTAAAATTATGACTTGAAGTAGCTCTTAAATGACCAAACACAATATAGACATTCACATTTTTAATGGCATGAAGCTGAGTTGGGCGTGGTTTAGGTTGGATATCCGGAAGTTTTTCACCCAGAGAGTGGCTGGTCACTGGAACAGGCTCCCCAGGAAAGTGGTCACAGCACCAAGCCTGTGAGAGTTCAAGAAGCATTTGGACAGTGCTCTCAGCACATGGTGTGACTCTTGGGGATGGTTCTGTGCAGGGTCAGGAGCTGGATTGGATGATCCTGGTGGGTCCCTTCCAACTCAGCACATTCTGTGATTCTATGCTTCTATGACTTAACTCTGATCAGTGTCCTACATTTAAGTATTTTTTTCACATCTTCCGAGATTACTAAACAGTTCACATCTTATTTAATTAAACAAAAATCCAATTGAAGGACATCTGATTTGACATTGCAGCCTGCTCAGCTTTCCTGTTATACCTAATCCATAGCAAAGAACTCTATCATATGACTGGGCTGGGCTACAAACAAATTAAAATATCATAATGGACCAATTATATGAGTGACACATGCTAATGATTTCTTGTGCACAAGGCTAGACATATTTTTGCTCTCAGGTAAACACAAAAAAAAAGTAGAAATAGCAAAACAACTGGCATCAACACATTAAAGTGTCATCAGAGAGATGGAGCTGAGCTCTACACAGCCTAGTTCTATGTCTTCCTGCCTTACTGTGGTACTCAGATTTCTACAGTTGATATTAGAATTACTAATGAACCATAAAAAAGATGTATGATATGTGTATATGAAAAAGAAATTATGACTAATCTTAGAATGCATTGGCAAACTTTCACATTCACATTGTTAAATATATTGAGCTCTGCATTATTGGGGAGTTGAAACCTTTGAGGTCGAGACAGATTCCTTTCGGCACATGTTGATTTGATCTGGTATCTTCCTAAGAATGCTCAAAGTATCATGAGCTAGCTATGCTTCCAACAGACAGAAGTTCAAAATATAGTTAAATTCTTTGAAGATTGGAAAGCAGAAATCACTTTTTGAAAAAAAACCCCAAGCCTTCTATCAAGTCACAATCATAAAATCAGGCATAAAACAAACAGGCTATGGGAATGCCTTAATTCTGGTCAAGGATATAAGGGTTAAATCCACATATTTGTAAGAGGATTGAGAAAACCTACTGGAAGCATGATCAACCCAAGGCCGCCACCACAGCTTTTTTTTGCCCTTGGCTTTCTCTTTGTCTGCATCTCCTAAAATAAAATATGTTCAAATATTAATTTTACAAAATGAGAAACATATTTCTTACACTGATTAATAATTTTTAATTTCTCTCAAAGGAGCTAAAATTTCATGAGCACATCAGATGTCAGGTCTACTGAGTACATTTAATATTAAAATAATTCAAAATCATGACCATTAAGCAGAAGTACTCTGATTTATGCAGTAGTTAAAACAGCATTCAACTCTAAAACAGCTAAAAAGTTGGGTTTTGTGTTTTGAAACATACTGTCACAGTCAACTGTAATTTAAAGAGGAACAAATTTCCCTTCTCTCAAATCCCCTTACATTTCAGGCTCCAAAATTTTTTAAATTCAGTAACTGCTGATCCCAGGTCAATGCTGGAAACATGGCACTAGATAGGTATGATTTTATCTGTGCCCATGATTTTAAATGACATTTAAAAGCACACATACATTTCAGTGACTGAAAAAAATCCAGAATAGCATCCAGAAAACATTGTTGAAAAACTGTTGGTGCTACCTATTTGTAAAACTGTGGTTTATAGATAATGACTTTTACCAAAACAAACCTCTGACTCTTTTCAGCTCTTTGCAAACAGCCTGAAGTTAACCAAAAGTATCCCCAAAGCAAACCATTTTCTCTAAACCTAGTTACAGTACATAACACAGATTTTTTTTTTTTTCTTTTGGGGCTGAATCGAGCCTGAAACTGATACTCAGCTAACAATGTTGTTACATGCTGGCAGTTTTCAAGACCAATTTATCACTTTTCCAACTAGCAGGTCTATCAGATCCTGAGCACTCAACTGCAAATACGGTACAGGAGTAGCTAATGGTACCTTCATCATCTTCTTCAGAAACCTTCCGAATCTCCGGCCCCTCTGAGGATTCCTGGTTCATGCTTAGCATCCTCTCTTTACCCTTCTTGTATTTTTGCTGCCTGGCTTTGATGCGATCCATTCTAGCAAAAGGAAGAATCTTATTAGATTTACTCCTTCACCCACCCTGGAAAACAAGCATTGAACACATGCATACACACACATACCCTGCAACACTTCTAGGGGAAACATTCTACACTGTCCTTAGCCCTGCCCTTAAACAGAAGGAGTTACATTGCTCTGGAGGGGCTGGCTGGGAGTACCAAGCATAGATGTTCACTCTGTGGTCAGTGAGAGCTGTGTTTCCTGCTATCACGACTGCTTTACTTACTCCCTCTCAACTATCTCATTGTCAGGAGTTACAACACACCATATGAAAAAAAAAAGGACTTCTACCTAATGCAGTGCTTTTCCTGAAACTTGCCTCTCTGAACCTGGGGTTTGGTTGTTCCTGCACTGTTTGTACTACATTGTCACCCTTTAAGATCATTTGTCTCAATGGACACCAGGGACAAATGGTGTCCCTTGGGGGTCTAGTGCTATTTTTACTATCTGGGGATGAAGTGGGATCAAGTGCACCTTCAGCAAGTTTGCAGATGACACCCAGCTGTGTCATGCTGTTGGCACAGCTGGAGGATGGGATGCATTTCAGAGGGATCTGGACAAACTCAGTAAGTTGGGGTAGAGGAACCTCATGATGTTCAGTAAGACCAAATTCAAGGTGCTGCACCTGGGTCAGGGCAGCTCCTGGTATCAACACAGGCTGGGGGATGGACTGATTGAGAGCAGCCCTCCCAAGGATGACTTGGGGGTGCTGATGGATGAGAGGCTGGCATGAGCCTCAACGGGCACTCCCAGTCTGGGAACCCAGCTGTGTCCCAGCCTGCACCCAAACTAGTGCAGGCAGGAGGGTGAGGGAAGGGATTCTGCCCTTCTGCTCTCATGAGACCCCACCCCCAGTGCTGCATCCTGGGGTGCCCAGCACAGGAAGGATGTGGACCTGTTGGAGAGAGTCCAGAGGAGGGTCAGAGAGGTCGTTAGAGGATGGAGCACCTCTCCTATAAGGAAAGGTTGAGACAATCAGGGTTGTTCAGCCTGAAGAAAAGGCTCTGGAGAGATCTTATTGCAGCCATTCAGTACTTTGAGAGAGCTTATAGGAAAGATGGGGCCAAACATTTTTGTAGGGTCTGTTGTGAGGACAAGGGGCAATGGTTTTAAACTGAAGGAGGATTGTTTTAGATTTGCTATAAGGAAAAAGCTTTTACAATGAGGGTGGTAAAACCTGGAGCAGATTTCCCAGAGAGGTAGTGGGTGCTCCATCCCGAGACACATTCAAGGTCAGGCTGGATGGGGCTCTGAGCAAATTGGTATCTTTGAAGAAGTCCCTGCTCATTACAGGGGGGTTGAACTAGGTGACCTTTAGATTTTCCCTTCCAACTCAAACAATTCTATGATTATATGATTCTATATGGGAAAAAAATAAGGTCCCTGCAATCTTCCATTAGGCAGGGTGGAAGAAGCTGTTATGAGGGGGCTTTGACACTTGGTTAGGAAGCAGTTAAGGCCTTCTATGCATCATGGTGGAGGAGCCCTGAAAGCTTTCTGCAGTTACCAAAGAAGCATGTTGGTTGCATGCAAGAGAAACTAAAGTGACTTATGGGCTGTATAAAGAGAAAGGATCTCCAGGCCACTTAAACTGAATGCAAATGTTTTCAGTGAAGGTAAACATATATTTTCATGTAAACACTACAGAAGAAACCACAAATAAAACAGAAAGAGCAGTCATGCAACAAAATTTTCCAGGAATACAGATAACAGATATACAGAACAAAATTCTAATAATGGTAAAGCATTTATATGCTTTGCATATAAATATGCATATAAATATAAATATGTTTGCATATGCAAACAAAGTGCTGAATAAATACCAAAAGCCAGTACTTCTATCAAAGAAAGTGCTAGATAAATACCAGCAAGCAGTTACATATGTACATACATATGCATAGAAATATGCCTATTTATATATATATAAATGCATTAAATACATACTGTCTTTTCAGTTGATCCATCGATTTTTTTTCCTCTTCAATTCTTGCCTTTACTGCCTTGACAATTGTAGCCTGAAAAAGCTCAGCACCCCTACATCAGAAATGAGGCAGAGGAAAAGAAGAAGGAGAGGACATGTTAAATGTTTCTAAGTTTTCCTTATCTCCTAATCACAGAGAATTCTACGTTCCCTCTATACATGACCTTATCTGCATCAAACAAAACTAATCCAAGGCCCGAAAGAAATGATTAATTGCTCTAAAATAGTAACATCTTTACAGACAATCATTTCAAGATCTGAGGCCAAATGTTGTGAACCCTACTCAGCCTGCATGTTCCTCTAGCAACTGCTCAAGAAATTCAGTTTCCAGTCCTCAAAACACAGAACACAAGTGGGCTCAAGACTGAGGAAGGATTTCTTGCACACCCTCAGGATTTCTTCACAGTCATTTCAGCATTATAATATCACCTCAATCCCCTGCCTCAGTCCTCCTGAAAGTTGTGACCAAGGTCCAGCTTTATCCATGAGCCATGGTGAGCATAGATTCAGCTTCACTTTTACCCTCTGAAAACTATGGTGCTTTCAATCTGACAACACAAACCCTGGAGCAAGTTTCTGGTGCACCAAAAGAATATGGCTTTCCACCTCATTACATTAGAAATGTAATCAGTTCATTGATTTGAATGTTATGACCATTCTTCCTAATTTACACATGGACTCTTAAGGCTCTTTTAAGAGTCTTAAAGTCTCTCTCAAAGAAGTAGCCTAGATCTAAAGCCTTTCTTTTGTCAGGAATTCAGTAAGAAAAGCTATAATTTTAGAAGTCCACTCTTTCATTCTGGATGCATATTTCCCTATATAGGATGTATTTTTATACTTGTGATTTTGCTTTATGGTAATTTCACTGTGAAGCCAGCACACCAAAAGAGGTACAAAAAAGCCATATCCAGCATAACTGGGCATCAGCAATGAAATTCACTACAGAACAAAAGCCTAATGAAATGTGGGATGGACGTGTAGGTCTTTTGGTAGCCCTCTTTACAGTGCTGAATTTTGTCAGTGTAAACATGTCCCCTTCTTAAAATGATCCCCAGAAGAGGAAGATAAAAACTACTTCATTTCATTAGATGAAAGCCAAATTTTTGCCCCAAAACACAGTCAGAAATCAATGTCTGTATGTTTTTTGAGGGAAAAAAAAAGCCACAATACATTTATTCCAATATTAAGAGAAATACTTTCTTAGAAACCGTATGGAAATTAAACCAAATATTTCATTCCTCATCTGCCTTCATATTATAAATCAGAAGAATGTTTGTGCTAGTGATGGCTACCAGTGAATGCTTGTGGTGTAACAGGTTCAACCAAGTGAACACTTCTTTGCCAAACCTAGTCAGTGTTCAGTGATGTGACACTTCCCAAAAGTGTTCCCTTTTCTTCCCAAGCCAGACATAAGAACTTTCCCATCTTCTTCCTCCTGCAACGTTTCTTGAGATGGGATTTCTAAGGACAATTGTCTCAAACAGGCTCTGACAGTAGAATATTTTCTTTCCAAAGCTTAGAGACTCTGGCATTCTCTCTCATGCCTATCAATGTTGAGAGAATGCTGCAACACACTTTCAGAGCTTTTAACAGGAGCAGCAGATGATATTTCTCAAAAAGAACAGTTTAATTTCTATTAGATTCTCAATTCATTCGTTTTCTTGTGTCAAATCTGAGTTTGCAGTTATGAATTTAGGATGGATTGTTTAAATCAATGTTAAAAAACTGTTTTGGTACTACCGATCATAAACTAAGTAAATACTGCCACCATTGGCAGTATTTACTTTGAGCTATTTGATTTAATTTCTTTTAAATTTTCTATTACCTTGATGCTAATATCTGAGAAGCTTTTATATCTGCAACCACATGAAGGAAGTAGTAACTCATGAAGACTCTTCTTTGCAGCAACAGGAAAGCAAAACATATACTGTCCCAAATGATTCCTGCTTCTCCACTGGGCAGTTTACAATCTACATTGCTCGTTGCTGGAAAAAGACACCATCAGTGTTAAGAATTCTTTCATAATGTCTAATCAACTTAATAATCCTAGCCTTTAAAATTATTTGAATTATTTTAGATTTTTGTAAAGAAAATTGTCATGTATTTCCATCTGAGGTATACCATCATTTCTTTTACAACAAACTGAAAAGCTTCCAACAATGTGATGTCTCCCATGTCCCACTGTGCCACAAGTGTGAATTCATCAGCAATGAACCATTTACATATAAATTCACCCTACTTTAGTAAGAACTTGAAAACAAAGAATGGAAAAGACATAATTTTTTGTTACACTGAATTATTTGATTTCAGTGTTTTCTAAAATGTCATATATCCATTTTTTTTTCTCTTCAAAGTGACTATTTCTCTCATTTTTAATTAAGAACACTATCAACAGGAGAAATAAGTGGTTTATTTTTGTCAAAATGACTTTTTGACTGCCACCATCTAATATTTTTTATTTTTCCTCTCCACAACTCAGTTCAATGCTCCTTTCCATTGCGTAAGAGAAGAAATATTTGAAACCACAAAACTGCTTCCTTTGGGGTAGGAGGAGACAGGCAGAGAGGAAATCCCATTCCTCCTACCCCTAGATTTTGGCTTGGGCTATTTCTTTCTTCCTTTGTTGTCTGTAAGACAGTTCTCTTGGGGATATTAAAAATTAAAACTGGTTTTTGTGGAGCTGGACTATAAACTACATGGCCTACGCTGTCCTATAGAAGGCAGTAGAAGGACTCCAGGGACAGACTCTGGCTCAAAGCTGGCTTTTCAAGCAAGCAAGCCAATCTAATAGCTCTGGAAAGTCAAACTCCAAGAGCTTCAAAGCCTGCTGTGTCCAAACCCTGGGGGTGAGGGGGTTTGAAAATCTGTGTCTAAGTTTCTGTTGCTGCCCAAAACATTTTGGATAACACAAGAATTCCTGGACACCTTTCATCCTGTGAATTTGCGTCTTCATATTTACTTTCTTTTCCCCTATTCCACACTTACCTATTAGGATCAATCATGATGACAGGAATTTCGAATTTTGCTGCAGACTCACTAGGCTGAAAACAGCTCTTTAAATTCAGGAAAAAACCAAACAAAACCCAAAAAACACAAAAAAACCTGCAGGTATTTTCAAACTGTTAATCCAAGGTGTCAGGACAAAGTGGAGACAAATTCACTGAGATGTGAAGGGTTTTGCTCTCCATACTTCATTCATAATTTCTCTCACCTCCTTCCACGGACGTTATCCACTCCATTCCTTTTATCACCACATGAGAATAATCACAAGGGAAAAAATTGCCTAAACTCTCTGTGCATGCAGAAACATTACCACTTTCATGCCATTTCAGTGAGCTGAACTGGTTTACCCTTTGAACCACTGAACCCTGGTATGCAGGGAGGAGTGGGAGTCCACGCCGCACACAGGGAGCGCAGCTGGGAAAAGGTGCCCTGTCCATGCAGTGATGGTGAGCTGACATTTTAGCTCAAGATGTACAGTAAACCAGAGTATCACATCACCTGCATATGTGGGAAAATGTGGTAAGTGCCAATATCAGTGAATTGTTCATTTACAGCAAACGCTGGCTGTGGGTGGATGTAAGGGGATGGTGGTAGTTTTCCCTGTATACATGTCCCCCTTGTTTCTGTAAAATATTTTCAATATTCTGTGCTGCTAATCAATATAGGTCCAAGATTTTTCAAAAGGTAATATGTCAAGGGAAGGCACAACTTAAATATGACTTAAAAAAAAAAAAAAAAGACTTTAAGGTGATTCTTTATTGATAGAAAATTATGGAAAAAAATAAGCTGTACTTACGAATATGGTAGCCTTTAACTGTACAAGCCAGGCTAAATGCCTGAATCACCCAGCAACTATTCTGAATTAATGATTCAATGTAGCCACACGCTCCTATCTGCAAAGTAAAAGGGCAGCTTCATATAACAAGACACAGCAGTAATAAAGGTAAGAAAAATTGCATCTTTTAACATTACATTAGAAATAATACAACCAAGGGCAGTCAAATTATTCTCATTACTGAAAGAGCTTGGAAGAAAGAGTTTGGGCTTTACCAATGACACACAAACTAGTCTTAGACAGAATTTGATTTTTTGATTATTAGTGAGATAGGAGGTATGTGGGGTTTGTTTGCGTTTTTGCACAGAAAGGGACACACCTGGAATATGATGCTATGTGACCACTAAGCAACTTTTATAAATCACTGACTTAATCTTGCAAACATACATGGACAAGCTTAAGACGCACGTAGCTCCACTGAATTCCCAAGCATAAAATGAAGCACATATGTAAGCATTTAGAACATTTGCAAATTCAAACCACCCATAAATCAATTTTATTTCAGCATAGTGACTTAAATAAATGTAAAAAGAAAAATATCTGTTCTTTGCAGTCCAGCACTAAAAATGTTCAAAGCTAAAAAGCAACTGCCAGGAATAAATCTAAATTTATCTTTCAAAAAGATTGAAACTACTGGCTTGTCTTAATCACCTGTCAGTGCCACTGCAAGATTACAAAAAATTTAATTTTTAGTTTAGTTAATGTTTAATTAATTTTTGGGTTTTGTTTTTCTTTTTTTAGTTAATAAGAATACAGTAGATTTAAGTAATGCAAGAAAATCTTTAATATTTTGCAGAAGAATTTGACATTCAATTATCAAATATATCTGTTTCCACCTGAATTTCACACTAGCTCTAAAGGAAACAGGAATGGAGTTTGTAACTTTGTAGTCAACTTTACTAATTACATTACATCACACGACTGCATCTTGTACTAGGTTTGAAAATTCTTTATTTAAATAAATGGTCTAATTAAATGTGCACTTCTTATCAACAGTATGACTAATTTTGCACTTCTTACTCATTTTTCACTCCACTTTTCATGACACTTCTAAGGAGAGAATTCATTAGGAAAAGAAACCAGAACCTGGCCCTTTGAAAGTAGCTTGTGAGCTTTCACAGAGCCTGACTGAGCACATGGGTGCACATTTTCCTATGATGGATATGCACTGCCATTCCCTAGCAATGCTGGATTGAAATGGACACTGCTTTGTGCTTGCAGAAGGCTGTGGTCCCAAAAAAGGATTTTTAATGACCACTCAAGGCACTGTGCACGCTTCCAATGAAACAGGAGTGCCGAGGGCAGAGGAAAGGCAACAGCTCCCTACCGACAGGATATTCTTCATGGTGATCACGAAGACGTTGTAGGCAATCAGCCAGTCCCAGTAACGCAGAATGCTCCTAATGGGCTTCAGCAACAGGTCTCCACCAAAGAGAAGGAAATAGAAGCAGGCCACCAAGTAGCCCATACAGAATATGCTGATCCTCGTTGTTCCCGTGATGAAGATTATAGTAAGCACAAACCAGAAGAGGTAACTAAAGATTATCACCTTATACATGTCTAAGTAGGACCTAGAAGTAAAATACGGAGAAAAAGTTACTATTTTTTTCTGAGGGCAATGTTATCTTTCCTCTTTCTGCACTACTGGCTGACACTTGTGCCCAAGGTCCTCTGGGCATTCTCACACTTCAATATTTGTGCAGGCACTTACCACTAACACCACAGTCAGGGAGTTTGGTTCATGCACGGGTCTGCCCGGCTCTTACATTTCACTCCAGCTCCTTCCTGTGAGTAAGCACCTTGCTACACCTGGTCAGGGCAGTGTGCTTGCTGCAGGATCAAGCCTTGTATCATGGAAGGGAGGAAAACTGGTTCTCACCAAAATTCATGGTAGAGGGATATTACCTGCAATGCCATATATGAGATCTAAAGGCTGTTTGAGATCATCTTTCAAGAAGTCTGAGAAATAGTATAGCAAATCTATTTTAAAAAGCCAGCTACAGTATACCACTGCAAACAATTCTACATTTATTGATGAATTCTAGGAAATTCAGCCTGGTCAAAAGACTAGTTTTCATAAACAGCAGCTAAAAATATCTTTCTTTAATGGAGATCAACTGCAAAAGTTTTGAGGGGCAAAAGGTTTCTACAGGAACAGAAATGTGATAGAGTTTATTGAAATGTTTTCCAGGAAGCTCTGAGACAGAGCTATCTGAAATCAGCCTGGCCCACAATAGGAAAGAAAGAGAAACCATTTGGTGTTTTCAGGTTCCTTAAAATGTTGACTTAATATTGACTCAGTGAGCTTTCAAACAAGAATATCTGCCAAAGGCAATACCAAATACTACACATAGCTAAACACTGCAAAAGCAACTAATTCTTAGTTTCCTCCAGTTTATAATGTTTTCATTCCAAATCTAACTGTGTTTTCAGAGTCTGTTCACCCAGGCTGCGTAACTACATTTGTCAGGAAACCAGGCAGGGAGACAGAGCTCCAGGAGTGCACATATACCTAAGCCAAACCACGTAAGGAGCAAATGAACTGAATGCACTGTATGAAGCCACATAAAAAGGCCCCTGCTGCTTGATGTTCTCAGGCTCAGAACTCTCTAGGAGTATGTATTTATAGTCTTGCATTTATAGGCCTGTATTACACATTTTACCAGAGAGGCATTTAATGAAAGGTAAAAAGAAAGCTCCTTATGTTTATTTCCCGCAAATATTTAAGACATTTGTGATCTACTGCCTATGGAATCTAAAAATATCATGACTTTGGAGATGTTACTGGGTTCTGGGTGATACAACATTAACAAAGAATCAATATGCACTGGGAAAATAAAGAAGACATCAGTTGAAGAGGTCTTCATTAACTTGACGTGCACTAGAAATGGTGCTCTCATTGTTTCTCCAGAAAACAATATTCTGTTTGATATTCCTTTAATAATAACTGTTGGTGTGTGGGATGGCAAGGAAGAGATCACGTTCCTGACACTACTCTATTTCAAAAAGCTTATCCTTTGCTACCAACAAAATGCATCAGCATCTTTTGAGAAAAGTCCAAAATAGAATCAAATTGATCCAAAACCCAGTAATGTCTTAATACTCTTCAATAAAAATGAACTCTGACTCTTAGAGGCAACCAGGACTGTCTCAATTCAAACCTCCCAACATATACATGTGGCTTTTGCTTCAGTGATAATCAGCAGCAGGTATCATTCATAGACTAAAACTTCTGGAAATTAGAGAGAATATGAAAAGGAAGATAATAATCTAATTATTTTTTCACTATAATGGTAGCCATTTGCTACATTTTAGCAGTCATCTAAAATATTAAATACACCTGTTCTTCTTATATCCAAAATATACATTAAATATAATAACCTTGGGCATCTCTAAACCAACCAAACAACAAAACCGGATATAATGGAAAAACTCTCAGAAGGGAGGAGGCACTAAAACTGTGTCAAGTGACAAACAATGTAATCCTTAAAGGTGGAAAGCATTCTGACTTTCATAACTGTGCAGTTACAAGCAAATCCAACAATAAAAATGGCTCCCAAGAATTTATCTTGGAGTGGACATCTCACAAAATGGTGTTTGAACAAGTCAGCCAAAGCACACCTAAACACTGAAGACCACCAACCATCCAAGGTACTTCTGTGCTATCCCAAGAAAAATGCCACATTGAACACAATGGAGATAACCACCCAAGTTGTTTCAGGTAGATAAAAATTTTCCTGAAATTGTGTTTCTTTCAGTTACAATATGCAAAATCTTGTCTGTTACAGCATAGAGTCATGCATGCCCCTAATTTTCAGGAATTTTTTATATTGATATGGATAGGTCAAGTGCTGTAAGAGCAGGAAGAAAGACATGTCTTGGTGGGGAGTTCTCTACATATTACCTCTCAAATAATTTGACACGTTCTCATACGTAAATCTTTAAATTCTGCCTCAAAGCCCAGAACTTTAGGAAGCAAGGAGTTTCGGTTCCTTGCTCTTGGGTTTAATGCAACGGTGGGAGGCTGAAGGACAAAGACATCCCAACAATTAAAAAGACCCTACACAAACCCATGAAGACAGTTGAGGTGCTTACCCTCTGTTTAAAAGCTTCTATACAGACAGGAGAAAATGCTTAATCTTGGATAGCATACACTGTGATTCTATGCAGACCACACAGATCATTAGTTTAATGCCATATACATCTTCCAAACTCTCATTTTCTGAATGTTCTTTAAATCTCCCTTCACTCACCAAGAGCAAAAGGTCACCCTTAGGATATGATATTTAGCAATACACCTTAGAAATCTGCCCAGCTGGTTCCCAAGGGGACAGTCCCACCCTTTGACATCCCTTCAGCTCTGCGTTTCAGCCCCTTCTTTGACTTTGGCTCTTTGAAACGGTTTCAACAAGAAAAATTGCAAAAGCCTATTTACTTGGAGGGAGGACAGAAAGAAGGGATACTTTTCTGCCCAGTAAGCCTCCGAACCAACTCAGTGCTGGTGTGATGAATGCAGGAAGGTGGGAGGGTGCAGCAGGAGGCTAGGAACACAGTCACACATCCCAGTAAGATTAGCCACTACACCAAAAGCATCAGACTACAGCTTTTGGTAGCATGACAGTCTCTGAATGAGAAATTACACAGAAGAAACCTGAAAGATTAATGAGAAATAAAACCCACTGATTTTCCAACCATGTCATTAGTAGAACCCACTAATTCTCTGGATAAAATTTTGGAAAAAATTACTGTATCAATTTGCTCAAAACCCAAGGAAGACAAAGTCTGAAGTTCATTCCACACATCCATCAAAGCTATTTTAACTTCAGATGGCTCTCTATATCAAATTACCTGCTTTTCTTTTCTAAAGTTTTATTGGTCGTACCATGATTGTTTCAATATTTTATTTCCACAGGAATTAATTTTTAACTGTAATACAATCCAACCCGTTGAAGAGAGATTGCTCTAGATGTAGTTGTTTTCCTGGCATGCTACATGATGTGTTTGGCTATGACCAGTCTAGTGTCTGGATAGACCTCTGCCTGCAGGCACCAAGAGGTGCTGATGCTGCAGCCGATAACTCCTTTCAGGAAAGGTATTTGTCCTCAGCCAGCACTTTGAAATTTAGGGGAAGAACACACTTCTGCTTACACACTGGTGAGAGCCTTTTGTGGTGATGGATGCAGCTCAAGGCTTCTTCATGCTGGAGGAGGTGCTGTTATGTAGCTTCACTGTTTTCCCTTAGCAGCCCCCTGCTTTGAGTGTGATTCCCACCTTCATATAACCCCAAGGCTCCTCCTGTAGCCTTCCTCTGATGACATATTGTCCCTATACATGTGTTCTGTAAGCTTCACCTACTCCCAAAACACTTGTTTCTTTCTTCCATATCTCCTACTCCTTACACTCTTAGCAGCCTGTGTGACCCTGCATCAGAGCTTGTTTCCCCTTTTAATCTCAACATCGCTAATGTTCCCAACCCAGCTTCCATCCTCAAACCCTCTCCCTGGAGCTCTATTTCAAATTTCAGAAGGGAGTTTTGTTGATTTTCCCTCTGCCAATAGCAACATCCAATCTTCTGAGAACTAGCTCCCTTACTTCAATGGACTTCTTCAAATCTAGTGTTGTGGATCCCATAGGTCTCAGTTCCTACTATTTTTGTTAAATCCTCTCAAGGAACTGATATTCTTTTACGATTACTTTCTTACCAGTGATTTCCTTCCTTCATGTTTGTATCCACCTTAAAAACACCCAAATTCACAACTGTGTTATTTGTTGAGACTAATTTTTTTTCCTGCAACAGAATGTTTATCTGCTTTAAATATGACAGAAAGCCTGATCATCTGCAGGTCCTATCTCACTAAGCTAAGTTGGAGCACAGTTCCAAAACTGGCATTACAGCTGCCTTTCAGACACTTCACCTGACTCCCCTCATGATAGTTCCCAGAGTACAAGTACTAAAGGAGACAGTTCAATGACTGTTTCTGCTTCTAAGTGGAAAAAAGCAGATTACAATCCCAAGCTTTTTTTTTTTTTTTTTCCCCTGACAATGTCTAAGTGAATGTCTGAAAACTTCTTGGGAACTGAAATGAGAATTTTCCAGCATTAGAGACTGTGGGAAAGGATTATCCTCAGTGAGGTTGCTTTAAATCCTGTGTCATTCTAAAAGCTCCTATTCCTATTCTTTGCTCTTATTTCTTTTCAAAGTGCTTTGGTTGTGCACTCCTTTGGGGTCAAGCACATATCCCCTGAGAAATCTGGGGGTGGAAAGACAAGAAAATTTCAGGAAATCTCTTACTTAGACTGTATTTATCAATGTTGAACTCAAGTATTTCTCCAGAGAGAAGAAAATGAGGCATTTTGGAAATATGTTCTTCTTCTGCCACTGTTTATGCTGCAGTTAAAAGCTTTTTATCCATGTCTACCAGAACAGTGACCAAGTAGTATCTTCTCAAGTGAAGTGACACTTCAGAAAGGATGCTTTGGTCTGCAGCTGCCATTCTTTTACACAGCAGTAAACACAAATCAGGCTTCTCAGAAAACACAAGAATACCAAGCACAATTTTTTTGAATTTTTCTTTTTTTCTGCTTCGTAATTTATTCATAACCAGGTTGTCTTCTCTTACTGTTTGGCCCTTTCTGACTGTTGGAGAAATGCCATTATTAATTTCACTTGCTTGGATAAGGTTTGAACCAAGTTCTTGTCCATGTTACTAAATATTTAGACTGTTCTGAAACTTCTCTTGAAAAACACAAGAAACGTTTTTAGACAAAGCCCTTTCAGCTCCAAATTGTCTTGGATGGAGGCCAGATACATACATTTTCTTCTGAGGTAGATCTTCAGTAGATTACCCAGACTTGAGAGTCCTTATTTTAAAGATTTATAACTCCTAATAAAACATTCAGTCACTTTAAGGTACTGTCATCTAGTCATCTATTGGTCTATCTACTGGTGCTTCTTTGAAGCAAATTAGGCATTTAGGATTGCATATGTGCAGTGTAACCTCTCAAAAATAACATAATCTAAAGCCTGGGATAATCTACATTGTAGTGAAAGCATTGAAAGTGACACTTAAGAGCTCAAAGAAAGGTAAGATACCTTAACACAAGACCTATTACACAGCTCATACTAAAGGTCTGTTTATACTTAGAGACACCATTCTACATGTTCCCATTACACATTCGTGCAGCTAACACTACAAAAAAACCAAACAAACAAAAAAAGAGAAGTTATAGCTTAAAAGGGGGTGGAAGGAAGACCTGTAAAACTACAGATGAGTGAGCCTTCCCTCTGTGCTTGGGAAGATCATGGAGCAGGTCTTCATGGAAGCAATGTTAAGGCATATGCAAGACAAGAAGGTGATCCTAGGATGGCTTCACTAAAGGAAAATTGTGCTTGCCCACTCTGGTGGCTTTTTATGATGGAATGACTGCAACGCTCTATAAGGTCAACATATAGAGAAATGTCATCTACCTGGACTTTTGTAAAACCTTCAAGATGGTCCTACACGACCTCCTTATCTTTCTGGACTGGAGTGACATGGATTTGACAAATGGGCTATTCAATGGATAGAGAACTGGCTGAATGGATGCAGCCAGAGAGTTGGGGGCAATGGCTCTATGTCCAGGTGGAGGCAGGTAACAAGTGGTGCCTCTCAGGGCTCTGTCCTGGGACAGGTGCTCCTCAATATCTTCATCAGTGACACAAACAGTGGGATAAAGTGCACCCCCAGCAAGCCTGCAGATGGTATCAAGCTGAGTGATGCATTTGGCACAACAGAAGAATGGGATGCCATCCAGAGAGATCTGGACAAACTTGAGAAGTGGGCCCATATGAACCTCATAAAGTTGAACAAATCCTAGTGCAAGGTCCTGCATCTGAGTCAGGGAAATCTCTGACATGAGCACAGAGTGGGAGAGGAATTCATTGATAGCAGCCCTGATGAGAAGGACTCGGGGGTTCTCATGGATGAAAAGCTGCACATGAGCTGACAATATGCACTCATATCCCAGAAAGCCAACTGCATCCTGGGATGCTTCAAAAGAGATCAAGGGAGGTGACTGCCTTCCTCTACTTTGCCCTCATGAGAGGCAAAGTACACCTGGAGTACTGTGTTCAGGTCTCGGCTACTCAGTTTGAGAAAGGCAGGGACCTGTTAGAGTGAGTCCAGAGGAGGTCCAAGAACATGGTCAGAGGGATGTAGCACCTCTCCTATAAGGAAAGGCTGAGAGAGTTGGGGTTGTTCAGCCTGCAGAAGAGAAATCTCTGGTGAGACCTCATTGTGGTCTTCTAGTAATTAAAGGCATCCTATTAAAAAAGGAGAGAAGTGTTTACACAGGCATACAGGGATAAGACAAGGGGAAGGGTTTTAAACTAGAAGAGGAGAGATTTAGATTAGATATTAGGAAGAAATTCTTTACTCAGAGTGTAATGAGGCACTGGAACAGGTCACCCAGAGTTGTGGATGCACCATCCCTGGAAGTGGTCCAGGCCAGGCTGGATGAGGCTTTGAGCAACCAGGTGTAGCAGAAGGTGTCACTACCCTTGCTAGGGAGGCTGGAATTAGATGATCTTCCTTTGAAATGGAAGGTCCATTCCATTTCAATGTAAACCAGTCTATGATTCCATTATTCCCCACCTAAACATCTACAAGAAAAGATATTATAAACATGTATTTCCTTTGTTCCTGAATGTGTTAATTAATGGGTTTTCTAGTAATTCATGATTCATTTTTCAAACAAAAATATCCCTGTTCTTTTCTCTTTCTCTGCCTTGTTTTCATTCTTCTCCTTATTCACACAACATAAAACTGTCACATGAAACGGTTGCACAGATTTTGGCATTTAGGTGGAACAAATATAAAGTGATCACCGTTTATTTGTTCAGCTCACTTCCACTAACGGGTTCTTTGATTTTATGGGCCTTTTTGCACTCCCAATCAGTAATATTACCTACTGCCTAATACATGCAGCAAACTCCCAATTAAATGGTTGCATGTTGTTAATCACCTCTCCACAGGTCTCCTTGGTCAGCACACACCCAGGAGTGTGTCTGAGTGGATGTCCTGCCACCAAGGGCTCCAAGTTGATGCACACCATGCACATGAACCAAGCCACAGAAATTAACCCAAAGGATTGTGGAGGGGCAGCATGCCAGTCCAGCTTGAACTTTGCTTTCCACTATAAATCTGACTGTGATTTCCACCCAAAATCTTCAAATATCCTCTGTATTTCAAAGTTTCACGTTTGTCCATTTGGGAATATCTTATACAGATGGCCAGAATTACCTATCAGATTCCAGGGAACATTGAAAAGATCCCAAAAGAGACTCTTTAAAAACCAGTGATTTTCTCATCTTTTTCTCCTCCAAAGACAACTTTAAAACACATTCTCATAATTAACAAGTTTTTTTCAGAATGATTTTTTTTCTGGACTTAGGGAAGAAAATTCAATCTTTGTGTCACAAACCAGTGATGGTCTTTACCAGTGACTAAACACATCAGTGTGCCCAATGCAACTGCTGCATCAGCCTTTGCTAAGATGGACACAACTTCAGTGGCAAGAGAAAAACCCAGGCAATCTCCACTACATTTCCTCTCAACCAATTTGTCAGATATCTCTTCTCTCAACTCTCAACTATTTGTCAGATATCTTCTAGAAAGAATTCTCATTTGATGGAGCATTTTGAAGAAAGATTAATACTTCTCCCTTCCTGCTTATGTTACTGAATCTAGAGCACTAGATTCGCTGTGTAGACTGGAAGCTCTCAAGGGGGAGAACTGTTCAACCTTTGCCCAGTAGCAACTATACATCTCTGGACAAATGAGTCAATTGAATATTCAAGAATCTCCTCTTCAAAGCTATTTCAAGATAGATTTGGCAACCAGTCATAACAAAAATACTAGGAACATCCTAAAGATCTTAAGAAGGACTTCTAGTGATACCACTTGTTTAGTAAAAGAAATAAAAGTCTGTCATCAAAAGGAAGATTTTTATGGACATTAGTTCTAGATATTTTTGTATTCCTGTCATACTCAGACATCTGTTGGTAACATGCATTCACAGATCAAGTCTGACAGGACAATACAGCTAAGAAATTTATTCTTGTGATACTGCACAAACTTTCAGAGACAACTTCAAATAAGAGCATGTCCAGCACAATTTAGAAGAGCTGAGCTAATCTGTGCTTGCTGAAATGATCACACAATGGAACAGTTCCATTGTTTGAAGGCCGTTCAGAACAGACTGCCTCAAGCTCTGCCCCTTTATGTATTATTCACTTTCTTAAACAACCTTGTATGCAATGCTCAGGAACAGGAAGACATGTCAGTTGTCCTTCCAAGACACTTTTATGGTTCTTATGCCTAGATGAAATAGCACAAAGGCCAGTCCCTTAGAGTATTATTTTGATTGTGTTTAGACAACAACTCGGCAGGACACAACTGATGACTTTTTGGGATTGAACAAATACATGGGAAACTGCAGACTACAATGGATTCTTGCTAACATGTCTGTGTTTGGGGAGAAACTACCAGAGCACTTAAGTCCACGATAAATGCTGTCCCACCGGGCATTCATGGAGGGAAATTCAAATTTGAGCACCAAGATTCTTTCTGGAGTTGGAAATGTAGAGGGTTAGATTAATCTAATAGCCAAACTACTCTTTTTTCTCAAACTTTCTAAATCCACACGTGGACAGATAGCATGCAAGAACTTGTGACCTAAAGGTGAATATTTTGCAATGTGTTGGCAGTCTAAGACAGTGGTGGGACATGATGATCTCAAAGGTCTTTTCCAACCTAAACAAGTCTATGATTCTGTGAATGCAGGCTTTCAGGCAAATTTATCACTGAACTTCTCTGGAGAGTGCTTAAAACAATCATCAATTTTAGGAAGACATGTTTGCATCCACACTTTTCTGAACCAGATGCTGATTACCCAGAAATTAGCTATCTGCTCTCTCATACAGCAGTATGTTAGAAGGGAACATACATGAATACAAATTCCAAATAAAATTGGAAGCAGTGAGAATGACTTTTACCCTAGTGAACTTTATGAAAAAGAAGTGCTGTATTTTCCAAGTGTTTAAGATTCAGTTTTTACCGGCAGTGGATGAAGTCAGGAACAGGATTATGCTGGCTAAAAGATGCTGCATCAAGGTTCATGCAAATTTCCACGTTGTCTCCAGCCATTATTCGTACTGCAGCTTTATTTTCATCCTCAAATGTCTGCCTTTGCAAGGATGCACACAGAAGCAGCATGAAGTCATCTAGGAGGAAGTAGTGATTGCAAGGAAAAATTCAGTCATCAACATAGGTGTAAAGAGAGTTGTGATGTATTATAATGTAGTTACCAGACTGTTTTCCCCACACTTTGAACCTCCAAGACTGAGTGGTTTTCAATGCATTTAACTCTGAATTGAAATTTAATAATGTTTTTAGGTTTTTTACCTGTCATTGTCTATGACTTTTATGGAGAAATAAATGCGAAAAGGGGAAATATTAACATATTTTGATGTTGAATTATTTAAAAAGGGATACAGGAAAAGCAGATGCAAAAATTACTAACTGTGGATTTTTCTACTACATTCAAAGCCATGCTTAGTATTCAATCACCCAAAAAATCTGTCATCTTGAAGTGTAAATAAAAGGCTGGCTTCAAATTCCACTGTACAGATGATTTAAGCAAAGGACATATAAACACTTTATAACATAGTGCTAAAATACTTACACACAAGGAAGACAGGGTTTGGTCTCACAATGAAGTCTGGAAAGTATAACCACTTTATGATGTTGGAGTTGAAGTTGGCATTGCCACTTCTCCATGGATAGTCTGTGTGGCAGAAGCATGCAAAAATTCAATCAGTACTTCGTAACAATTACTTAATCCTTTTTTTCAGAATACTTACCAATTTTCCAGCATTTTGCTATAAAAGCAACTAGCAGTAATTTTACATAAAGGGTGTCCTTACCTTTACAAGGAGCAGGTGGGATGCCAATGCAAAGGAAGTACTGGAATGTAATGATGCATGTTAGAAAACAGCAATATTTTGGCCAGATCTCTGCAATAGCTTTTCTCCTACGTCGATACAAAACAGCAATCAGCCAGAAGGCATGAATCATTGCATAAAAATCCATCCTTTGACCAATTACATTCACTGATAGAAGAAAACAGGTCTGGAAACAAAGTAAAGAAACATAAACAACTTTTACAACCTCATGGCTAGTCAATGCAGCAATAATAAATTATTGTGGATCCTGACAGAATGCTTAGACGTGGCTGTGTCTGACTGCAGGAACCCTGTGCAAACCAACCATGCTCCAACAGCAACTTCCACCACTCCACCCAAACACCCAAATTTTTGATACTCTTCTGTCTAGGGCAGGTTTCCATTATGTGATATCTAAAGAAACCAGAAGGAAAAAGCCCTGTCACACTAACTGGTCTGTGAAACGTTTAACTGTTGCCAAGCAAAGAACGTATTACACAGCCACATATTTTGAAAGGACATAGAGATATGGAAAAGAAGAGGAACTATTAAGATTGGTAACAACTAAAATGTATTCCTCATTTAGGAAATGGACAAGGCATTTAGACCATACAGCTTCTATCAGTGATAGACAAATCCAGTCAATTCCTGCAAGACAGCTTTAGTTTCCCATTATTCTAAAGCCTCTGCATTTCAGCATTTCTGTTCTCTGGCTTCACTGAAAGCAGTCCCTTCACTCAGTTCTGTGAAACATGTATTGAAACTTTGGGAAAACTTCATTTATTCAGTGCACTATGTTATTTTGGTTTTTTCTCTCCCCAGATTAGAATGATTTAAAATTATTTCCCAAAGGAAATAACCTGCTGGGCTTTTAAAATTTTCATTCATTCTTAATCCTCAGATGGCTGTGAACACTTTACTCCATTGGTCAAAGTGGTGGTAGTGTTTAACAGTTAGGTCAAGAGCATCATTATGATTAAATTTAGGATGCATTATGCTGGGAGTTGCCTCCTTGAGATAAGCATAGAAAATTGTGAAAAATCACTATTTATGGAAAGATTTTTTGAAAGTACATTTCATGTGCACATGAACAAACAGACAAAGCAAGGGAACAGAGATGACTAACATGAATGATGACTGATAAGCCTCTAGATGTCAAACACAGCCCAAGCTACTATTCAAAAATAACACATTCAAAAGGTTTGGAATGATAATCTAAAGAAAAGTAATGTGTATTTACTTCCAAACCAAACTTGTAGAAGAAGTAGTTTATGAAATACTTGACACAGTTTACAAGTCCATCATCCAGATGTGCTCTTGTAATATCATGGAAAATGGTTTTAGTCACAGGTGCAGTGAGGTTATTTCGACATCTGTAGTATTCTTGGTGACGGTAGATTGTAACTTCAAAAGCCAGAATAGCCAGCATCAGTAAGTTATTCTATGGGAGACACAATCAGGAGAATATTAAATAAAAGTCAAAACCACAAGAAGATGTAAATTTTCTGATAAGCATAAACCCATTAATACTCAAGTTGATGTTATTACTGAGGATTTCTGCACTCCAAAATGCACTGGCACCTATTCCCAGCTATTATGATTGAAACAAATTAAAGTTCACACCAATTCTTGGATTTTGATGAATCATACAAACATCCGGAAGATTCACATAAAGACATTAATTAAAAATACTATAATAAAAACTACTTGTGGAAATGAGGGGAAGGAAAAAGGCATTGACTCATCCACGTGCCCTCTCATATTTCATAGCTTCTCTTAGGGTAACATTTTTTGTTTTGCAGGAGATAGAAGATACAAGCATACACAAAAGTCATCTGCAGAGGTTTAGCTGTCAAGCACTAACTTTCCAAAACAAGGATGTTAGGGAGAGCAAATTTAATCTAGGTACTCTTTCACATGAACAATCTATCTGTCAGTCTTCTCTCAGACACAGCTCCTTCTGTCCCAAAGCCAGATTGACTAGGATGCAGTCAAGGGTGGCTATGAATTGATTTTTTATTTAGCTTAGGAGGGGGATCTGCTCTATGCTCAATAGAAGAGAGGTACTAACTAACTCCAAGAGCTGGTTAAAAAGACCAGCTCAGAGAAATTCCCTCAAGGAAGTCATAACTGAAGCAGAAGTGGCAAACTCTGTATCTCTGTTTTCTGAGAAATATTTGGGACAAGAATCTCCTAAAACAGGTGTCACTGGGATTTTTATATCTTCTTAATCTGTGTATATACAATGTTAGAGATTCTTTAAATTAATAAGAGGTATGGTTTTCCCCAGGACTTGGCACATTTTCATCGTAAGTAAAGTTTTTTAATCAGGATAGGAATAATAAAACATTGCTCACAGGCATCAACCAAAACCAAGAAGAAAAACAAAAGACATCCGTTTACTAGTGTTTGAATGAATGATTCTCTTAACTCATTATATTTTCTAAACTGTGTCTAAGGAATAAGCACTTAGAAAAATTAACTTCTAGCACACACTGTCATTCAGGGCAATTACTCCTATTAGACTCATCAGTCCTTTGGTACCTGAAAGCAATGTACCTCTTAATTATTTAGAGTTCTGAAATATCACATTTCTTAAAGAGCTTTCAACAGATGATAGAGTCCAAAAGTGATAATTCTACATGAAAGAATAACTTAATTGGTACTGAATCTCTTCTGGAAATTGCCTCTTTCCCTCTGTACTTCCCTATTATCAATGGTTTGCACTACATTTTTTCTGTGTGTGTGACGGATTATTTATCTCAAAGACAATGCTACTTTCATCACAAATAAGAAAATATCTGAATACAGATAACAAAGAAGTTACCCTTAAGTACACAAGAAGGGGACTAGACTTTCTCAATCCAACCCACTCCGAAGGATCAACTGGCCCACTGTAGAGCACTGAAGTTTTCAGTTCTTCTAAATTGACCTTAGTTTCATTCTCTCCTGGCTAAAAAGAAAATGCAACAGTTATAAAACATGACTTTAAGACTGCTTGGAAGGGTATGATAATCAACAATAATACATCAGGTGAACTGTTGTTTTTATACTTGATATGCTTCCTTTTGCTCTCCTTCACTGAAGAATATAGCAGTCAAACCTTTTTAATATGCATTTGTACTCACCAATGTACAATTTCTGGAAAAATCCTTGGGATCAATAGATGTGAGCTGATACAACATTTTGCAGACAATAATCACACATGTCCAAACAGTGCAGATACTTGATGCCAGTGGGCGAAACTGAGCATATGGCAAAGCAAGAGCCCAGGCAATTAAAAACACAAAGTTAAGCAGAGACACCTGAAAACACAAAAACAGTACAGAAATTACATGGAGTAACAAAAGAACTGAGAAAGCTTGACCTTTTCCACAGCAGGTGAAAAAAAGAATCATTCAAAAGAAAGGGACATGCAGAAACTTTGAGGAAAATACTAAAAAAAAAATTACAACAATACCCACAATAACAAAAACACAGAGTAGTAAGTGAAGAAGGAAAAACTTGACAGTTGGTTTAGGAAGAAATTTACCACCTACATAATATTAAAACTATTAGATCCACAAAACTCCGTATCTTCCTTATCAACAGATGTGAAATACAAAGGACCACATGCAGCTTCTGCTGCTTTAGTACACGTGAAACAAAGAAGAGATGGCACAGATCCATGTGTCTGTGCAACTGACCTTCATCCTCTTGACTTCTCCCCCACAAAAAAAAAAAGTGAGAAAAGGGGCATCTTTTTGTTTTTAGTGAATCCCATCTTACTACCCGGTTCAAGAAATGGCTATATCAGATAGAGAACTCACATTGCCCACACCAAAAGCACAGATAAAAGTGTTGTTCCCTTTTTCATCAGGCATAACTCCACATTCTTGTTTCTTAAGCACCAGACCATGTTTAAGCAATTTTCCTACATTTACCTTCCCAGTCCTTTTTTACACCTTCCATCCTTGGATGGTGCCCAAGAGACAGTTTGAGCAGGAGAGGGATTATGTCTCTTAAATCCAAAGAATTGGACTAATAAAATTTTAATACCTGGAGAAAAGGTGGGGGCTGAGACTCTTGAAACAGAGAGGATGTGGAAGATGTCCAGGCAGGTTCCCAACAGGTGAACAAACCCAGCTGGATCCCATAATTTCAGTGAGGTCTGGCAGGAGGAAACCCTCTCCCTACAACTGGGTGTGTAACCACATGGCAGATGCTGACAGGCCTCCACAATGTGTGAGAGTTTGACAGTGGGTGTTTACTTGCCTCTTTCACTGTGACCCAGATGATGTAAGAGGAAACAATTTTGATGATGTGCAGCTCCAACAGCCACCACACGAAGACTTGCATCTTGTGAAAATATTCCAGGAATTTCAAAAACAGCACTGTGAGGCGGTCAATCACCAGATGCCACTTGTTCCTTAAGTCTGCAGGGATGTTCAGGCAGAACCATTGTAAGGACAAAAACATAAGGTCTCCGTGAAATGGAATACTCCACTAGACAACAACAATTTTTCTGCCTCCCTTCTAAGCCTTAGAGTAACACAAGATGGAGGATGAAGGCACAACTCAGTGGTTAACTAACTAAAAATGGGGTTGAAGCCCACTTAGCTGGGGTGCCTTCCCTTCTGACCCACATTCCCTGGAAGGATTCTGCACTTCAAAAGTGGCAGCAGTGGCCTCCCTTGCCAATTTTGCTTTTATTCCTCTCATCAGAGCTCTTTTTGAACTCTCATCCTCCAGTATTTTTGGACCTAAGCTTAGAGATCTCACTCAGGAACTAATTCCAGCCCTGGTCCTTTTCCAGCTCAGAAAAATAAAAATTTTTTTGATGCTTGGAAGCTATGGACCCAACCTATTTTCAGAAAGCACAGACTACTACTACTACTACTCAGAAAGCTTTTCAGCCAGATTGGAAGAAATCCATGCACACTAGGACTTGGATCCCTGTCACAAGGGTTTAGACAATTGTACTATAGACAACTTCAGATGTCAGAACTATCTAAATTGCCTTGAAAACAGCACAGCCTCGTGGAGTGTGACCTGTGCCTTCACAGGACATCTAAATCAAGAAAGGCAAACTGTAGCCCAGTCAAATATTTCCCTCAGTTGAAAATGCTTTACCAAGAAGCCATCCTCACAAACAGTACTCCAGTGAGCAAGTTTGTGGCATCACCTGTTACATGTGAGTGTACATGACAATACATTTGCTGAACAGTGCTCTCTAAGTGATGACTTTGCTTGTGGGCTGGCTGTAAAAATGTTTCATCTGGCTGCTACATATTAGTATAGAGTCTTCACACCCATGTATTCAGGGTTTCAGAAGCATTTGGGAGATTAAGAGGGATCTTGCTTGCTGTGGGAACATTCTTTATATCAGGGATGGAAACATTTGCAAGTGATACCAAAGCACATCACTGTCTAAGCTGGTAAAAATGCAAAGGAGTTACCACCTTCTTTATGAAATTATTTCAAATTATCACTTTATTTTATATGTAAAGCACACCAAGACGGTTACTCCATGCATATTTGTGTGAAGAACACATGCACATTTGTGTGAAAAAGCAGACTTCTGAAACAGCTCACAACTAAATTCCGTTTTTCTCCTTTGCCTTTTTTCTCCAAACACAACTTAGAAAATCCTAATAAAAATGCTGAGTGATGTGAATTCTGTAAGCACATAATTAAACTTGAGAAATTAAGCTACAGAACTCCAATCCTACACGTGTTTTTACAAGCAGAATGAGAGTATTTAAGAGAAGTCTTTACAGAGTTGGATGTTCTCACTCATTCTTTCATTGCATTTGTTTTCATTTGCAGTGTTGCATCATGCAAGATGTATCCAGACAGTGGCAGTGAAGTGGACCAGGCAGATAAGGTGCTCTGTCTAGCATGGCCAGGCAATACACACACAGGAAATAAAATACAGGCCTGACTGCATCCACTGAAAGATTGTACAACACTCTGTAGTGAAGTCTGCACACATGAACATGTTTAATGTCAAAACTCTGGCCACATGGCTGTGTAAAAATGGTGTAACTCCAGCAGAAATAAATGCCATGTGCAGCTTAAAGGTGGATCCCCTTGTGCTATTCCAAGCAACACCAGCTGCAGCTCCCCACTTCCCTGCTTGCATGCGTCACTGCACAGAGTGATGTCCACCAGCTGGCCTCTTTCCCAAAGCCCTTCCACCAAGCAGGGATGGCTGGAGTGCACCAGACAGAGCACCCTCACCCCTCACAGACAGTATGGAAGCTGGCCAATAGAGGTTTCCACAGCCCATGACCACCTCTGTGGTGACAGCTGTTCCAGCCAGGAAAGGCAAGTTGTTTCAGCTGAGGTTCAAGCACTGGAACAGGCTGTCCAAGGAAGTGGTAGAATTAACATCCCAGGAGGTATTTAAAAGACATACAGGTGTGGCATTTAGGGACATGGTTTAGTGGTGGATATGGCAGTGCTGGGTTCATGATTGGACTCAATTATCTTAAGAAGTCTTTTCCAACCTAAATGATTCCCTGATTCCCTAGGGCTGCTAAGCCTGATGTGCTGCCATTTTGCCTTGATAAAGATCCTGTCCCTATTTAGGTGTCACAGTCCTGTGATTACTGTCATGAGTAACTAAGTTTGTAGTAAGGCCCCTTCCAAAGAATATAGCTTCCTTGGATGTTAAATGCTCTTTCCTAGTTTCACTTTTAGCTCATATTACAAACTGAGTTATGGTAATAATTCATTTTAGAAATTCATATTAACAATATCAAGGATGATAGTATAAGCCATACCCCATGTCTGCCCTTAAGCTTTTTTATGTTCATCTGGCATCAATTACATATTCCATATTCAGAAGTGAAAAATATGACACTAATGTGCACATAAATAATGAAGAAAAGCCATTGGGACTTGCCTTGAAAGCATGCAGTATCAGATATTAAATATGTATGTGTATTATTTTCTTTGTTGTAAACGAGATTTTACTCTAAAGAAGTACTTAGGATTTGGGGTAGCCTTCAAAGAACCTAACCCAGACCACCTAGAAGAAATGGGCACTGGGTTTCTGTTGGTTTCTTCCTCTCAGCATCCTACAGCACAATTTTTCCCAAGAACCTGTAGCCTGTTGAATAATTGACAAGTAGCCATCTGATCAGTTCAGGCTCTTTGACACAGACTGAAACTAGAAGGAAAACCTGGTGATTGATGTTAACAGGGATGACCAATAACAAACCACCTGCTGACACTATTAATTAAGACAGAAGAAGGAAAAATTTGCATTCTGCAGAGCTTACCTGTAGTTTCTTCTTCCTCTGATTCATTGTCTTCATTGTCGTCATCATGGTCGTCTTCTTTATCCTCATCTTCCTTCTCTTCTTCTTTTCCTTTTTTGACCCTTCCTTTCCCTCCCTCCCCCTCTGGCTCTTCCATTCTTTTCTCACCAGCCTCTTCCAGCATTTTATCCTCTTCCTTTTCTCTGCTGGCTGTTAGATTCATCATAGTTATGTCAGGCAGGCTTCCATCTTGGTGCACCAGTCTGTAGGTAAAAAGTAGCATGTCAGCAAACTGAGGAGTAATGACATCGCAGTCTTTTTCTTTTTCAAACTGTATAATTAGAAAAAAATTAACTGTTCATGAAAAATGCCTTAGAAGTAGAAAAGTTAATGATTCTGGTACTCTCTCCAAACACACACTGAAAATTGAGTTGTTGGAATGTATTAGTAACTACTTCTCACTCAGATACTAATGGTTAGTTAGTAATGAGTGGTATTGACACTTAAACTTGACATTTTCCCCACTGGAGAAAATGGTCAGAGTTTAAGATGTAGAAGCATGAAATGACGTTATTTAAGAGGAAACATTTCATGACTTCACAGGGGACTTACTCATTTTGGTGGTTTGGTATTTTTTTCTTGAGGCTGCTCAAAGTAATTGGAACAGAAAGAAAAAGGGAGATGAGAACAGAGGGGTTACAGAAGAAGGTCATTGACAAATACGTCATGCTACATCACAAGTCATAAAGCATTCTCCTACTCCATCTGCGGAAGCCTTCTGATGCCAAGAGCATGCCATCATGACATTCATGGGGTACTTCTATGAAGAAACATGGATTTGCAGCACAGATGGAAAAGGGGCAACCTATTTACACCAGTGCTAAACACGGTCAATGCTCTGTGTAATGCAGCTGAACCATCACAAGTATCTGACCTATCACTGTAAATGCACTTCCACCTTCCTCCAATTAAAAGATGTACCTGAAAAGCCAAGGAATTTGCAATTTTTCTTCCAGCTATAGGTTTGGGAACAAACAAAAGCAAGAATTCCATGACTGCACCTTCAGAAGATTTTATAGTATCTGTCTTTGATATTGCCATTCATGCTCTCTAACTTTGCCACATCTCATAGAGAATTTTTCTTTAATTTATAATTGTCTCCATCTAAATCTATCAGTACGTTTCACACTACTGAAACTGGGATATGACTGGTTTAACACAGAAATGGTATTTCTCTAGTGCCATGGTGCCTTTATTTTTCCCTGAGATTATTCAGTATATATATTTTCTTTCCTGGAGAAAATAAATATTTTCTTACGGTTTTTTTTTCTCCCACAGCTGTGCTGTTGGGACTCACCTCCCATAGTTGCAGAAAACCCAGTTTCCCTGTGAATACGACTCCTTGCAATGAAGTCTCCCTTTGGCAAGTGTATGATTAGGTCATTAAATGTTTGGTTATGCTATTGAAATTACTACACCCAGCATACTTTCAAGCACCTGTAAGGCTGTTCTAATATGCTGCAGTACCATCTCAGGGATTTATTTTTCTTGATGTGAAATTCTGGCCTATAACCATTCAGACAGGAAATTCTGCCAATTTTAGGATTTTTACAGTTCAAGAAACTAAAAATCTATATTTTTTTTTCTGATCATTAAAAATTAGGAGAATAGGCTAAGCAGTTAATGAGAAATTCAAACAAGCAGAGTTATTTTTCAATCATTTGGGAGTTGCAGTTTCTTCAAGATGGAAACTTTGGTGTCTCAAATGAAGGAAAAACTATAGAAATCTGACTAAACAATCCTGAAGTAGAAATACCATGCCAATTGTCAAAAAGCAGAAAAGGTGGTTTAAATCAGAAGTTTAACAAGACATTCAAACACGAAAAAATATCAAGTAATAAAGTTTAATCACATTTTAGCCACATTCATTACTAAAATTCCTCATCATATATTGGGCAATGAACCTGAGAGTCTAATAACCTGAAAAAAAAATCTTATATTCAAGAATTTATTCAGTAGATTTGGCTACTGAAAACAGAATCATGAAATAGTTTAGGCTGGAAGGGACTTTAAAGTTTCCACCCCCGCTGCCATGGGCAGTGATACCTCCCAGCAGACCAGGTTGCTCAGAGTGCCATCCAACCTGGCCTTGAACACTGCCAGGACTGGTGCATCCACAACCTGTTTGTCCATGCATCCCTGGACAATCTGTTCCAGTGTCTCACCACTCAACAGTAAAGAATTTCTTCCCAATATCTAACTTAAATTTCCCCTCTTTCAATTTGTATCCATTACTCCTTGTCCTGTCATGCAATTCCTGATGAAAAGTCCCTCTCCACATTCCCTGTAGACCCCCTTCAGATACTGGAAAGCTGCTGTGAGGTCTTCAAGCAACCTCCTCTTCACTAGGCTGAACAGCCCCAACTTTCTCAGTCTTTGTAAGGGAGGTACTCCAGTCTTCTTACCAACTTTGTGCCTCTACTCTGGACTTGCTCCAAAGTTCCAGGCCTTCTTATGCTGGAGACCCCAGAGCTAGATACAGCACTCCAGGTGAGGTCTCAGCAGAGCAGAGAGGCAGAATCGCCTCCTTTGACCTGCTCACCATGGTCCTTTGGATGCAGCCCAGGACGTCATTGACTTTCTGGGCTGTGAGAGCATGCTACCAGCTCATGGTGAGTTGTTCATCACCCATCATACCCAGGTCCTTCTCCTCAGGGCTACTCTCTGTCACTTCTCTGCCCAAGCCACTGGTGTGTCTGGGATTGCTGTAACCCAGGTGTAGGACCCTGCACTTCGCTTTGCTGAACTTCATGAGTTTTGCATGAGTCCACCTTCTGAGTGTGTCAAGGTCCCTCCAGTGTGTTGACAGCACCACACAGCCTGGTGTCCACAGCAAACTTGCAGAGGGTGCCCTTGATCCCACTGTCCATGTCACCAACAAAAATGTTGAACAGTCTCAGCCCCACTACTGGTGTTGAGAGACACTACTCATCACTGGTCTCATGAACAATGAGCCATTGACCAACTCTGCATGTGGACATCCAGCCAGTTCTTTATCCACCAAGTGTTCCATCCATGAAAACCATGTCTCTCCAATTTGGAGACAAGGATATCATATGGGATAGTGTCAAACACTTTGCACATGTCCAGGTAGACGCCAGTTGCTCTGCCCCTATTTATCAACGCTGTACCCTTATCATAGAAGGTCACCAAATTAGTCAGGCATGATTTACCCATAGTAAAGCCATGATGGCTGTTACCAATCATCTCTTTTGGGACTCTTCAATTATTTTTATATCTAAGTCATAGATCAGCTGGCATATACACTAAAAGCATATTCAAATCTCTATAAAGTTACTAAACATCAGCGTTCCCTAAAATGACACAACCAACTTATATTTACCTAAAACTCTAACAAAGTTCCAATAGGAGGGTCATGTATAAAGAAGAGAGAATGAATTTTCAGTTCAGTTCAGTTCAAATGTTATAGAGATCCCTGGTTACCATAAACCATCAGTGCTCATTTAAAAGGCAATGCACAATGAAATGAAAGTAACCACATATTCAGACAGGTTTTGTATATATGTAATTGCATAGATTTTTATAAGGTATCTTCCCAAGTGACTTTTATAATGAAAAAATCTATTCACACTGGTGTAAATCAAGGACTTAATGACCTACCTTAGTGTAAACTGGACAGAAACACAGTAACTCTATAGGATTTGGTATGTGTGGATGCATCTTTCTCTTAGTCATGTAATTCCCATTCGTGTTCTGGAGATCCAGGAGGCAAATGGGGTTATAAAGATTGGTACATGTAATATATATACCTGATAAAGCCTCAGTTTGAGTTTAGTTTTCAGTAGGCTTAGTTTTATTGGCATCAGTAGGCTTGAGCATTGGATCATGTGCTTAGGAGATCCAAGGATAGATAAAATGCCCTGCCCACTGTTTGGAAAGTTGGTCTACTTGGAATCTTTCTTCCAAAACTTCCTTATGTATTGCTAGGGTTGTTTTTCCAATTTCTTTTTTTTTTTTTTCACTACGAGATCACATTATATTGTAACCAACAACACTGACGGATTAAGATATAAAAACTTCACTAGTTTAGAATTTTTAAGATAAGTTACCCATACATCTTCGCAGCTAGAGAGATATGACTTCATTGTTGGAAGCCACATACCAGTGGGAAATTACCCCAAATAACATAAAGGCATTGTGTCTGATCCTAAGGGAGAGAAATAACTAAATAATAATGCAGGCAACAAACCTTGAAGGTACAGCCACTGCTGCTTTTAGCTGAGAGCATTTCTTACTCTCAGGTTCATTAAATAGGGTATCAATAATGAGAAGTGTACCAATAGACCTAGCTTTTGGCAACAAAGCAATTTCATTGGCACTTAAATCAGGCATGTGCCACAGGTCCTTGCTAGATTCCTAGTACTTTCATCTCTTTGTAATTTACTAGAGCAAAAGATTAATTAATTGAATGCATTATTAAGCATCTTTTGTCTTTGATAATTTTTTGCCATTCATGAATTGCTTGAAACTTTCTGGCTAAAAGAAGTTCTCAAGTATCTTTCATGCAAAGCTTTAAGAACAGAAAGCTTTCTGCTCTGCAGAACACTAGTGACCCATCTCCTGAATATTTAGTCTCCAAGACTCAAACTAAGCACACAGCGCCATGCCTCCACTGGCAGGACCTTGAGTGCCTTTACAGGGCTTTAAGGGGATAAGCTGCTTGAATCCAAGCCCTGTTGGGGTATTTGGACAGGCCAGGAAGCCTCTGTGCAGAGGGTCCCTCTCCTTTCATTGGGTGCTGCTTCCATACTGAGGCTTCCACTGCCATGTTGTGGCTGCCTCGCAGCTGTGTCTGTGCCTGCTCCCACGCCTCCCTGACCCTAAGCCTGACATGCAGACTGACACCCTGCCTTCACTGCAAGCCTGGCTTATCTCCATGGACTCGCTGCAGCCTCACCAGGCTGTGGCTGACCCTTTTACCAATTCCAGATCTGATCCTCACCCTCAATTGTTGGTCCATGTTCCTGACTGCCCACGGGTGAGAGCCCAGCCTTGCCTCCTGGCCATGCCCCTTGGCAACCAGCTTGCCTGCCTTAGCCAAGGTGCTTGCCCTCACCACTCCCTTAAACACAGGCTTTCTGCAGACCAGAATTCCAGCTCTGGTGAACTTTTAAGAACAGTGACCCAAACTATGTGATGACATTTGAAGAAGGAGCATGAACATGACTCATAAACTGACTTCTTGTTAGAGCAGGTAGTCACGAGTATCTAAACTATGTATCTTCTTGGTTTTTCTGTTTATATTCAGTAGTGACAACAACTCAGAAGTTCTTCTATTCTCAGAGATGATTAAAAAATAGCTCACATTTATTCCAGTCAACTATTTTAAAAGGAATCTAATTTATGGGAACAGTTTTCAAGATGCCATTTATAAAGGGATGATCATGATGGCAGTTTTTCTAGTTTGAATCCTGCAGCACCCAACTCAGCCCGTGAATTAACAGCCTTAGCATGCAGTGGGTTCAGTGTTCCCTTTCCAACTCTGAAATTTCAGACTGTAGAAACTCATGTGTAAATACCACATATTTAACTGAACATATAAGGCCCTCAAATTCCCATTCTTACATGCTTCGAGAAAGACAGGGATGTGTGTCTCTGCGTTTGTGTGTCTGTGTGTACACAGGCGCATGCAGGCATGCATCTTTCCATGCACAAACAAAGGGTAGATAAACGAGCCTCCTCAACCAAATCTATTGTCTGCAGCCAATTACAAATAGCACCAATTATTCCTGCATTGAGGCATGGGCAAAGTTTAGGAGGATTCTCAGCTGGGAGAAGAAACTCACAATGTATAAATATGCAGAAGAGGTGTATTAACTGCTTCATCAGCTTTAGGAAACTGCAATACCTGAACAACAGGTTATCTCCCTGCTTACTTCACAGTACTGCACAGCAAGAACATACTTTGCTTTAAGGCAACTAAGAAGTAACAAAAAAAAAAAAAAAAAGGTATATCGGTTTTATAGGAAAGGAAGAATTGAAGTACCCACCTATTAATTATTAGATATACACGGCCATTGACTTTGGCATGGCTATGAGGTGGGAGATGAAAGCACAAGATGAAAATGGGAAATGAATTAGAGAGAGAAAAGAAAACTGTTAAATAGGAACGAACGCACTTTCCTGTCTACCAATGTGTTATGACACACTGTCATAACAATGCACACTCTGAAATTTTAACATACACCATGCAGTGAAAAGTCTAGGAGGCTTATAAATGCAAGTCTTAGACATTTAGATCCTATGCAACTTCAGTTAGAACTACAGAATTTTTTTTTTTACAGAAATTAAAAATGTGAGAACCTTTACTGCTTTACTTTAAGTATGCCTTAGGATACCACCTTAGAATATTTTAAAAAACATTTCTTTCTTTTTTAAAAAAATATATGTAAAGGTAATTATGGCAGAGCTTCATATCAGAGAAATGATCTACCTCACTGCCTTTATCTCTGCCATCCCATAATTCATGGTACAGCAAGGAAATGGGTTTGGAAGGTCCTAATCAGGGAATTTTTCTTTCTCTTGCAGATGTAAAACTGAGACACTCAGTTCTGACACCTTTATAAATAATGAGAAGTGCCTCACTCTGCCAATTCCAATGTGCCAGGTTCTGTGCCCTCTCTTTGCAGCTGGCAGACCCTTACTCTTCAAATCACTCTGCAAATTTTGGTCATGAGAAGCTGCATTTTAAAAAATGAACATTCTCAGCAATTTTAACAGGACTCTTCAGTTACACACAACTGTAGTACTGTAACCACATCTGGCAGTTCAAAGGCAGATGGAGGAACTGGACGTACTTTCTTTAGTGCTTTCATGACCAGCTCTCAGCTGCTGTGATTATTTTAAGAAGTTTACTATTAAAAGGACTGAGTTCTGTCTTGTTACTCAAAATGAATGTTCTGTTTCTTTATTTAATTTTTTTGTTGCCAAAGGTGCTGCATAAAAGCAGTTTAAAAAGGTAAAATATTTGTTAAGTGAATGCTAGTGCCTTCAAAGCAAAAAGGAAAATTAAGTTTTAGTAGCCTTGAGAGAAAACTACACATATATATGGATCTTGAATCTGTTTTAATTGCCCCTGGAACTTATTGCTAGCATTACTGTTAAGCTGAAATTGGTTGTTGTGTTAGTTTTTATCTAGCTTTATGCATCACCAAGACAAAAGTCAGCTGAGTTCTTACCATGAAACTTTGAACTATAAAGTCAGCTGATGCTCAATAGTCATTTATTGCATCAAGGGAAGAAAAGAGCTGGATTTTAATATGCCAGGCAGTGTTAGTAGGAGTACAAACCAAGAAAACTGTTCTGATTTGGGTATTGGTCATAACAGTTTAACCTTCTCAGGAGGAACAAAGGGCATATGTGACATTTGTGATTTTGAGAATACTGCAAAATGGCAAATGTAGCACATATGACACATTTAACAGTTAAAAATATTTAGCTACTTGTGTGACTACTTAATACAATCTAGTACAGATTTATACTCAAAAAAATAGCATTCTAATTCCAAGCTAAAAGAGCTGATGATATCACATGATCCTCTTTATCTGTGACTTTAATAAAAAGCCTGGTACGACTGTGAATGTCCACTTTCAGCATGGTATCTCAAGGCTACTTATTCCTGGCAAAAATGTTTGCTCACAATGCATTAAAACATTTTGTGTCTTCACCATCAGCAGTTCCATCCTTCAGGAATAAAGTGACTTTAGTCACAGTGATTCTCTTCATGCCACCATTTGGAAAGACGTATAATATTCTCGTATCCTTCATGTGTAATGGCAAGATTTTCAAGTAGCGGTTTCACAGGCAAAGTGAACCCATCAAAATCCTATGAGCGCCTCAGGATTTTTTTCTTTTTATTCTGTGTCTACAGGATCCCACTAGAACGGAGGAGTTCCTTTGTTACTCAGCACTAGTGCAAACTTTGGGCTGCAAGAGAGCTTGCAGAGTTACTGCAAGCTGTAAAGCATTCCCCCAAATGCCTCAGCCCAGGAACAACCCCATTTCAGCTCAGACACGTATCTGGGCTCTGTTTTCAGGACTTGGCCAATTCAGAGCTGTTAACATGTGCCTACTGCTGCACAAAAATCCACTAAGGGCAAGGGAAGTTTGCTCACAGGCCATTACAAAAGTGCCCTTGCATCTACCATCACATTTAGCAATTCAAGAGGAGCAACGGGAGAGTTATTACACAGACAGACATTTAAAAGTCAAGTTTAATCCCCCCTACATCTTTATTAGGAAATTTTATCAAGTTTGATCGGTTCTGGTATTAGCACTTGTTTAAATACCGAAACTGGAAGCATTCCATAAAACTGGAGCTTATTCTCATGGCACAAACTTGTACCATATGCTGTGAAGTAGCTTCATATCAAATTGAAGATATGAAAAATATCTGAAATGCTCTGTAAATCTTGCATAATCTAGAACATAATTCCCTGTTAAGTAACTGGCATTATTACATAAGACCCTGTGGTCTGTGTGATGTTATGCAGCTAGTCCCCACTCATAGAAGTGCAGCTGAGATAACACTTATCACTAGACAGGTGAACATTCTTAAAGTAGGGTCTAAATTAATTGCTTTCTTCAAAGAATGAATGTAATTGTCATGGCATAATATAACACTACATACTACAAAACCATTTCTCTCTCTTATACTCCTGGCTCAGGATCCTAGGCCAGATTGGTTTTTATGCAGGAAAGCATGCAAGAACTGAACACTGGAAAAGTGATGTCCCAGATTCATGAAAAAATGCTAATGAACGTCTGGATGAAATCACCAAATGTCTAGCATAGCCAAGGGTCAGTACTATGAAAAGTAACCACAAATTCACAATTTTTCCATATCTAAAGTTCAACTTTACAAAAAGGCCTAACTGTTCAATGCAAATGTGGTGTTTTCCATAGATCTCCCAATCTTCATGTGGCCCTCAAAATGGATGTTGAAAAAAAAAAGTGGCCCAAAATAAAAGCTGTATTTCTTACTACTGACAGGAACACACATACAAAAGAGCACACATAGTAATTAAGCACTAATTCCCATTCAAGGTCAAAGCCAATTAAATAAATACATAAATGCCATTAGTACCTTTGAAAATGTACTCTAAAATGAAAAACTTCAGTCTGTAGGGGAAAATGGGGAGAGACAGATACTTTGGTTGTAGTGGGGATACTGTGCACTTTCTTTTTAAGCTAGGTAGTCATAGTAAAGGCAAATAACATCTACCGAAAAGAGAGGATTACAAGATTGTCGGAAACAGCCTTTTCATGCAGATAATCAATAGTTCAATTTACTTTGTTTCTTTACCTGTAAATAGTGTTGTCCTGTTTGCTGGTTACAGCTTTTAAATCAGTGATCTGGAGAAACCGATCATGGAAATAGTGAAGGTGTAAGATACACACCAGTAGGAAGGAGGTGGGGATAAAGATGCGTGTGAATAGATCAGCCACAGAAAATTGTTTTAAGCCAAGGTCCTCTAGTCTGGAAATAAAAAAAAGTATTCCACTAAGGCATCTTTTCACACAAAACATTCTTTCCATGCAACATTACTACAAAGTATTTGCAGTAAGAAATAAGGAGATAGTACTTTTTGCATGGTTTTGGTTTCTAAAATTCTCCCAAACTAGCAAGTTTTGCAATGCAAGTATCTTGTGTTCGAACTCAGTAATGTAGAGAGGTACTGTAAATGTACAGTCAAATGAACAAACCCTGCCACAGATCTCTTGAATCAGATGAGCCTTCTCTGACTGAAAGTCCTGTACTGGAATTCCACTCATATTGCTTATACTTTCTAGTGTAAGCTTCTCTTGAGAGATGCCCAACTCATCACAAGGGTGAAGAAACCCAGCCCTCCTTATTAGCAGAAGAGCAGGTTCACCTTCATCAGTTCCAAACATCCTGCAGATCTACCTTTAATCTTTCCCTGGATCTGGTTCCTGTGGTCAAAGTGATGAAGAGAAGTATTGGCACTGTATTGAGAACAGAAGCAATCCAAAGGCCTAAGGAGCCAATTGGAGAAAATATGACTCTGAGCTCCTCTCTTGGTCTTGCTCACTTCTATGGTTACACCAATAAATCTACGGCTTCATAACTGAGTGCCTAAAATCAGCTATGCCTGAGAATGGCTGCATGACGTTTTTTCCCCCATAAGAAGGAAGACTACTCCCAGATCCTTCCATCACACTGAACTCAGATAAAAGATACAAATAAAAAATTAATCAAAACCACTTACTTCCTTTCATCCAGGCCTGTCATGTTCTTCCACAACCCAGGGAATGACTCAAACTGGTACGTGTAGATGAAGATAAGTACCAACATAGTGTAAACAACCACTGACATCCAGAAGTACTTTAAAATCTTTCTCCACCATTCATAGTGTACCTGAAAATCACACACTAAAGATGCTGACACAAGCTGAAGGCAAAGACACTGATAAAAATATTGACGACATTGTACTGTTGAACAAGAATGAAGAACAATATTTTTCCTAGCTGATCTGAAGTAAGTTAGTTACCCAGTGTCAGGCATAGATTTTTGAGATAGTTTTTACTCCTCATGCAAATGGATTCAAGTGAAGATTTTTGTGCAAAAATGTCTGACGAGACATGGGCCACAGACACAAAAGGGACAGCTTCAGCCACCTAATTTCATCACCATTAGGTGATGGAAGTCCAGGAGGAGAGGGACTCCCATGCTCATTGGGGTGTGGAGGCTGTGTGGACCAGCTATCATAAAAACTGGTGGTTATGTAGAATGTGCATAGACTCAAAATTTTCCACAAAGGTTCCAAAGCTTATGGTGAAGTGGCATGGCAGAGCAGAGGTGTGCATTGTATCTAATTTACGTGCACTTTGCCATCGCTATAACCAAAAAACAGAGGAAAATTACCATTAATCCCTTCAAATGGTCTTATTCTGTTGTGTCTAACTAAACAACAAATTCACTGTTCATGAATTCTATCTGGAGCTACTTCATTAACAAGCTAAAAGTACAAACAGTTCTATTCAAGGATAAAATTTGGTTAACACAGTTCTCCCTTACCTGGTAGAGGGCCACACAGAAGAGGAACAGTACCATGTAGATGATTTTGTACATGACAATTGTACCCTCAAAGCTGACAAAGAAGAACATGCCCCCACAGACGTAAATCCAGTACTTGATTAACATAGCCATCACCAGCTTCCCCAAGACTTTCATGATATCCTGTTCATCTTCCTCCTCTCCCTCCTCCTCCTCCTCTTCCTTCTCCTCTTCCTGTTCTTCTGACACTTCTCCCTCTTGTGACTCCTCTTCTGCAAATACAGAGTCACATTTGGCCTGTCTCTTCTGGGGACTTGTAGTAAGAACTCAAATGGGTGGAAAGTAAAATCTCGGCACACAACACAGAAACTTAAAATTCAATATTCACAAGAGACTGTAATTCCTAATCATGCATGCCTCCAGAGCAAGGAAAAGGGTATTAACTTCATATGAGCTTAAACCTGCTGCTGGAGCCATAGGGCACATGGCTACCAGACACTCGTCTTCACTTTGTCTGAAACGCCAGCAGCTGCAGTGGAAAATTAGAGCTTAAGGGTTGCATAATGGATAATAGCCAAAACACTTTTCATATACTCTATACTGTCAAGTAAGCAACCTTTTGAACTGGAAAACAAAGAAACCACGAGCACCAAAGAAACCTCTCATCTTGAGTTTAAACCTTCATCCCAAGTTCGAACCTCTCGGCTGGAGTTTCATCCTTTAGATAATATTGTGTTTATCCTCAAAAACCACAAGCAAGGGAAAACATCAACACAAACCCAAAGAAGCTTAAAAAATATAAATGCTGCACTAACACTGCTGTTTTGTAAAAAAAAATACCACTTATCCAGGTTTTTGTGCTGCACCTGGGCCAGAAAAGACAAGCTGCTTTGGCCCTATGAAGAGGTCAAGATTCCCCAGTTATTAACCTCATGAGGTATGCGGAGGGCAGGGTAAGTGTCCCCGCAGCAGCAAGTACATGTGCAAGTATGTAGATAACAGGGACTCCCAAAACCACAGTACAGTTTTTCTTTCCATTGAGAACAATATTGAAACTTTACCATCAAAATGCTTGCCCACTCCTTCTGTCCCACTCACCATCCACCTCCTCAGGCTCTTGCCTAGAAAATCCCTGTAGTACAGCTTTGACACTGATCAGATGTTTCACTGACACAAGGATTGTAATTAACCAGAGACAGAACCACACCACTGCTTCCAGGGCTCACTTTCTACCATTTTAGTGCACTGAACTTTTCCAGTTTAACATCCATAGGGAGAGGGCAAGGAACATCTGGAGAAACATGTGCCCAGTAGCAAAAGAATAGGTCACTGAATTGTTAGATAAACTGAATCTATGAAGGTAAACTTTGCTCTCAGGTGTGCTTGAGCCCTTGCACTGAAAAAGTAAATGCTTGGTTTTCCACTGAAATCTGTAGTTTAACTTCTGTGTCTGTATAAGAGTTTATGTACCAACACAACTTTTAAGGAATTTAGCAACTTTTCCTGGGTAAACTCATCTCCTGTGGTTAAACTTTAGGGCAATTAATCCTCTGGTTTGAGTTGGGAACACAGCAGTAAACTGATCATTTGAAAGTTCCATGATCTTTCTAAAATGAGTAATTATTTTACCTTCCAGTAAAGAACTGGAATTCTTTTGAAAATTTGTATGAATTTCTAAAGTTTAAAAGGGTTTTACTTCTATACCTCAGAGACAGCTGCACATAGATTTTATAGTATCTTTTTTAGCTAATAACAGATACCTTGCTAATTGCTTTCAGCATCATAGAAATGCAGTAACTGGAACTTCTATCATGACTGAAGGACTAAACTGGATCTGGCTTTACCTTTTTCTTCATTTTCTTCACTTCCAACTTTGACCTCAGATAAAGTAGCTTCTTTTAGCCGAAGTGCTTTCTGTTCAGTGAGGTGTTGCCTAAGCAGTAGCCAGAAAGTAATTGTGAAAAGAATCTGCAAACAAAAATCAAAACAAAAACCAACAGACTAATTGTATATCCTATGTCCTACTGATACAAGCATAGGTTTTCACAAATTTTGCATGCCTTTGTTTTCTCTGTCTCTCAGAAAATGGCAGTGATGGCACCGGTGTCAAAGTGCATCTTAGGGCAAGTTATGTTATTTAGGAAACATTCTGTCTCACAGACAACTTTGTTTCATTTGCACGTTTCCATTTCTTAATGGTATATGCTTATATCTGTCTATTCCTACCCAGTTTTATTCAGTTTTTAACTACTGTCTTATAAGTTTAGGGATCTTCTTATTATGCATTGATTGATATAATTGCCATTTGTTGGTTTTTTGTTTTATCTTTTTTTTTCTGGGAAGAAGCACATGCAAGAGTGTATTGTCGTTATCATGGTTTTGTATATCATAAATATTTTGATTTAGGAGGTTTGTTACTTCTTGTGCTTAAACACAGTTAATTTAAAAAACAATTTTTTGTATGTTTTTTGCAGTTACAGAAGACTCAGTCAATGAAATATGCCTTGCATTTGCAAGAGTTACAAGAGTTGAGATAGCTTTAATTATTTTAAGAACTTCAAGAGATGATAATTCTGTAACAGCAGGATACCTTAGAAATAAACAGATCCCTTTAATGAAGAGTGCGTTTCTGTGTTTTGCAAAAAGCCAAATTCAACAGCTTGCAATACCAAGAGATTGACAAAATTTAGAAAACAACATGATGCCTGTTGTCACGCACTTGATTTTATGCTTACTTTCTACAAAGTTTCTGCTAATTTCCCTTTGCAGAAGGAGACTTATTTCACTACATAGCTATAAGAACAAAATTTCAAAGAGGAAACACGTAAGAGCCAAATATTTTGCACACCACAGAATGACAAGGCCAGTGGTACAATGTAGGATTTTTCTAATGCACAAGACCTTAATGGTGAAAAGGATTGCTCCCACGAGATGGCTTTTTTTATTGACACTGCTGCTAACACGGAGCCACAGCAGCAGATTTGTCAGCCTGTGTGACTTGTCACAGCTTCCCCAGACACCTCCTGGAGCTCTGGCTTTTTCAACACAGAACTTTGATATTGTAAAACACAGACTTTCTTCTGCAGTGATTAGCTCTGACTTCCCGCCACATTTACCCCTTGTTCTACTTGGCATTTCCAAAGCCAGAGCTGGCTCTAAGAAAAGTCTTCAAGGGTTGCAGACCAAAGAAATGCTTTTAGACATCTGTTACAGTATAGATTTTATCTCAATTTCACACCAGGAAATACATATAGCATGCAGACACTTATACAGAAAGAATTACAGCACACTTCTATTCTTCCTTCTGCAGAATACAGTATCCAGTCTTCATTTAAATCCAACCATTATTCAAAAGACTTGGAATTAGGAATAAAGGGTGTTACAGAGTTACTAGTGCCCTAGAGAGAGACTGATGGAGGACAAGGTTAACAAGCAAAGGGTGCCTGGGGTGATGTGAACAAAAGGAAATACATAATGAGCAAAACAGGGCTTATGCAGGGTCACTGCAAGCATTTGTATATAAGCAAGGCAATTACTTCAACACAGCCTTACAGGGAAACCTGCTAGATTCTTTCTGGGAAAACAGCACATCAGGTGCCCCTCTGAAGTGCCTGTACACTAGAGCCCTGCAGCATGGGGAACAAACCCAAGCAATTAGAGGTCTCTGTGCAGGGCTATGGTCTTGCTGGGATGAGAGAGACAGGGTGTGATGCCTTGAATATTTGCAACACAGAGCTACAGGCTCTTCAGGAAACACAGGCCAGAAAGATGCAGAGGTAAAGTTGGGATTTGCACAGCAACACAGTTGGAATGCATAGCCTCTGCCTGGGGATGGAGGATGGACGAGGCAATCTGAGAGGAACGCAGAGACTGGCCATGCATGCACAGACATGGTTAGAAAAGTCAAGGCCTGAAACTGAGTCTGGCAAGGCATGTCAAGAGCAACAAAATTTGCTTCTGTACATACCTCAGCAGAAAAAGGAAGGCTAGGGAAAATCTAAGCCCACTGCTGACGGGGGCGAGGGCCCTGGTGACACACGGTACGGAAGAGGCTGAGGTACCAAATGCCTTCTTTGCCTCAGTCTTTGCTAGCAAGACTGGCCTTGATGAAACACAGTTCCTGGAGACCATGGAAAAGCCTGAAGCAAGGAAGAGTCTTCCTTTGGTGGAGCAGGCTTGGATCAGGGAATATTTAAAGAAAGTGGGCATACGTAAGTGCTTGGGTCCTGATGGGATGTACCCAGGAGCTGGCTGGTGTCACTAGTAGAGGTCACTGACTGACTCTCCGAGACCTTTGATCAGATGTGGTGACGGGAGAATTTGCCGATTGCAAATATCACTCTTCAAGAAGTTCAAGATAAAGGATCAAGCCTGGACAACCTCACTTCAATCCCTGAGAAGGTGATCGTGGTGAGATGTTGGAAAAGGCTTCCTAGAAAAGCTGTGGGTCATTTGAATCATTGGAAGTGTCTGAGGTCAGGCTGGATGGAGGTTTGAGCAACCTGATCTAGTGAAAGCTGTCCCTGTCTATGGCAGGGGGGTTGGACTAGTTGATCTTGAAAGGTCCCTGCTAACCCCAAACCATTCTGTGATTCTAATGTCATGGAGGAGCTAATCCTGAAGAACATTTCCAGGCAAATGAAGGACGAGTAAACCATCAGGAATAGTCAGAGTGTATCCGCCCAGGGGAAGTCATGCTTGACCAGCTTGATAAACTTTAATGATAAAATGACTGACCTGGTAGATGAGAGGAGAGCAGCAGATACTGTCTCTTACTTAGACTCCAGACAGAAACTGTCTCCCATAAGATGACCAGAGGGAAGCTGATGAAGTGTGGGCTGGATGAGCAGACAGTGAGGTGAACTGAAAACTGACTGAACAGCTGAGCTGAGAAGGCAGTGATTAATGGCATGAAGTCTAGTTGGAGGTCAGTGATTAGCAATGTGCCCCAGGGGTCAGTACTGAATCCAGTCTTGTTCAACATCTTCATTTTTGATCCAGATGATGAGGGAGAGTGTACTCTCACTGAGTTTGCTGACAACACACAACTGGGAGGAGTGGCTGATTCACCAGAGGGGCATGCTGCCACCCAGCAGGACCTCAGCAGGCTGGAGGGAGGGGCTGACAGGAACATCAGGGCATTCAACAAGGTGAAGTACAAAGTCCTGCATCTGGGGAGGAAGAACCAGCTCATGCACCATTAGGTGTTGGGGTCTGACCAGCTGGAGAGTAGCTTGGCAGAAACAGCCTGTAGATCCTGGTGGATAACAAGCTACAAGTAAGCCAGCAATGTGTCCTTATGACAAAGAATGTTAATGGCTGCATTAGGAGGTGTTGACAGCAGGTTGAGGAAGGTGATTCTTCTTCCCTACTCAGCACTGTGAGTTGAGGCCACAATTTGAGTGCTGTGTCCTGTTCTGGCACCCCAGTACAAGAGAGATGGATGTACAGGAGAAAGTCCAGTTGAATGGCCATGAAGGGAAGCATTTCTCCTATGAAAAAGACAGAGCTCAGGGGGAATCTCATTCTGTGTCTATAACTATCTGAAGGGAGGTGTGAGGAGGCTCGAGCCAGACTCTATTCAGTGGTGCCCAGTGATGGGACCAGAGGCAATTAGCACAAACAGAAACATGGGAGGTTCTCTCTGAACATCAGGAAACACTTTTTTCCTGTGAGGGTAACTGAGCACTGGCACAGGTTGTGCTGGGATGTAACAAGAGTTTCCACTCATAGGGATATTCAAAAGCTATCTAGGCATGGTCCTGGGCAATCAAGTCTAGATGGCTCTGCTTGAGAGTTGGATCAATGACCTCCAAAAGTCTCTTTTGGCTTTAACTATTGTGTGATTCTGTGAAAGTTACGGAGTGCATTTAATTCAGCCTAAAAAACCCACTAAACACCTAATGGCTTCACGGAGGTGGCCAAATCACCATATATACACAACAGCTTCCTTTCTTGACAGCGTCTGCTTTTAGAGAAGATGTTGGATGATATAGCCAATAAGAAATAATGTCAAAGGGAATGAAATATTAAGACAGTTAAAACTCCTTAGACATTTATTAAGTCATTGAAAAAAAATGTAGAACTTCTCTTGCAGAACCCCTTGAGCTTTACCCCTCTTACCAAACTAGCCCTACCTCTACAAGAGAAATAATACAGCACTCACTAACTTTCAAATGCATTAAAGACCCAGAAATGGTTGTCCAAAGGGTATTGCCAGCAAGGAAGATGATGTACAGAATCATCCTAAATTGTAATTAGAAGTCACAAGGGAAGTGATCCACTTAGCCCAAGGGGAGCAGTGCCAACTAGATGCACTCCTTGAGATGCCCCTCTGGGTGCTCTAGGAAAAAAACATCCTATTTTTGCTCAGTCCCTTCTCCAGGAGCAAACTTGCAGAACGACATTAAAGAAAAAAATCTATCATGCACTGGGGTCAGCAAATTATCTTGGTTCTAACCTAAAATGGATTTCAACTCATGCTGATTCAGGTGTAAAGATAAAGAATTAAAACTCAGCCACAGCTATGTGCTGCTGCTTGTGCCAAACCATTAGGGTGTGAGTAGTATTGGCAATTGCAATGACAACACAGTTCCAGTTGCCATCATGGTCACAGACAGATCTGATATCCCATAGGTATTAACCTAGCAAATCAAATAACACCTGGTTTTGAATCCAGTTTATAAAACCAAACAAGTGAGTAATTTCAATCTACCAAGTATTTTCTACAGAATTCTCTTGAAAACCTAAAAGGTGTCTGAAACATTTGCTCCAGTATTAGCTTAATATGTAAGAAGCAGTTTTCTGAACACTCTTTCTAATGACTTACCCTTTACTTCAGAATTGCTACAGAAAGTGGTTACACCGATACTGTGGATGCAGTCTTAAAGAAATGTCAAAAGATTAATATTTTTATCACAATATATTTTGTGGTTTCATAAATAAATCTCAGCTGTTTGTTACACTTACCTTTGATGCCAGCTCTCCAGGTTCCTTTCTTTTTAAAAAACCAGATACTTGAGGAAGTTCATCATTCTTGAGCTCAATACTCCATATATACTGTAATATTAGCAGTAAATTTCCATAAAAAACCATGAATGGTGAACTGATCATGGCATATTTCCTTCGGTCCCGAATCATCCACAATGTGCAAGACCAGATCAGTAACACAAAAGTCAACCAGCTGTGATATGTGATGCTCCATGCCTTGTGGAAGGAGGAAAGAGAGGAAAAAATGTCCACAGGGCATTCAGGAACTACACAGATGCAGATTTCCAGTTACACTTCACTTACACTTCTCTACTCAGGACATATTTTCATTTTCATCAGACTCTCACCCATATTAATCACCTACTGCACCAGCTAAAATAAATCCCTTAGAGAACATGAAGAAAGTAGATTCTGAGGGCAAACCCTGCTTGATGCATTAGCTGCACTTTGTAAGCAGACTCATTGCTTCTTATTACACCAAACTAAAAGATGGAAAATAAAGATTAAAATTTGGGCATAGAAATTCTTCTTGCAAAACAGCAGCAAAGAATTCAGAGTAGGAATAGCAAAACCTAATCAATAGGTACTGCACTCAAGGCCTTTGACAGCATTACAAAACAGCATTAACTCCATACTGCTCTAGCTTTTGTGGAATAGGTTTAAAATGGAAAGCTGTGGTGTGCACCCACCTAACCTGAAGAACATTTAGACTACAGTAACCATGGTAGATTACCTGAATACTCAGAACTACAGAACCTTTTCTACAGCTTTCAGAGTTCAGTTATCAAAAACTTCTCTATTAAACAGTCAGGAAAAGGATTTAGGAGGCTTAAGTATTTGTTATCTACATTTGTGTTATTGATTTAGGACTAAATTTAGTTGTATATATGCTGCTATAAATGTGGAATAACTATAAATTCTTCTAAAGAAAGAAAATTATTTTTAAAAAACAGAAAATTATTAAACATTAAGAATATTTCTATCAGGTTAGCTTAGCCCTCCTGGAAATTGTCTTTTAAAGGTATGTGAAAAAGACTGATATTCTGCTTCTCCATCTTGTATGAGCAAACAGCTTACACTGAGCTGTCTTTGGCTGTAGTATAAATGGAATTTGCATCAGAGCACATCACAAATAAATTAATAAATTAATTTGGATCACATAAAACCAGAATATGTCATGAAGATAAAAGCTAGCATTAAACTACAAGTAAGTTCTCCAAATATATAGTCTCCTTTTATATTGAGAGATATAACCCCAGGAATTAATTAAAAGGGAAATGCAGACCTGGTCTAGTAGAAGGTGTCTGCCCAAGGTGGGGGGGTTGGAACTAGATAACTTTTAAGGTCCCTTCCAACCCAAACCATTCTATGATCTAAGAAGTACATGAGTTTAAAAAAATAGGAAAAAGTTACTGTGTCAATATGAAAATAACTAATTACTTGCTAATGTCTCAGAATGCATCAATCCAGATCCATATTTTGCACAGGGAGCTGGCCTTATTTACAGGGGAAACTTCTTCTGTTAAAAGACAGCCAATAAAGTTTGAAACTTTATGCAAACAAGAGGCAGCCAAGGTAATTTGTTTTACCATTTTTAATGCAAAATTGGGCCAAGAAGCTTTATGGTTAATTGCATCATAGCTGAAACTTTTCCAAAACAGTAAAAGCAAAGCTAGCATTGGGAATATAGACAGACATCTAATCGTTATGTGGAAACCTTGGTATAAAGCAGTTCAAATTATTTGCAACAAGGAGGCTTAAAAACAAGCAACAACATGAAAAAGAGAAAGAAGGGTGATAAGTAACACAACACGAAAGTCTGCCTTGGCACAAACTTGTATTTTCCTTGAGATCTTTCTGTGTTAATACAGGAAGCCAGATCCTTTCCTCTCAGAGAGTCACTGGATGCATGCATTGCCTGAATTGGGAACTATGTTTTTACAGTTTTCTATATCAGTATGACATACTTTAATTTTATAGGTAAATTTCTGATTTGTGCAAACACGTGACAAACCTGCTTCTACAGAACTTAGGAATCAATAGAAAACTGAGACCTGGTGGTTTTCTGATGTTCAACAGACAACAAAGCCTGGGGCTCTCAGTCCTGGAAATGTGTTGCCCTATTTAAAGGTCTGTAACAAGCCTGGGAATTATGCATTAATAACCTAAAATGGGCTCAAATTATGCAGACACCACCTTGATATTTTCTAAGCCTGATACTAAGATTTGCAGAAAACCAACCAATGGGACTACTTTCGGAAAGCACGGAGAAGACACTTTTGTAAATCAACAGCATTCTTTGTGTTGCTTACCATCATAGCTATCAGAGCACAAATGTAGCTTTGTTTCATGATAAATTGAAACACAGAGACCAGGGCATGTAATTTAACATTTTCCTTTTCCTCCTGAGTAACTTCATCTTCTTCTTCCTCCTCCTCTTCCTTTTCTAAGTAGAAAAAGAAATTCTTATTTGCAATCCATGCTGGTATAGATAGTACATGCATCCTCTCCTGAAATTACTTTGCTTGCAATTACTCTGATGGCTTCTTCAAATCACTGTGTTGGTAGGCAAAGTATTTTGGATGGTATACACCTACAGCCCAGCTTACAAAAGTGCTGCACGGGCATCCATCATTGTAAGGTGACAGCAGTTACTTAACAGGCCAAAGAGCTGACCAAAATGGCAAGAAATGCTAGAAGCAGTGACTGGAGATACAGAATAAGAAAAACACATGGAAAAAATGACAATTCCTAGGCAATTTACTACCTGACATGGCATCCGAGGGCTCCCACTTGTACTGCGGTGTGGAGTACATGTCTGCTTTGGCCGGACCGTTTTCCAGGGGCAGTGCAGGGTGGATGCTGTGATAGTCAGCAGGGTTCCCGTTCACTGTCACCAGCAGCACCTGCCAGGACACCGGAGAGAGGCACTGCATTTACCGTGGCTCTTAGAAGAGTGGCACTCCTACTTCTGTCTTTTGTTACTCTCGGAGTGCCACTGTTAAAAGAGGTTAACAAGCAGCTGCAGTTACTTCCAAGAAACTGGTATGTTACGGTCGTGTTGCATGCAAAAGTAACACAGAACAGTTTCCAAAAGTAATTGTTAGATTTTTATGTCATACCAATAGAAGTAACCAAAAATTCGTCCTTCTTCTTAGGCAAACTACTACATCAGGATTTTCAGACTTCAGTTCACATCTAATTATTTCCAGCAGTTATTAAAATATTGGCTATAAATGACTTTCCAATTTGAATTATTAGTGGTGAGATCTATATTTGCAGCTATTAATAAAACCATTTGTGGTAATCATTGTTATTGATGACACATTTTTGTCACTTGATAGTGCTAATTCAACACTCATTTTTTTATTTTTGTGACTTCAATTTCAGCCCTTGTGCTTGTTTGGATAAGGGCTTCAGCAATTACCATCATCAGTATCTTTCCTATTGGCAGAAATTCACAGGCAGTGGGTTAGTGATGGCAATACGTGCTGAAGACAGACTTCTGCTCAGGCTGTGAGACAGGAGCATATCTTGCCTGTCAAAACTATCCACAGGCATGTGCAACGGGCTGTGAACTGTTTCAGAATAGTATCTGGGTTATGTTCAGTCATATCCAGCTGCACCAAGTACAGACCATGGAGCACGTTTTGATTAGGCTATGCATGCTCCTAAAATTCATCTCCATTCTTCTGTGTGTGCTGAACAGAGGGGACATTTCTGCTTTCAGAGTCTGCTAAGGTCTATAGCAGTCAAGATAAATGGATCATTTGCTGTCTGTTCAAATAAAGACTTGGATTTTCTGTAATCTGTAAATTGAACTCATATGTATTGTCGGTCATGCTTTAAGGGCCTCAACATTCCAACATGAATGAAATAAAAAAATATAGCAAAGAAACGAAATCAAATTTAAAGGGAGCTTGCATTAGAAAGCATGTTTTCACCTCTTATTCAAACCCAATGAAATAGCAAAGATCGTTTGCCAGTTGGTACTACTACAAGCAGCTTAATTTCAAGTGATCAATGGTTTCTCAGGGAAATTGTTAAGGAAGCAGAAGACAATTACATTTAGGACAATCAAGATTATAGGGTAAATGGCAGCCTAATCATAAATCTAGAAGTTTTGCAAATGTCATCTAAGGTTTTATCTGTATATATCATTGTTGTCTGTATTTACACACATTAAGAAGAATTGCAAAATTACAAAGAGTAGTAGTATACTAACATCCGATGGGTTGTATTCATCTTGGGTCATTGACAGAAGCTGCAAAAAGCAATGCAAGAACAAATTATTACAGAAGCACAGCTCAAGCATTAGTAAGTCTGACTTCTTGAATACATGCATGCATATGTGCTGACTTTTGCAGATTTGCACCAAGAAATTCAAAAAGAATTCTTAGAAAGTCAGCAGAATTGTACAATACCATAAAATTACATTCAGTGTGCCATAGCATTGACATAATTTTACTGTATATTCCTGTGAATTTTAAACCAGAACTGAGAATGCCGCATTGAAATTTTGGATACTAGGTCAAAGAATTAATCAGTATTGCATTATACTGATTAACTGCTTTCTAATGTCTTTCTAATGATCCAATGCTTAAAAACTAAGTTTTTAAACAATCATTAGAATTCCTACAATTATAAAAATAGTTTTAATAAAATGACGGTGCAAATATAAAATATGATACTTTATTTGCCAGCTCATTTCCCATTACTATTATTATAGTGGATTTCTTGGGGCTTGAGTATATGTGGCTTGAGTATATATGAATGTTCATATGTCCCAAATTTGACAATAACTCAACAAATGAAATTTTGCAGAGCAGCTGGTGCGGACAGGTGGTGGAGAGCTGGACACTTCCAGGATGTTTTACACAACTGCCTAAACTGCTTTGCTTTGTATCTTCAAGAAGGACACCAGTACACTTAGGAGAAGATAAGCTGGCAGTCCTGACTCACCAATGACACTGCTAATTAGCAGTTACAAGGCAGATCAGATCTTTACACCAGGTTTATCTCCCTGACAGACTTTCTAGCTGGTTTGCTCAAAGACAATGGCCCCAAGCCAAAAGCCCAGTCCTACACTTCTTAAATGTGGACGCCAAAAACATAGAACACGCTTTTCATTTACATCCTTACAGTGGCTCCTGGTTTTGTTTCATTCATTTTTACGAAATACATTCCTATCCTACTCTGCCACACAGCCTTGATATTTTATCTGATTTATATAATCACCTGTGGAGATCTTACTTGCAAGCTATGTAACACCACTTCCCTTAATTCAAAGTAATTGAGTAATGCAGAGACCCTTGTCCCTCCAGTCTTACTTTTCTCTCATCAGTTGTATAGTGGCTTGCATACCACAGACTTCGTCTCCTCTCCGCTGTCATTGGAATTGGGCTGCAGGGAATCTCTTTGTCATCTTCCCTGCTGACAGACTTCTCTTCATCAGGCGTCTGCTAAATTACAACAAACAGCAGCACTAGCTGTAGCTCTGTAAATACAATCTTAGCAGAGGAACTGAAATTTCCCCCCAACTGACGTTCCCTCTCCAAAGCATGTCTGAAGCACCTTTTAGTGGCTAATACACTTGGTTTACAGTGGATGACTCTGAGATGACATTTTCAGAAACAATGACAGAGCTTTTCTATAACTGCTAGTTGCATGACACCAGAATTACACAGACCTCCATGTACTACCTTAGCTTACCATATAATCATACCATAAGCATATACAGATACAGAAAATATAATACCCACAAGGTCCAATGTTTAATTTTTAAGGCAGCGTATGCTATTTCAGCATCTTTGACCACTGTTCCATAATGTCTTTGCTGACAAGCCAGTAAGATCAAAGACTTGACAAATGGAACATAAGATGGGTGGAGAACTAGCTAAAGTGCCTTTCTCCAAATAGGGTAAAGGCTCAAACACAAAAAGGTAGATTGCCATGAGTGGAGTTCCTCAGAGACTGGCACTGGGTCTGGTCCTACTCAAAACTACCTGGATGGAATTCCACCCACACAAAAAATGTGAATGACACTGAACTGGGAGGAGGTAAATGGGCCAGAAGAAAGACCCACCATACAGAGATGGGACAATAAAAACTGCAGAAGGTTTAACCGAGATAAAGTCCTGCAGCTGGAATAAACCCACATAACAGTAAAGGCTGTGAACAGACTGTGTGGGAAGCAGCCCCATGGAATAGGCTCTGGTGCACAGCAAGCTGAAATAGAGCCAGCAGTGGATTGCATTCCAGCAGCAACAAAGGCAGACATGTCCTGGACTGCATCAGCCAGAGTACTGCCAGCAGATCAAGGGATGTGATTATTCCACTGTGCCTGGCAAGTGTCAGGCCATACCTGCAGCGCAATTCTGGCATCCCTAGTTCAAGAGAGACAGAAAATCTGGACAGGATCCCACAGAGAATTGTCAAGATGATTAGAGGCTTGGAGAAGCTGAAGGATGCAGGAATCAGTTTTTTTTCCCCAATTTACAGCAATAAAATTACAGTTTTAGAGAAGACAGGGGTAGTCTTCTCACAGGGAGGCATAGTTATAGGACAAGAGGCTGAGGACATAATTTGCTTCAGGGAACCACCTTCTGAGTATTAAAAAAAATTCAAAAATTATATATATATATATTCACCATGAGAACAATGACCCATTCAAGATTTGGCCCTGGAAAACCTAATCTGAGTCCTTGCTCTCAGAAGAAGTTGCTTCACATGATCTTCCCAAGTTCCTTCCAGTCTGAACTGTCCTGTGACTCCGTGATTGTCTCTAATCCATGTGGTTTATTTCTCCATCTGAGATGGCAAATGTTATCACTAAGTTGAGGAGGAGTGCAAATCACAGTAGGTTACAGTTTCTCTTTGAGCCCTAGCAGAGCTCTTCCTGCACTGTGCCTCCTGAGTGGCAGCTTGCTGGTGGCAACTGTTCTCACTGCTTAGGCAAAATCCTCTGATGTAATACAAGAATAAATCAGGGTGCTGGGCAGAGGTCTGCAAAGCTACCCATGAGAACAGGACATCCAAACATCCTAGCTCATTTTGAAACTCTCCTCATTCCAATCCTAGCAGCAAGGTCATATTTTTTACTTGACTTAGATAAACAATGATTATTAATTTAGTTTCACTTCTCAGAGGAAATGGTAGCACTTTTCACATATGATTGTATATTTATAATTGACTGTAAAAGGGCATTCCTAGCAAAACTGTAAGATGAAATAAACTGATTCTGTGCTTAAAATACTTGTCACTGCCATTTGAAACCTTAATATAAATATGAACCATAAAGAACTGCTTATCAAAGGCATTTAGTTTGGCACTAGGGTGACAAAAACAATATGAAAGACCTAGGACACACACAATTATTTTAGTAAGATATTTTTAGCCTTAGACACAACAGGGAAGGGTGGGAAATCTTGTTTTCTCTTTCCCAGAAGAGGAAGAAAAGTCAGAAAACAGAGTACTAGTCACACAAGCACAGCTTGCAAGAGTCCTTTGACTTGCCTAATTTTTTCAGTTCTTCCTCAGCAACTCTTAAATACCTTTTAATTCAAACAATTATAAAGATTTTATAAGAGGACTCTACATTCAACTGCTGTAGTTCTGCTGACTCCTGTACTATTACTTACCACTCACAGCACAGAATGAATGGGCTCTATTCATATATTCAGCACTAGCAGTTACAACTGTGAGCTGCAATCTCCAGAGACAGATTGCTTTTTCTTATTTGCAGAGGTAGAATTTCACAAGACTCAATGTTAGAACAAGTCAGGATCCAAAACAGCAAGCATAAGAAAAGCAAACCTTCCACTGACTGCCACACTCACTTTACATGAGTAAGATCCATTCAGAATCCCATATGGAGAGCATACTCTGAAATTTCATGCATGCCATACTTTGGCATTGTGGTGCACACACAAAAAACTGAACCCTGAAACTCAAGATTTGAAGTGGGGGGTGTTCCCGTAAGATTTTTCATCACCTGCAGCATTTAGAGACAGTCTCAAGAGCATGTGTCTCAAAGACAATCCTTGCTGCAATCCAGAAAGAATTTTATCCACATTTTATCCCAAGATGTAATTCACACAAGGAAAAAAATCCCCATCAGGTCTACTCTTTTTACTCTGGTACAGGTTTTACTCTGCTTTTAGCATCTGCTACACCAGTATTATATTTAGCTTGTGTAAACTTTTTAGACTGAAAAATTATTTACTCAAAAAAACAGTTTTTGTTCAAGAGCTTCTTTTGAACAAAATTCCTAAGAGGAGCCACTTCTTACTGTACAGGACAGCAGTATATAGGGAGAAACTTCTTTACACTAGATGCCTCATAGCATTTTGTCTTTGCCATTTATTAAACTTTAGGTAGGTTAGTAGTGAGATCCTAAATACAGAGTAACTTTGAAATCACTGGGGACTGAAAAGGCAAGTTATATACTTAGTTCCATAATGAATCAAATGCACCACAATTACACAAGTTTAAAAACATTTCAATGAAATCTAGAATGTAATTATTTCTGGATTTAAATAACTGAGAATGCAGTCTACCAGGGAAAAACTAGTTACAAAAATTTTAAATCCTGATCTATGACACCACTAAACAAAACCAAAATGCATATAGATCAAAAAAAAAAAAAACCCCAAAAAAACCCCAAACAAACCATAAGGAGGATGTGTGCAAAATAAAGAAAATAAAGTAAATTTTGCAAATCTCAGCATCTCTTTCTAATGACAAACACTTGCATCAGTAACATCCTGTGCATCAAATATAAGCATTAATGCATGGATGCTCCTTACTTTACAGTGTACCTTTTTTAAAGCATCCATTTATCTTTGGAGGGAAGCATCATTTCCCTGGCATCTGAAGTTCCCTTGGGAGTGCCAAGACTTTGTATTGCCTCTCATGTAGCCATGAATTTGACATCAGTGTTTCTTAAATTAATGTCTTTTAATTCTTACTGTAGCTCAACTGCCTGGAAAGCATCTCTAATTTCACTTGTTGGCAGTTCTTAGAGACTGGTTTTAGTGTTTTATGGGAATATCTATCTCAGGCACCACAAGCAGCCTCAAAAAAGAACTGCAGGCGAGACCACTATAGTTCCTCTCAAGTCCCTGTAGGAAATTGCAGCATTCACTCTCTCCTAGACAGAAAGACCCACTTCTCTCCACTGAAAAAGCACAGCAACTAACTTAGGTCCAACACCAAACTTTTAGATGGTGACTGTTGGATGAAAACAACACAGGTACTGGAAATTGATTCCCAGACTTGCTGAGATCACACAGCTCACACTAACTGCATTTCACATGTGGTTACTCCTCTGTGGGTAGTTTCTCATGGTTTTACTAAGCAGTTTGTGAGATGTGAAGTTTTAGTTACAGCCCCAGTGCTAAAATCATATTATTATCTGGAAATCTAATATTTCACTTAAGGAAAGAAGAAAAAAAATCTAGTTTCCAGAAGCTGCAGCTGCAGAAAAAATAAAAGGAAAAAGACCCTAAAAATAGCCAGTGCCAGAGGGTACTGGACACAATGATATGACTTCAGAAAAGATGGTATTAAGATTTCTGGAAACTTAAGACACAGTTTTTTAATAGCTCAAGGTGATGGCTCTGGCATGGTTCACCTTTTAAAGCCCTATATATGTAATCCCCAAATACCAGACATCTCAATTCAGAGGTGATGTATTTTGATTGCCTTTTAAAATGTTATATCATTACATTATCCATTATATGAGGAAACACCCTTAAAATAAGAAAACCTTCAACATTTTTACTTGCCTCTACAAGCTGAACTAATTCACAGCACAGTCATGAGTATTTTCATTGTGGTTTACAGCACTACTAAACCACAACTCAAAAACTCACATCAGGCCTCTGAGGATAAGGAAATTAATATAAGTAATGCCTAGGATCATCCTTTTTCTACTTTCAGTTTCTAAGCTTTTAAGATACCTCTGGGTTCCCATATACCCATTTTCCTCTGAAATTGGAAGAAATAAAGATTTACTTTTTTTTTTCTCCTTGTTCTCTTGCTCTTAAATGAAAGCTGAGATTTTCACTCAGGCACACAGGAGGAAAGGTTTTAAGAATTTTTTTCTATATGTGTGATAAAATTACAAATATGTGTTTTGTTTTCAGTATCCTGGGCCAAAATGTATCCTGCCTCTGTTCTGGTAGACAAGCCTTAGGTGTTGGCATTTCACTTGATATCACCTAAACTTGAATCACAGACTCAGAATCATTTAGGTTGGAAAAGACCTTTAGGATCATTGAATCAATCAAGTCCAACTACTACTGCATATCAATACCTGCTTTCCAAATCAAAGCATTAATGCTCTGTCATTACATTCCTTGCATAATTGTCCCCATGATTTTAAGAATAATCTCCATGTTAGATCAGACTCTTGGAGACACTTAGTGAAAAGACCAAATTCAAAGCACCAGCTTGCACGTGCTGTCTATTTCTCTTAATTTTCCTCAATTTTTGCACCTCTGCTAGCAAGTATCTGCCCTGGCCAGCCTCAGAGTCACTAGTCATGGGAAGAGAGAAGGAAGTTACCCTTTCAATGGGCTCTTGCAGCCAGAGACGAATGAGAGTCGCCAGGGTGTAGTACATCACCAGCAGTAAGATTGGATTAGCATGGTGATACCAATGTAAATCTTGATTTTTGATGATCATCCAAGTGCTTGAGCAGTTTGTTTGAGTAAGAGAAGTGACACCGAACAACCTGTGAATATAAAAAACCAAAGCAGCCACATTAGATAATAAACACCAAATCTTAAAAATGTTTAAAAATGTTTCGGAGGGCAACTTTTGCTTATGTTTAATACCAATTGCTCTGTTCAAAAATAGCATCTGCCATCACATCTAAAATGCAGTGAATATTTTCATTCCACACATTTAGTCAAAAGAAGTGGTTTTTTGCAATTGCTTTTCAACATGAAAAAATGGGAGTATAATAACATTACATCTACTATGTCCAATGAGAAAACTTGCAATGACCTGTTCCCTATAGATCCAGAGCTACAGAAAGTGGGAAGAGAAAATCTGGCTGCAAGTCCATTTGGCAAATCACAGCAATATGACATTTCAGAGAGATTTAGTAAACTGATGTGTAACACCATTTCAGTCACCCTGCCAGAACACAGATGTAAAGTATATCTTCTTGGCACACTGAACAGTTTACTGGTCTTTTCTTTTAAAAAGCTAATACTATTAATAAATTATTATCTAATAATGCCAATGTTTAGAAACTTACAGGGCTCTATTGAACTCATAGCTTTTGTGAACAAAAAATGAAAATATTCAGAAAGGTTTGCTTCAGATGATTAAATAATTGAGGGAAGAAAAAGAAGAAAAATTAATTAGAAGTATTATTATCAATGACACGAAGTATTTGATGTTTCTGGAAAAAACAGGATTACACAATATTTCTGTCAAGTAAGGAACATATGTTGGCAAAAAACCCACTTAGTATTGAAAAAAATTCCCAATATTTTCAATTTAATACAATATGTTGGATGTCTAGTAGATGTGTTAAATACTGAAGCAAAACTAATAGGAAACAATAATTAATCTGGCTCTTCCACTGTAAAATAGCTTGCAAAGTTCCCAGGTTAGGGCATGAGCTACCAGTAGCATATGTCAGTATTCATTAATAACACTTTTGTCTGTTGACAAAAGCTTTTTCTACCATTATGTCTGTGAGAGTTTTCATTTTTTACCAAAACAAGGTCTAAGAGACAATTAAGAAGATCTTCCTCTTGGCAGAACAATAAATCCCAAATTATTGTTCCTCTGAAAGGGTAAACCAAACACATTAATAAAAAAATAAACCCAAAACCAAAACATGCAAGATTTTCTGCTGGAGGATTACATTTTTAAGAGTGTCTAAAAGCTTAGTTCTTCCTTAACCTTGTAAAATCCAACATGAAAAGCTGAATGAATACAAAGAATAAGTACGACATTCAACAGAGATGTGCTGCCTGAAATCTGCCTTTGGATGCTGCAAAGTGAAAATATTATACCTGTTCTTGACTGGGGATTTGCTGCATGGGCATAATACCATTAACTCCCAGAAGGAGAGCTCTGTAGCATTTTATTAAGCAATCTATCAGTACTCACTTCTCATTCTGATTGTCAACACAGGCCAAAGGTATAAACTTGAAGACCTTTCAGAGCTTTTGGGTGGATACAAGGTTAGGAAAAAAACATTAAAAAAAAAACCTGCATACAAAGTAAATTGCTGTAATTTAAAGGAGCTGAATGAGCTGTGTTTGGAGCTCAAACTTCCACAGCATCCAAGAACACTTGGAGCTGATGTTACAGTTTGGCTCCATCTGGGTGAAATTCATGCTGGATTGTATTACGTTCATATTTCTATCAGCACAGAGGAACATCTTGTTTGTCTGCTTCCCTCTCTCCTACTGACTTGTAATTTCTGCTCATCAATGGTTAGGATTGTTGAGTTCCTGTTAGTTGCTGAGTTCCTGATAGTTTCATCTTTTACCTCTGTTTCACAACACAGTTCTTCGTCTTTGCCTCATTTTAAGCTTTTCTATGTAAGCACAGTATGATTTACCCTATTTCTGTCTCATAAGCATCAGAATGAGAGTGAAATCCAATTCTTACTGAAATGCAAAGTCTTTCCATTGACAGTTAGTGATGAGTATTTCCTACAGAAATGAGGGAAAGTTCCTGAAGGTTCTCAGAATCTTCTGCCAAGCAGACATGACCTTCATATCACATATTCCATTCCTACAGTATGTTTTATAATATACTATAGCTAGAAAGTCAGATCAACTTGTGCTTTACTTTTATCTCCACTGAAAACAAAACATTCCACATAATCCTAATTGGTTAGGAAATTTTATTATGTTTCAGTTATATTCTCATTCCCTTAGTTTCATTTGCCGGCTCCAAATTATTCATACATTATAATATTGGACTTAATTCTGCTTCCTTCTGGTCCTGCATTCAGCAAATACTCATAAGTTACAGCACATCTTTTCCCTCTAAGTTGCCACATGGCCAGCAATGTAGTTTAATGTACTTAACTTCAATTTATTCAATGTATTTTGCTTTGTCTCATAGATCAGGGATGTAGAGGAACTGCTCCTCATTTCTGATTTCTTCTTGAGCTTTGAGACTTGTTAGTCACAATCCACTCAACCCAACTTTCCCTGTTGTCACATTCAAAATTCACTGTTGTCATAGGAATGCTCATTCTGTCTATTCTGGCCTCCAATAATGCTATTTGCTGCTACTCACTCAATATTTATGCTTCATCATTATCAGCAATGAGAACTGCTGGTGCAGAACATTTTTCAGAGGAATAGAGTCATCTTCTCTTACACAAAGCTTCTAATTACACAGGGATGACTGCCATAAAATGTATAAGCAATATAAATTAGGGCATTATTCAGTTCTGCATGCTTCATTCTGCAAAGATGTCTTTACATTCAGTATTGATCCCAACCCAGCTGTGTTTGAGTCCAACTCTGATCTTGGTGTGACTTCATCTTACCCAACATACAGGGATGCCATCAGTAAGGTCAGAATGAGTCCTGTGTGGGAGAAACCCACTACCAAACAAGTCAAGTACAAGAGTGCCTGGGTACAGAATATAAACAAAACAAATTATGAGAGACTCATTTCTTAATGGATATATTTGGCTTTCCAAAAGACTGCATGCAGTGTCACATAAAATGGAGGCTTGCAAGATGTGAATAGATTAATATTTCTACTCTTGCAAAGAACTAAAGCTGGGTTTTTAAAAGTCCTCACTGGTATTCTGAAAAATGTATAGCAGAAATAATTTGGAAAAAGTTATAGAAATGATAAAAGGCCAAGAGGAACTTTAATGTCTGACTGAGAAATGCTCTGAGACAACACAGTGAAAAAGAGTACTTAAAGGTGGCACCTTTTTTGCCCTGCTACTATTCTATAAGCTTGTTTTCTTGGAAAAGATTCTTATTGAATCTGTGAAACATCCTTCTAGCAGATGCACCTTCATCTTTGATGACTTCCCAACAAAGCTGTAAGCTGTGCCCATACAAAATTCCCACTTTCTATATTAGTCTATCACTATAATTCAGAAGAGGAATTTCAATTTCACTTGAAAACAGAAAAACAAATTTCTGTTGCACCCACAGATAATTCACCTAAGGAATTGCCAAAGTTGCTAGAACTCTACATTGCTAAAACTTCTTATTGCATGCATTACTTAATTATTATATTAATATATGATGAGAATTGGCATAATTACTCATGGTACTAAATATGAATAAAAATAGCAATGTAAACGAAAAATATGTTTCATATACAGAATGATCAAAGCAGTCATTACATATCTGTTAGGTCTCTGAATTTTACATTCACTAAAATTATTTAGAATTTTGTTTTTTGTAAAAACATATTTATACGTTCAGATCCTGCATGTGCTTATGTTTTAGGAGTTGACTTAAGGCAAGTATTTGCCTTGTAACTTTCAAGGCCAGGAAAGGAAGTAATAATTCTGACTTCCTGCACAATGTAGGATATCCAATAATTCTTCTATTGAACAATGATCTTGTGGTTGAATAAGAGCTTATAGTCTAGAATGGCATCCAATCTTGACTTTAATTGATAGAAACTCTTCTACTGTCTCTTACTCTTTTTCTGTGAGTTTTAGCTTCTGTAATAGTTTTGTCTAGATGAGATTTCCAGTTGCTGCATCTTCCTACAACTCTGTGTACTCCTTTACATAATACTTTTCACTACACAACAGAACAGGGGGTAATTTTTCTATATCATCTCTGAGTCTGCATGAAGACTACAGCTTGAAGAAAATGTCTGCATCAAACCACTCTAGGAGCTGCATTTCCTGATTTAGCATTTAATATTACAGGATTACAGTTTTTTTTCTGTGGCTAGTACCTATTGCATGGTTATTCCCAGCAATGGCATCAGAACACCTTAGTGTGCTGGGTTGGATTTGGGCAATCCACCTTTGTAGAACTTCTGAATTTGTGTTGCATTTTATGAACTGTCTGAATCTTTATTTCACCTGGATATCTTCTATTGCATATTTCTTTCACTCTCCTCACATGAAAGGAGATGACAGTGGTGTCTGCAAGTCTGGGATAGGAGAATGGAATATTGAGACTGACATTTTAATAGCTGAGCCCTAAAATTGAGACACTAAAAGTGACCAAATGAGAGAAGAAAAGGGAAGAAGAGTAGAGTATGTGAAGAAGAGTAGAGTAAGCAAAGAACAGGACAATAAGGGAGGGGAGAATAAGAGAGGAAAGAGAGCAACAAATTCTGTAGAAATGGGCAATAAAAATAGTATATTTGGAGAAGGTGGTGGTGGTTGCAGTAGAAATATTATTTTTCTGGGGCAATAAGGACTGAAATACAGGGAGAAAAAGTCAAAACTTCGTATTTCACAGTACAAGCCCTGAATACTGAATTTCATGAAGAAGATATTTGAAATACTGAAAGGGCTGTGTCCCAAACTCTAAACACCACTTGAAGAGTGAATCTTTTTTCAAACATTGACTTAAAAGGGGTGCATACTGTTGTCAGGCTTGAAAATGTTCTGTGGGTAAGAGAGAGAAAGGAGTGGAAGGAATTGGAAAATAAATTAGCATAGAGAAAACATCATTCCTACACAATCCTCCTAAAAGTCAGGAGTCCCCTTTTCATACACAAGCCATCCTGTTGGGTTTTCTGTACTTGGATGACAGAGCTACAGAGCAGTTAAGATCCATAAACATATATCCATAATGTCTCTTCCAAGGGAATGCTATTGAGCCACTCCACTCCCCCTCTTTGGGCTATGTGCCCAAAGCAACACATGCTGTTGGAAAGCACTCAGCCAGTTCTGTGGTACCTTCAGACCCATCTTTGCCTTCCAGAAGGTCATTACTCCCCAGGCTATTGGCTGGGAATTCAGACCATACTGGGGCTACTGCTCCAGGGTACACTGAACTGACACCACATTTTTACAGAAATAGCAGAACACTGGGAAGAAAGAGGTGGAAAAGTTGGCTGAAATGCATTAGGCATCCCAAAGAATTAGGGTTAAAGAGAGCAGAAGGCATTTGGTTTCACATGGCTTTTTAAAGGAAAAAAAAGAATGAATGGAAAAAATGGCATTTGTCTTTCCAAATCATGTTATAAGATTCCACAGAGAAGGAGCTGATCCTTCATGCCTTCTCTTTAGCTCAGCGGGACAACTGTGTAGGGAGATACTGCAGCCACAAGCCTCAGTTCACAGCTGGACTAAAGTTATTAAATGTATCCATATTGGAGTGATACAAGCTTTAAAAAGCATTGCAAGTATTTTTAGCTCTAAAAAGCGCTAGACCCTGCTTTGGTTTGGACTTGGATAATTCAGAACTGGCTAGATGGAACTGTGCCATATTAATGACCATACAAAAAGTTGACTGTTTGGGTTGAGAAGCATTATGATAAATTTCAGCTCAACAGTTCAAAACATTTTTTTAAAATATCTGTAAATGTAGACTGAGACTGGAATTGTTTTTCTTCAGCACGTTGCTATCCCAACACTATAATACAGGCATACACATTGTGAATGTAGATTTGGTAGGTAAGTAGATCGTTCTAACTTTTGTTTTATTGTCATCACATTTCTATAGCTCCTTAGCAGATGTCTTAAGTCCTTTTTTTTTTCCTACCAAGTTTTGGTTTCCATAGCTTCTACAGGATCAAAGCTTTTCTGGCAATGACAAAACCAGCCCTTGTGTATCTCCCACCCTCTTCTGAACATCAGTGACTTTTCTTTTAAAGGAAAACTAATTTCAAATGCACATCTACTGCATGAGAAACCTCATGAAAACGTGAGTAGTTTAAAACTTGTGTGCTAATACCATCCATATAATGAGGACAGAGAGAAATTATGAGTCATTAATCCAGAAGCTGTAGAGAAAAGATATCTTTAAGGGCGGTGAATTAGATAAAAGCTTGCAAAACCTGTAAATGCAACACAAATCTTAATTCAAGGAGAAAAAAAGGACCGTATCAGCAGCTACCATAAAATTACTTTGCTTTCAAGTTCATTAACAGCTTTAAACTAAGATGATAAATAGTATCTACTCTATAAACTGTTTTCTGTTTTGAAGTAACCAGATAATAAAATAAAATTTTCTCTGAGCCTATGTGACTGGAAGCTGTTAAGAAATGAGCATCTATTAAAAATGATCAAACGTGAGACATTAAAATACTTCACATATCTGGAATAAAACAGCTTCTCTGAGGGGAATTTAAGTCTGAACTAAGTCTAAAGACTTGTTCTATATCACATTTCCTCCAATAATTTAGCTTTGTACTGACTTCCTATTACAAAAGCTTTCATTGCTTTAGAAGCAATAATTCCCTACTGTTATCACTAAAAATAGGTGTGGGTCTATTAATCCCTTTTTTACTGAGACAAAACCCATCTTCAAAAGCCTTAAATGAAGATTTATCCTATCAACGTGTTTCTTTTCTGGAGCCCCAAATCTTTTCATTATCCATGACACAGCTCAACTTTGCTCTGAATTTCCAGCGAGCATCAATATTGATGTTGCTCCTTTCAGCACATCAGCAAACTAGAAAAGCAGCATGTTGCTGTAGCCTTTGGGGTCCTCTGCTGGGACTTCAGAGACTGTCATCTGATGAAGAAATGTAATGAAGCAGTGATTCCAGTATTTTTTAATTTCAATCAGACAACTGAGTATCTGGCAAAGGGAGGACTGCCAGACAGGATAGCAAGAAAGTGTGAAATGGGGATAAAGGTGCAGAAGAAATTGCTTTAGGACTCCTGACTGATAACTTAGCTAAAGTGACTCTGTCAACATGATTATTCCTCACCAGGGCCAGCATTGTCACTGCTTTGACAGCAGCAGCCTGGCTCATGTTTGGGCTAGGCAAATAGAGTTTGTTCTCAAATAAAATTAGGCAAATATTTGTTTTTTTCTGTCACTAAAATAAAACTATTTTAAATACACCAGAGTTTTGGGTTTTTGGTTTTGTTTTTTTTTTTTCCAAATAGTTTCAGCTACAAACCAAATGCAACTCAGGGTTTGTAGCTGAAGGATGGAGGCTGCAGGAGTGAGGCAGCCTTGCTGGGATGAGAGGATGGAGAGAGAACAGTCACCCCAGCAGAGAAGGCTGGCTGGCACCAGTGATTTGCCAGTTGCTCATGTTCCTCATGTACACACATATTCCCCGTGACCATAAAGGGGCATGAAAAGCAGCAAATACTGAACAGCATCACCTGAGTATAAACAACACCCAAGCTGCGTGGAAAAAATTAAAAGTATTTAATGTTCAGTTGGACTTTCTAGTCAGAGATGAAAGTAATGAGAAAACAGGTCCAGGCTTCTAAGGAGTCATGTGGAAAGCACGGGAAAGCCAAAGGCATGTTCAGAAACATCCATGGACACAAAGGCTTCCCCCTGTGAGAGGGTGAACTTGGACACTCGAGCACAGAAGAGCACAGCTCAAAAATGGCATAGCTTAACAATGACATGGTTAACAAAGGCTTTCTGTAAAAATTAGTAACTGAGGCTATTGGTTTTTCAAAGTGAGTTAGCTGAGCTGATGAAAGGAAAGGAGTCAACAATCCCACCTCAGAAAGTCTCTCACAGGCAGAGGGGAGAACAGTGTGCTTCCAAAACTCAACCAATAGTGCAGACCACGGATAGCCTTGCTGTCCTAAGCTCAGGTGCTGGGAGAAGAACAGAACTCTGGTAAAACTTCAGCAGAAGTCATTTAGGAGGAGGAGGAGACTGCTCAGATAACCCCAGTGAGCATTAGCGTTCAGTGGGCTGGTGCTGACCAGAACATGCAAGTGACCTGGTACAACAACCAACCATGCAACTGCCCAAGAGCTTTACCGCTACCTCTTAGAGTAACACGTGCAGAAGAGCAGAAATAAAGTGTAGCTTCATACAGTTTTAACTTTGAGGTAACTTGGTCTGTGATCTAGGATTCAGACTGCAGCCAAAAGCTTTGTGCTTTATTCCAAGTTCTGGCTATCTTGGGAGGGTTATGTGATTCATCTAACTTCTCTGTTAGGGAATTTTTCCACCTCTGAAAAAGGAGTGATGATACTTTTCAGTCACACTGGGACAGTCTGCTAGGTTCAGTGATGCATGCAGAGGATAAAGGGATTTTCCACTTACTCAGCTGGCAGTGAAACAGGTTGAAAAAACCACAAGTGATGGATATGTTCATCAAGAGATTCTGCAGTAGAAAGTATGAGCAAAGAAAATATTCCTTTTTACTAGCGAGTGCACTAAGGCAGAAATAAAAGCTATGATTCCCATTTGGCTTTAAACATAAAATGAAAGTAGAATAGCAGGATATGGGAAAGAAGATAATGGGATAATGAACAATAATGCCCAGGAAATGTTTGGAAATTGCCCAGTTTCAAAACGAAAGTGGTAAAACAGCTGATTTTAAATTGGTTATAAATTGAACACGATTGGCTCAGCTTTTATCAGCAAGTTCCAAACTTCAGCTAAATGAACATAAACAAAATATTAAGCACTTCCACTCTGTGAGTGTTTAGAGAAACTGGTGTAGACTGCCCCTGCATGGACAAGGACGAACTCCCCAGTGTGTGCTTGACCGAGATTACTCAGGGCTGCCTTTTTTACCTCCAAGGAATGGCGGATGATTCATTTGTCTATGTTGATACATTGAGCCAAAAGCACAGTGTTAAATATTCTTCACCACAATTTCTGGTGATGCCAGAGTATAAAGATAATTGTTCTTGAGCAGACCTCAAGAAAACAAGTTTCTAAATCCAAGAGAACGTTGCTAATTACAATCCACACCTCCTAGTATCACAGAATAATAGGAATACAAATCTGGCAGGAGGAAAGGGCTTTTGTCTCTTTTCTGTCCTTGTTTTCAGGCACTTGATCAATGATCATAGAATGCAGATCCACGTTTTCCAGAAAATACAAAGAGAAAATTAAAGGATTGCTTCTTTGCAGTCACCCTTTGCACGACCATGTAGAACAGGCTGTGATGGGCAGGGAGTCTATCCAAGTGTCAGTGTATGGAGGAGTAGAGTGATCTGCCTCTCCCTACCCATGGGCAGAGCTCCTGCTAGCAGGGAGGTGTGCTGATCACAGAAAAGTCAGCTACCTGAGAGTGTGCAAAAGTGGGATGGCTACATCATCAGACCAACTGCACGCCCAATTCAGTTGAATCAGAATCAGCAGGCAAGTTTATCACAGTATATCAGCAGCTTTAGAATATTTGTCACTTCCCTCTGTCCCTCTCACCTCAGTAGTTCAATGCACCCAAGGAAGAGGAGCCTCTGTGCAACACACAGCTATCTGGATGCAGGAGATATTAAGGAAGAGGCAGTTCACCAATTATGTCACATGACAACGGCTGATTTTTACCTTCGCAGCTCAATTTTCAGATGTAGTGTGATTGTTGTTGGGAGTGCCAAGGTTCCCCTCTTCCCACTAATGGGAACTTGCTGTGACCAGGGCCAGCCCCACCAGGCTGCCAGGGGTCTCACCAGTGGCAGGCTCGCCAAGATAGCAGAACACAACTGGGCAACCAGTCTGTCCCACATGCAGAAAACCATTGTTAAAAGGTCTTAGCACATGTCTCAGTTTACGTCCCTTCCAAGTCCAGTGGAAGACAGAGGGGTGTAAATCACCTGGGGTGCAATGTCAGTAACATGGATTAAGTTGTGCCCGCTTATTCCAAGGCTAGATTTGGCACTTGATGCAGCAGTGTGGTCATGGTGAATGCCAACAGCTATCCAATGGGGATGGGAAGGACTGCTGTCCAGGCAAATTGCTACTTACTATTTCCTCTCTTACTTTTTCCTTGTCCAACCTTTCATGATAGAGGGAGCCCAAATAAGGCCACCTCATAGTTTAGAAAGAGATTGTAACAGCAAGGATGATTACTGTCTTTTGTCAAGAGGAGTGTGAACTTGCATTTCTAAGCTGTTAACAGAATCATTCGCTTTCTTTGCAAAAGATTTTTTAAACAAATATAAAGAAGCTGAAGTTCTGAGAAAGCCTGTAGGCTAGAACATTCTAAGTAGAATTAAGCATCCTAAAATGTGGTACATTATAGAGCTAGTATGAAACTCAGCTGCAAATGTCTGTAAGAATAAGGTCAAATACCTAACATCTCTTCCTCTGAGAGAAATTGTGGCTCTCTAATCAAATCTGGTCATCGTAACCAACATAGTGGCTGGCCTCATATGTTTTGGAGCATGCTCTGCAACTGTAAAGTGTGCTTTTGCTGATAGAGGATGATGGAAACAGACAAGTGCAGTGCAGTGTCTTTACAGGGCAAGTATCCAAGGGTCTGGCCTCTGCCCTGGCAGTGGAGCTGCAGTACCATGGTGAGAAGCACCTAAATATACCAGGCAGAAGGCATGAAAGCTACTGCAGCCAAAGGGCAGCTCAGTATAGGATACATAACTGAGCTTTAAATACTCCATCCTTTCAAACACTGGCTTGTGACCAAATCAAAAGGCAACCCCAAAAACCTCAGAGTTTCCTACAAGGTTAAGAAAATTCTGCCTCTCAGGGGTGAGTCACCTTTAAGACACGTGCCAAAGACGGTCTGCGGCAAGGATTAGCAGTGGCTGCAGCTCAGGTGAAACATGCTGCCCAACTCTTGGCTCCAGCAGAGCTACAAAAGCAGCAGCAGAGCAGGAGATCAGTGCCTTGCCCTGCAGAGATAATCAATCAGCTACATCTCACTATTTTGGCAATATCTGCTCTCCTAATGGGATTTTATTCACAAGTTTAGCGTCTAACTTAGAAAAAAATATTACAGCTGGATGTCCAACCCTGATCTGACAACTCCAGGAACATTTTTGAGACAGTGCTTAAGCATTTATAACCCTGGTTGAACAGAGTATTTGGACTACAAAATCCGAAACTGTATCAAAGCTTCCAGGGAAGTCCAAATGAAGGATTTTGGACTGGACTCTTCGCAACTTAATCTGAAAACAAACGGAATATCCTGAATCTACCATCTGTGGCAGATATCTTTTCTCCAAAAGAGTAATTTAAGTAGGCTTATTATTAGTCACTGTAAAACCTATTTTAAAAGTCTTGCTTAAATAAATTTATAGCCATCTTTCAGATGAAAATTTCCTCTTGAACAAAACTCCTTGGACTAGACTTCCCAACTCATACTGCAACAAAGCAATCAGTTGTGTAATTCCAAATTCCCTTTCACTTAAGAAGGTGTGAAATAAGGTACCACTGTGAAGTGGATGAAACTCCTAGGTTTGCCTCATTTTGTTAAGGAGATGCCTTCTATAGATAAAACCAGTTATTTTTAAACTATTTGGAACATTACTTGCCTAAAAACTACAAGCAAGACAGACCTAAACTATAGGAAAGCACAAAGCTTTTAATTTACACTGGATTGCTGGATCTTTAAATTAATATATTTATAAGCGCAGTTTTGGACAGGAATAACTCTACTAACTCAGGACAAACCTCATACCACTGCACTGATCCTATTTCTTCATGTTGGCAAGGCCTTATCATTTCCCCAATTACATTCTTTTGCCAAAATAAACAATATCAGGAAGAAAGGAAGCAGCAGTCTGAAAAATGGTGAACATATTACTGTGTATTTTTTCAGGCTGTGAAACTGTGTGCCTAATTTCTAAAGTCATTTTAGCTCATTGACTTGTTTTTTACTAACTTGGGTGAAAATAATTTTATGGTAGAAATATTATACTTTCTGAATTTTGCTTTAAATGTATACTTCTTGTTATTTATTCCCATCTTTGCAATATCTGCATATTGCAATATTTGAGATCTTGCATCAATTTGCAATATCGATTTGCTGGCAGCATGCCTACCCCTGACATACCAGCTATATTCAGACTTTTCAGTACATTTTTCAATCTGCAGATCCCAGTGCTCACTCCATGGCATCTCAGCATGTTTGTGTTTATGCCACTTCTACCTGCACATGACTTTGCATGTGCAGGTAGAAGATCCAGATCCAGACAGCAACAGCAGCAGATGTGAAACTTCATAGGACATCAATACCTCCATGTTCAGTAATATCACTATGGCAAGTACTTAGGGCTATGTTATCACAATATCCTATTTTTTTGGGGGGGGGAAGTACTTTGCACAATAAGATTTCAGGGCAAAACGTGTAAATTCACCAGATGTCAGGCTATCCCTCCCAAGAAAACTGCTTTCCTCTGGTGGCATTATCCAGTCAATCACAAATGGTGAATTTTGAGTTGAAGAGTTCTTGAAAGGAAGAAACAGCTCAAGAATGATGCGTATCTTAGTTGAATAATACTGTTAACTTGAGAATTTTCTGGTTTGTTTGGGTGTAGTTTAACTTTATTTAGTCTAAAATCAATTGATACTCTGACAAGCTGAATGCATTACTACCCAGAAAAAACCACATTTTTTATTGATCAGAGAAACCACTTGTACATTTCTTGTAAACTTGAGAACTCAAACCCAGAAAGGAGCTTTTTAAAACACCAGACATACATTCTGCTGAGAAAAAAATGTCCACCAGCAGCCCAACAGCAGCATTTTTTACATCTGCCCTTGAAATTCAGGAGCGCTTATTCTGGGGATTGGGCCCTCAAAACTTTACAGAGAAAAAAAAGTCCTTCTTTCATATGGAATCACAGAAAAATTTAGGTTGGAGAAGACCTCTAAGATCATTGAGTCCAACCATGAAACAAACACTGCTAAATCCATCACTAAACAATGTCCCTGAGTGCCACGTTCACAGATCTTCTAAGTATCTCCAGAGATACCTAGAAGGGATACTCAACCCCTTTCCTGAGCAGACTCTTCCAATGACAGACAATTCTTCTGGAGCAGAAAGTTTTCCTAATATCCAATCTAAACCTCCCCTGGTGCCACTTGAGGCCATTTCCTCTTGTCCTGATGCTTTTTACTCAGGAGGAGAGACCAACCCCCACCTCACTACAGCCTGCTTTTAGAGAGCAGCAAGGTCACCTCTGAGCCTTCTCTTCTCCAGGCTTCTCCCTGTGTCTTCTCCAGAACAATTCTAGTTCCCTCACATATTCCTCATAAGACTTCAGCTTCAGACCTTTCACCAGCTTTGTTGCCTTTCTCCGGGCATGCTCCAGCACCTCAATGTCCTTCTTGAAGCAAGAATCTGGGGAATCAAATTCTTTTCTTGGCATTTATTTTGACTATGAAAGCCATGTACTAGTATTATTGGGAACTCTGCATATTTAGCACATCTTCAAACCAAGATTGTACAGAAAATAGCAAAGTATTGATTTTCTTCTAGGATGCAAAATGCTAAAATATTTTTTCTGCAGCATTCCAATACGTCACTCATTTTTCCTCCTCGAACCACTGCTTATGTATCAGCCCGACTCGATCACTAAAAATCATCAGTGGCCTTTTCTCACACTAAGATTTTCACTTCCAAGCTCTGATAACACCTGTCTTGATGCTCTTCAAAGACATCTCCCTGAAAGCAGATCAAAGTAGATCCACAACAGAAAGAGCTGCAAATAAAGAAACAAGCAATACTGCTCCTTCTGCTGCCACTGTGTGTACATTGTGTATAGGTTGTTGTGTATATTCAAACATAATTTCCCACATAATTTGGAACATCAGTCCCTCACATGATTTCATGTGTAAAAGGCAGAGTACTCAACAGTACCAGTTCAAGAGAAAGTCTGCAGGAAGGTAACATCATTTTTTGTGTCTACAAAAACGTCAGTACATACTCTAAAGTCCCATGCTGGGACTTTTTTAAACCCTAACTCTGAAAGTGCTTTCCTTTTTTACACCAAGGCAGAGGCAACTTGCTTGTAGCTTGATTTTTTTCATTTCAAAAATTAATGACTAAGTTAAAGTGCCATCTTGGTACTAAACAAAATTTTGTCATAAAATGAAGAATCACATTATTTACAATAAAAGAAATTCCTAAATGCAATTATCTTGAGACTAAATTAATTGAAACAAATAAAAAAATAAGTAAATTTAAAATTAATAGAAAAATACTAAAAAGAAAAAAGGGACTTCACAAATTATGCATATGAAGAAAGTTTCACATATTGTAGCTAAATTGTATGAAGCATATATTTCTTCTCCTTGAGAAAATGTTATTGCTGTCTGTTGCTAAAAACTGTGAGTAAATATCCTCAAATCCAAATGATTGAGAATTTTGGAGCCATTTTCTTTTTATTTTCTTAATATATGGAGGAATTAGGGAAGTTGAGAGCATTTCACCTTCTTGGCATTAGAAATCATCTATTCTCCTACCTCGACCTCTAGGTGGCACAAAAGAACCTAAACTAAGCAGGTTTTTCTGATCTTTCAGTTAATGTTATGCCTTCCCAATCAGACTCCACAAGTCACCAATTACAACATCAAAAAACACACATCTATTAACCTGTATTAAATAAGTACTCAAAATAAGTACTCAAGCAGCATCTACTGTAGCTAGACAGCTCAATTTTACTGCTTTTAATAGTGTATTGAGAGATAAATAATTAATTCATTCTCCACAGTACCTCTAATTTCCTTTCACCTTCAGCTTATAATAGTTAAAAGGAACAATAGGTTTACTAGAAATAAAGCTAATGTTCACATTTAGTTTAATGCAAGGATTACTACAGCATTCAAAATACCATAAAAAACAATTTGCCATCATAATCCAGCAGAAAAAAAATAGTAATAAGCAAAATACTTCCATTACTTAATCTTATTTTAGATTACAGTGTGTAGAAAATTAAAGGGTCAGTGAAATCACAGTCAGTCAATATTTACTGCAGAAGTAATTAGAAATGCTGCTTTTTTACTTAAGGTAAGTAGCTGTTGGTATGAAGATCAGCATGTTCTACGTGATTCTATGTGATCAGAGAGAATTTTTATACCATCAGCCTAATACACACAGTACATGAAGGACCCCAGAAGCCCTCAGCCTCTGCACACAAGAATGACACCACAAAAGCATTTTGCTCCAGTTAAGACACTATGACACTGGACACCAGAGAATTTATTTTCTTCTACAAAAAACCAAACATGCATTTGTGCACTTGCCCTTGTATCAATGTTGCCATCTATTTCCTTTATTTCCTGCATTAGCCAAATTATTCACACTCACATCTGAGGAACACTGATCAAAAAAACCAAAATAACCTTCCCCTCCTAACCTGCTCCAGCTCTGTCTGCAATTACCCAGCCTGGACTTTTACCACTCTACCATTCAACACCATTCCATCTGAACAGATTTGACTCTTCCATGACTGCACAAGAAGGTATGTGTAAAACTTGTTAAAGCATTATGTGGAAGATCATTTGCATCAACATGTGGTAACAGCATTGCATCACGTGCCCACAATTAAACAGGAAAGGGATTTCTCTCACCTGGCATAGAAATCTTTTGGTGGAACAACCTCCTGAAAGAACTGTAGCTGGTACAGATAAAGTCCAATCAAGTGTCCCGCACTAAATATAGCCATTAATACACACAGACAGCTGAATATCAGCGGATCAAATGCTTGGCAACAGGACCACCATGTGCACAGGCCCAAAAACACAAAGAAATACACAGCTGAGGTCACAGATGGCACCATCATACCTGTAAAAATAAAAACACGGAGTGTTGGAGAAGTATGGGAAATATCAGGATTTGTTAAACCTTAAATTTGACTAGATGTGAATTAAAATTTTGATCCAATTAGTTTTCTGCTAATTATTACAATTAGCTCTAAAGACTGCTATTAACTTTGAGACTAGAAGAGAAGGATTTTTGTTCAATTCACCTATGCCATATCTCAGCACTCAGAACACAATCACTCTCCAGGCTTTCCTCTGAGAGGAAATTTTTCTCTATGTAAAGATGTTTCATAAAGCATAGAGAAAAAGAGAAAGTGGCTGCAAGGCAGCTAATACTGCCTGAGACCACTGATGTACAACTTCTGAGTATAAGGTACTAAAGTGGCATGGATGAACAGTGAGAAGCCTTTGCATACAGATATTGAAATACTTTGACATATTGAAACAAAACAGACCCTGATTCATACATTGAAACTAAGAGCTTTACATAAAACCTACAGAATAATCAGTAAATGTTTTATTTTTTTTAAATTGTTAATTCCTAGAAATGTGTAACTTACATACTCCCAGGGTTGGTCCTGAGCTAAGCTGAGTCCAGGCACTGTAAGGACTCATATCCGCAGTCATTTGCCCGAGCTTCACCATCACATCTTTCACACCATATTTTAAGCTTTCACCTATGGTGCTGTAAAACTTCACCCAGCAATTTCTGCCTCAAGCCTGTAACTATTTCCTTTCTTCTGACAAAGAGACACTTTGTCTTTATTTCCAACACTTTTGGAGAATGAGAATCCATGATATCCTAAAATAAGTTATATATTATGGCCAGTTACTCTGGCTGTGAAGAATACAAAATTTATTTCTGGCCTGAAATTGCCTAGGTTTATCACTTAACTGTTGGCTCCTATTATCAATTCTTCCAGATGAGATACCTTAAAAAATGAAGGCACTTTGTCAGTTCTTTAGGGCAGCAGTCAAGTCACTCTTCATCTTTTTGGCATGGCAAGTAAGGAAGTATTTAACTTATAAAGCTTAAGGTCTCTCTCTGGAGTACAGGCTTCTCAGACCTCAAGTACTTTTTGTAACTCTACTCTGAACACCTCCCACTTCTTGGCTTGCGTTGGAGCTCCACAGGCAAGATGCCCATCACCATTCAGAAGAAACTGTCCTTTGCCACTGCTGCACAATCCTTCTGCTTTCCCTTGAACATAGATGACGTTCACCTATGTAGAGTGGCATCAGGATTTTTGGTTTTGTTTATTTGGGGTTTTTTTTAATGACATCTCTCTTCCCTGGTGTCAGGCCCTATGGTGGCCCACATATTTTTTCTCTTTTTAGATTTATTACTTTCCATTTGGTTACATGTAAGGCTCTTTAGCAATCTTGCGTTGATGAAAGAACCTGCCTTACTATAACGGCCACACCTCCAATTCTCATCATTCACTATCAAACGTTTTTGGTACTGTTGTTTTATACTTCATATACTGATAACTTATATGCTAAGTTGTAATGCTTATATGTATCACTCCATTCAAACATGTGAATTGGCAGATAAATGCTAAACTACAATTCCATGATCTAATTTTGAATTCAGTAGTTACAACCTATAGTAATTTTGTACACTTCTGTTCTGGCTGTAGCTGATTATGTGGTATTAAATCAGATGTCTTACAAAAAGGTAGGCTATATAACATCAAAACAGCTACTCTTACCAACTAAATAAAAAAAACCAGGAAGTCTGCTTATCACTCTTTTTACACATACATAGTCAAACAAATAACATTTTTTTAAAAGCTATGTGAATACAGGTCCTTTTTACACTTAGAAGTGATGAAACCAAATCTATGAATTCACTTTAATAGAAATACATATGTATGTATATAGACACACACACACACAATATATATAGACATTTATAATATGCCCCCCATTCACCATTTGGTTGTAAGAGCAACTGTGAAAATCATTAACAGTATGACAGGGCCACACAGTATCAGTACAAAAAAATTAAGCAACTCAGCATATTCCAATACCTGCCAAAGAGTTAATTTAATAAAATCGCCAGCAATTTCTTTTCCCTTAAAAATTTCCATTGTTACTCCCGCAGGTGCCAAAGTGCTGAAAACTCATTTGTTAAAAGCAGAATCTAATGGGCTCCTTAGGAAATTTTTCAAATACACCAACCTGCTGAACCAAGTAAAATTGTAACAACAACTTTTCCAGTGGTGATTATCATATTGCCAATAAACTCCCTCAGTTTGGATGCTAGGAAGGCAATTCTACGCAGCAGTTTTAATTTCATGGTCTCCTCAAATTCTGCTTCTCCACAGTCGTCGTCATCCAGATCTTCTTCATACATCAAAGCATCATCTGGCTCTAATTTTTCTCTTACAGCCTAAAGGAGAAGGAAGGAAAGAAAAACAGAATGCAAAAACACAGAGAGAGGGATGCAAAGGAATTTGAAATTAAAACCCATGCATATATTATTTAACAATAAAGACTTCTTACACTCTTTGTCTATGCCAAGTAGTGAGAGCTAAGAAAGATGTACTAAAGCTAGAGATGTACATTGATGGCTCCCACTGCAGAATTGTCTCAAAATAAAAGGATGTTAAGGGTGGTCTCTGGGAAAGCCTGCAGTGCTCCCACATGTGCACAACAGGCTGCTTGCTCATTTACATATGAAATTTGGTTTGATTAGTTCAGCATTCTTAGAAAGCATCTTTCTATCTAATATCTTTTAAGCTCCTCTTTTCCTCAAAGGCTTCAGTTATAAGCCCCAACAAGTCCAATCCCTGACTCATATTGCTCAATGGATCTCACTTTCCAAACCTGTTTTTCATCAACCCTTTCTCTAAACGCAAAACCTCGAACGGGGCAAGTAGGAGTGATCTGGAACAGGACAACAAGGGCAGAAATGAATGGACAGATAACTCATTGGTGACTAAAGGGCAGTTTGGGAGAGAAAAAATAGACTAAGCAGAGGCTTGGGGAGAGAATGAGAAATGTGGAGATGATGAAAGAAAAGGTGGAAATGTGAGCATGACAGACGTAGTGAAATCTTGAGTGATCTACAACGATTTAGTAGGGGTAATGAGACCAGTGACTTAGAACTACACAATGGAAAAAAGCAAAGGAGGAAACATGGAAAGGCCCGTCATACTTGAGTAGTTTGTTAGGATTTGGCAGTGGTCTTTACCATCAAGTCTCCATCGTATCTTGGAGACCAGAAGACACACACAACTGTTGAGTGATGCAGACTAAATCATCAACCCATGGTGAGAATCTGCAGGATTAGCAAGAGACCCACACAAAGATACAATTTATGGAAAAATTAGTCATTCATGGAAATGTAGGGGCATATTAAAAAAAAAAAAAACAAAAAAAACCACTTTTGAGCCAGGTTCTCATTTGGTGTAATATAGAATAGCTTTTTTGGCACTAATTTAGACTTCTATTAGCTAACACTAGTTCTGGCCAAATCGTATCTCTGTGTGTGAAAGTAAAAAAGAGAGATTATTAGTCTTTTTCATCAGAATAGCAGTTTTATATTTATTGGTGACCTTTGGCAGAAAAAATTCCGCACTGACAGATAAGATTCCAGTAGGAACACATGAACTCTCAGGCTACTTAACCAAATTCTTCTGTACCATTACATTATGGGGATTCCCAAAAGAATAAAATGCCCTGTAGATGTCTTCACTCCTTCATTACATATCTCAGTTTGTTGCCAGCTTTCTCCTCTTACTTCAGAGCATTAATGCTGTTGTGAATGCTCAGGAAAACAAACAAGCAAACAAACAAGCAAACAAACCAACCTGCTTGTTCTAAAGAGTCTCCACTTTACAGATAACAAAATATGTGATAAATACGGAAGGGCTGATCTGGGAAAATCTACATTTCTCTTGGACTTATCCAGCTATTTGACTAGCCATGTATATTTTACATGGGGTATAGTAGAATTTTAATTGCTCTCTTATTGCCACCATTCACCTATACAGCTCTCAAAACATAAGTTATTAGCTCCTTATGCAAAACAATAGGGAGATGGCAGCCCAAACATGCAGTCATCACATTTCAAGCCATGCAGCACAAAGAGGCATTCTGTCTGTTCATCGCTGCTGCTCTTATCTGAGCTCCTATCCCAAGGATAGGAAACATTAAATATTCAGACAGAATGCTGACTCTAGGCACAGCAATACATTCTGCCCTAACTTCTGCCAGACCTGTTTCAGTGAGAAAGTTAAACAAAGGGCAAAAGTTACAATTCTTTATGCTTGTGTCACAAATATAGATTAACATGTTCTTCCTCTAGTCCTTTTGGGTCCAATCCTGCTTCTCCTGGCCTGGTTCTAGTGCTCTGTGCCTTGAGCTTAACATAACCAGTGAACAGTGAAACCATCAATAGCATCCATATCCCAAAGAAAGAGAATGAGTGAGACTGATGGCCATTTAAAGGTTTTGAAATGGCACACTTACTAAACATAGATCTGTGCAAAGGAGACCCTTCAGCTTGTGCCTTCAGGTTGAAGACAATATGCATTAAGACACAGACTCACTTGAAAAGTGTATAGGAATCACTTCAAAATAAATAAATTATTTCATGGAAGGCCATCAGTATTAATCTGTCTTTCAATACTATGTTAAACATGAAGAGAGGATTCATATATTTATTACAGCTTAAAATTGCTGATTGCTATGAATTACACATAGGCAGGAGCAGGAAATAAAAGCCTGAGGAGTCACAAAAGAAAATAAGAAAATATTCTCCAAACAAGCAGAAAATGTTTTTGTGGGGAAAATAAAAATAATCAAAATATTTTAAAGTATAAATTGGAGGAAAACACCCAACACCTTCAAACAATAAAATAAAAAGGAGGACACAGAAGTAAGGATACCGCAAAAAACATCCCAGTGAAAGGTGGGACTTGATATACTTTTCTGTCTCTCATCCCTACCTGCCTTCCTAACCTCAGGTGCCAAATGCCCAATTTCACACTGTGATCTCCTCAAAATAGATCTTAGGATTTTATGTCATAAATAGGACCATGTTTTTTTAATTTTACCAGGCTATTTAATCTTGCTTCATTGATCTAAAGAACATTTAGGCTACATTTTGCCTTGAGAGTTAAGCATTAATAATCTAGTCCTGACGTGTATGACACAGCACACTCAGGGAGAAGCACTAGGGAAGAGGATATTTCAATGGAGAAGAATATAACTGAAGCTGAGAAGGAGATGATGGTCCAAAGTTTCCATGGACTGAAGCTTGTACACTTTAAGCATAGCTAAAAGCGCCAGTGTTGATGAGTTACAAAGAAGTAAATGTTACTTGGTTTTTAGCTTTTATTTAGATATGAAAATATGAATTCCAAGTTCAGCAATAAAATTAGGACGTCACAAACATTCACAGGAAATGCAGAACGACCTACTTCTGGTGTTACTGAGGTCATCGGATGTTGGAAAAACTTCAGTGTTCTGAACCTCAGGAAATACCAAACTGATTTCCCAAGTATTCCCTCTAAAACTGCAAAAGTCTGGTGGGAGTTGGAGTTCTTCAACCGCTCTCCTCAGTTTAAGACAAGCTGGCAAATGGGAGCATCAACAACAAGCATAATATGGAGTCCCAGAAGCTTTTTCAGAACAGATACATGTTGGTTTGCAGCTTTTAAGGACAGCCAGAATTATCAGTGATTTGGCTGTGGAAGAATTGCCTGGTTTCATGACACAGTTGATGGTTATGTCAGCAAAGACTGTGGCAGTTAAACAGCTCTAGGTTTGATTTTACTTTCTTTTTTTTTTAAACAAACATATCTGTTTTTAATTCAGTATCCAGGATGAAAGGCCACGTTCCTTTGCTGAAGTAGATGGAAGGCCATGTTCCAGTGTACGTTGAAAAGACAAACCTTGGATTCCCTACACTCATATTCACCACCCTCTAACTGGATTATCTGGGCTGGCTTTCCATTTTCTCACATTGAGCACTTCAAATTGCAGAAGGCAGGCAAACAGTGAACAGTTTTCACATCCAACATGGTGATAATGTGCTTGTTGTTTTAACACTTTCTGATGATTAAAAAGCCATACAAGTACGCGCTCATCACAGAACACCATTACTCCAGTCAGACTGCTTTGCAAAGCTCTTTTTTACTATGTGGATTAGTCTAAAGCTACAAACCCATGCTACATAGGCTACAGTTAGAAAAATACTTTTACTTCCATAATAAATTACCTATTATGCAATTACAGGATCCCTGTGGATGCTGATTAAATCAAATAAACTTCTCCATTCAAGAAGTATAGAGCATTTGTGAAGCCATAAACATGTGTTTCCATGACCCTTGCTCTGCAGAGCAGGGCCCCAGGACTTTTTATAAACAAACTAAATGCAGTTTAGGTTTTTTAGCAATCATGTGGAAGTCCCTGGAGTATTTATTGTACAACACTTTTTTAAACTGCCAAACTGAGATAGAGAACAGGCAAGGAAACAGTACAGCTCCTGTGGCAGCTATGGCAGCTGCTCTTGTGGCCAGGGCCAGAATGTCCATTAGCTACTTTGGGGGCTGCTTTTTCAACATCCAACTTTTAAATGTTTCATCTGGTACAGAATAAACACTACTGCACAGAGATATCCTCTAGTCCCAGGAACATATTTACTAACAGGAAGCTTTAACTCTAACCTAAACCCCATTTTCGCTCCAGAGCATTCCTTGCTTTGTACCTACTTTTAATAGTATTGTGTCTGTAAACAAAAATTTGCTCATTTATTGACTTTTCAATTCTAGAGGGGACACAAATGAAACCCTTCAAAAATTCAAATACTGACAGCAACAGAATTTAATTAGCCAGAATTATTACACCTAAGGTGATGCAAGTCTCATAACTCCCATCCCTGTGAATACATTGCATTAATTATTGGAACCTCTCAAGGACACACTGCTAAGCTCACAGGAGTAAGTTCCTGTGGGGGTTCAGGCACTTCTTCCTTACACTTGGCTCATAAATGTGGTAAAAATAGCTGCTTTCCAGTATTTTGACATTTTCTCCCAGCCAGTACCAGGAAACAAACAGAGAAGAGTGGGAATGTTACACTTTTCTAGCTGTAGCATTCCAGACCTCAGCACAGACTTCTAACCCCTGCTGCTGATAGACACTCCAGATTCTCTCAAGGAGGCTGGATTGTCTTCATGCTGCCCCATAGTTTGTGTGCCCTGGGACTCAGAGTCATACCATCCTGCTGACACTGCCACTGTAAAAGTGTGACTCTCTCAAGATATCACCACCTAGAACTACTTCTTTACCCCTAATCAGAGATTTTTATTCCATACCTGTGATAGAGTAACACAGATATGATTTATTAGACAGAATCTAAGTCTGTTAAAACCACAAGGCCCAGGTTTCTGGACTTCCCCTTTCAAAAAGCCCCTGTAATGAACAGCTTGGTTTAGGAATTATCTGAGAAAAACAATTGGATTCAATTTCACCCGCAGAACAATAGAAATAGACTCTCTCCTCTCACACTTAGTTCAATTGCTTCCGTAGTCACTTAGCTACTGCATTCAACCTATCATAACATGACTGTATTCCTACTAATAAGTGCTCTAAAAGCCCTCTTTCCCCCTTAAAAAGATCTTCAACCTTTATCTTCAAATATAAGATAGTTGCAGCAATAGGAAGAATTAATTATTTACTTGCTTTTAGAAGCAGCACATATGTGAGTATAGAAAAAAAATATCAAAATCACACAATATTCCTTAGACAGACCCAGCTATGAGCACAAAAGCTGGAAAATAAACTGAACTGCTACTTCTTTTACCATCAAAGGAACTGCAAGCCCTTAATGTGCTATAAATGACTGTAGTTTTAACCTGTGGTCAATACTAAACCATGTTAACACAATCATTTATTGAATTTCCAATTTTGCAAGAAAGCATAGAACTCCACTGTTGTTCTGAAAGCATTAGCATGTGAGAAGCGGATGTCCTTGCTTTTCCTGCCACAGAATAGGTTCAAACATTTCCACATAAATGATTCTCACATGTCATTGAACTTGATTCCTACAGAAATGGGACAGCTTAGCAAGAATACCTCCTTTAAGGTCATCTTGTGTGAGGTACATGGGGTCTACAGAAAGCCAGAAGGGAACACCAGGCTACCCAAACATGGGGGTGGGCATGGAGAGGAGGCTGGGGGCTGCAAGATGGGATAGTGAAAGGAAACTGTCTAATTCGGGGAAGACCTTGCTAAATGAGCTGAACTAATCAAGTGTGTGACTGCAGTGAACATTTTGGAAGGTGTGACATTAATGAGATAGATGCATCTTGGAATTTAAGTAGTTTATTTTAACAATTTATATTACTCAGCTGAATCACTGAAAAGAAAATAATGAATTAACTATAGATCTTACTGAGAAATTTTATCACTGGTACATCTTAAGTGTGCTAAAGCTTGGGTTAAAGGCCTACACAGAAAGATAGATGTAGATCAGAAATAGCTGTCAGTGTGTTTGCAATGTTTTATAGTAATAAATGCCATACATACACCTCCACAGTAAAATCTCCTGTGGGAAAGAGTAACTCATTACAAAAAAAGGATCGGCTATTTACTGGAAGCACATAGGGACAGAAGCATATAGCGAGTCAAAGGAAATTAAAAATAAATTAATAAATACAAGCACTGTTCTGAACCAGGATAACAGGAAGGCAAGTCATTAAATCCTGTATACAATAGATACTGTACTGAGAGAACCAGAGATTTCACTTCCCAAAGTACCCATTGCACCTAAGCAAACACTGAGTGATTTCAGCACACAACTCACTGGGCCAATATTGAAATACAGTTTCACATCTTGACTTCAGAAGGTTGCCAGGCATGGAAGTCAAATGCCAAAGAGAGAGGAACTCACAACCAGAGTTCAGCAGGTTGGCCTGAGACAATTAAACACTTCTTTTTTAGTGAAAAGGAAATAGGAAGTGTTGGGTTATGACTATAAGGCACAATGCAGTTAACTGAGCTAGAGCAGGTATGCACAGCATCTATATGGAATAATTCCAGGCCCAAGAAATATACATACTGTACCAGTATGGATCTTGCTAAGAAGGAGACTAAATGCCCAACCATGGTCCTGTGGTTATTTGCAAACCAAAGTGACTAGGGTACTTTTCCAGTACCACCCTGAAGAATCTCAGACTGCTGGGATGAATAGGAGAATGTGATGTCTAATCTACAAGAGGATCCAAAGTCACTTGTCTTCTGGCTTGCAGAAGAACCTTTAAAGAAAGATGTGAGTTTTTTTCTCCCAAACTATCAGAGATATTAATTCTAGAGAAGGAAGCATTGTATTGAAGCAAAAGAGCAGAAGAACTAAAAACGTTATAATGGAGCTATGAGTATATGTGCAGTATAAATCAGATGTTTTCTAACCACCACAAAAGCAAAATTACAAAACAGGGTCATTTCTGAAGCAACGAGATGAAGGAAAATTGCCCTGATTCCAAGATGGTGCTTTCTACCTTCCAGAGGGAATTGTATGATAAAGCTGCCTGCAGTAACAGCAGACTGAATTCCGTGAGCCAAGAGATTCCTTCTCCTACTGTGTTATTCATCACTTAGGCCATCCAAAGGCAGTAGTATGCCAGGATTTTAATCTTCTGGTTAATAACTCTGTATCTCAAAGTTTGGAAGGGAGAACTGTTAGTAACCTCAGTGAAGAGCTGCCACAAGAAGAATTGCATCCTGTCATGTTTCTCCCCGGAACAGGACAGGTGCACACCGAAGCTTCCTGCCCAGCAGGCTGGCAGCCTTTGGTAACACACAGGGCACTGCACTATGTAACATCATGTAGCTGCAGCCTACTGTAGTATAATTACATATTTCTGCTAAGGCTTATCCAAAGACATGTGCATCAAACCAAGGAGCTAATGTAACTTGTAAACTTTTGACCCTTGTTAAGACGAGATGCATTAGAATTGTTACTGAGGGAGGCAGCTGTGTAAGGTCTGGCAAACTTCACCCCTACAAACCTCACAAGCAAAGAGATAAGGGAGCCTCATCTACTCTTTTAAAACTGCAGGGAAAAAAAGTTTAAAATCCTGTTTATACCATGTTCAAAGCACACAAAGACCAAGTGGGTTTGACCAGTTCTCCAGAGGTCAGAATCAGAGGAACATTAATATCCAATTACAAAAAGTAAGCTAGTGCTGTGCTTAATATGGACGACAAGAAAAAAGAAGATGAAAAATAATAGAGGCATCATCAGGAAGCTCAAAGAAGCCAAAACATTTCAACCCTCTCTAAGAAGTTCTTTTCCCACAGTATTTTCCACAATAGCAATAATTTTCTATCTCAGAAGAGAAGCAAATATTGAAAGAGGAGTTGCATATGGGAAGATGTTTAGAGGAATCAGGGCCAAAGCATCTCATGTCAATGACCACTAATCAAGTCAGGTGAATGTGTGATACTGGTAAAATCTAATTAAATTAAGACACAAACACAAAGCAATAAATCACCTAAGGAGAAATATACCCATCACAGGCTACGAGAAAAATGGGATGGTCCTCTAGACAGGCTCATGGGCATCACTGTAAACTGCTTAAGGCAGGTTACATCTGAATGCAAGAAAAATGCAGCTGCAAAGACTGAGACATCAGACCTTTCTCAGAGCTGTTCACTTCACTTATGCAAGACATTCAGGTAGGTGATATGCTGGTAGAATTGCTCAACCCTAAAATCTCTGAACACAACAATCAATGTCATAGCGTTATCATTTAAATCAACAGAAAGACCTTGCCTGAAATGCTGAGGAACTGATAATCTCTGCAGCTCAAAAGAATATTGCAGAACTATAGTTTGTTCAGAAAAAAAGTAATTAAAATGACAAAAGAAATTTAAAAAAAACCCAGAGATTGAGTAGCCTTAAAAAGGTCAAATATAGAAGATAATAAATACATTTGATTTCCCTTACACCATCCCACTCTGATTTATTACATGTAATACAAGGGACCTTCCATTAAATTAAAAGAGTGTTAAACTCAAAATAAAATCAAAGAGCACTTACTAAATTGTGCAAGTCCTTGCTTCATGACGCCACTGAAGCCCAGAAATTAATGAGGTTTTAAAAGAGTCTGGGTAATTACATGTTTAACAAGATTATTCAGAGTAGCTATAATTATGAACAACCTTTTTTTGGAAGGGATTTGAAACCACATGTTTTAGGATTAAAGGCATTCTTACACTAGGAGAGATCAGGATAAACTGTAACTTTGCAAAAGGGTATTCTCTTATTTGCTGTAGTCGTTATCCAGCAGATACCAGCTACTTTTAGGATAAGGATACTGCTCTAAATGTGTAATTCCTATGCGAGAAAGTCCTTGGACAAAGCATGGGACATGTGCAGTTCTCAGAGCCTGTCTGTTCTGTCCTGCATGGAATGTACTGCAGTTACACTCGGGGACCCAGACCAAACGAGAGCTCTCAATGCACTACGAGCTCGGTGTAGGAGGAAGACAAACAGCCTGTCACTGTTTAGATGGACAAAGCCAGGGAACCAAGCATTTTTAGCGCTTCTGTGTGCCAAGGGACACAGGAGCCGAGAGACAGATGAGGTAATAGACTTGAGGACACAAACCAAGTTTGTGGCCAAAGTGAGAACCATGATGGTCCTCCTGATTCCAGCTCAGTGTCTTGACTCCAGACCAAGCTCTCGTCACACTCTACTTAAACTTCAGTTAATTTAAAAAAAAGAATTCCTCTACTTACTTTTTTCTCCTTTTGTTTTTTCTTTTTCGCGATCCCAAAAATTCTCTGATTGTTGCAGAAAAGAAGACGGGTGGAAGCTTTGGGATCAAGCTTGCCCCAGATTATCAGACAAACTAACGACCTGATGGTCCTATTTGCTTTCTAGGACACCACGCTTGGGAAACAAGTTTCAATGGCCAAGGCAGCAAGTGCCTTAGGAGGAAGCCGCATTGAAGACTACAAGTTTTTTTTTTCAATTAAGATCAACACCTCCTCTAAAGTTTAAGTTGTGCAATTGCAGAAGGATTTTCCTTCCTGCCACTCTCACTTAAAACATTAAGCAATTCATCCACAGTCTCAAGAAAAGGCTACTTCCTTTCTAATACCTATCAGACTGTATATACTGTATCTGCATTTTGGCACATAATCCACCATCTGCTCCAAATCAAAAATGTCGTACTTTCAGCTGCAGCTGGGAGTTAACTGTTGTTTCTTATTTTCTTCCACCTTTCACACCTTGTGACTGGCATTGTGCTTTTCAGCATTTGCAACCCGGGCCTGTCTCCAGCTGAATTCACCTGCTTTAAATTTTCTGAGCCCTAATAAAAAGTGCCTGCAGACACGTTTGCTCCAAGTGTGCAACCATTTAGGCGTGGTAATGAGTTGGACTGCAGCCTGGTCTCTGGCAGACCTTCCTACTCCATGACTCACTGTTAATTAAAACCACACTCTTTGCTTATTCCTGGGATAGCGTTACTTACAAATAATTGAGAGTCTCACTGCCTTAGAGCCTCCTCCCCCAGTTCTGTTCTGTAGAATAAACTTTTCTGATGGAGATCTGTTTCCCTTAAAGTTGGATGCAGTGTAATGGAGAAAGACATCCATTTTTCAACAAATCCTTGTTGTTCTTAATTTGGATTCTGATACTTTTTCTTGTTTTGAATTGCATCTCAATGCACAAGCAACCTGATCCATCGTGGCTGGATTCTCGAGGCTACTGCCATGCCAAAATACAGCACACAAACTGCTGCTCAATTGGAGGCATTTTTACAACATGCCCATATATCAACTGAAATGCGATGGGCTCACACAGACCTTTGAAAAGGTTAATTTTAGCAGTGTTAAACCAATTATTTAATAGGTTTTCCTAAACAGAAATGTTGAAAGGAGCAAATAGATTAACCTTTCTTTGTTAATTAAGCCTATTTTGATAGTATTTCACTCTTCCTCAAAGCAAAGAGGTCTGGGAATCACTCAATGTAAATAATTTAATGCAAGAAGGTAAAGCTGCAAGACACTGATTTGGCTTGGAAGTGCTGATTTCTTGATTTATAGAACCATCTGTGGCTAGGCATCTATCTGAAAAGTTACCCCTCTAAAGGCTCTGCTAAGGTTGTTTAAATCAGCTGATGCAATCTTAACAAAATCTCCTGCCACAAATTTCTGAGGGCTAGTGGTAGGAACTCTCAGCAGCAGCTCCTCAACTCTAGAATTGGCTACAGGACTGGTCTGACAAACCCAGGACTATTTCCCTTGGAGGTACAATACCAAGCTCAGCATGTTTTCTGAAGTGTCTTTTTGTAGGACAGTTTTTGCTTTAACTCACTTTGTGTTTTCTAATTCAATGGACTTACAGCATCAGTAATGAGCTGCACCAACACAGAACCAGGCATTGATCAGCTCATGCAGAATTCAAAGAACAGGTCACTTACTAAGTCTTCCCTTGAACTGGTCACTTACTAAGTCTTCCCTTTTCCAGTGTACTCTACCATAAAAGAATTGAAAAATATGTGAAACCTACACAGTTTGGACTCATTTTAGACCATGCCAATATTCTCCCAAATGCAGACACTCAGTGGCCTGATCTGCATATGCATTAGGTTCCTTACAGTCAGTTCTGCCAAATACATATTCCCTGCAGATTCAGCTGCTTCTGCCTCCTCCTCCTAACTAGCAGAAATGATTCCAGGATGTTATGTGCAGACACCTAGAAAGAGAAAACTGAAGTTTGGAAAAACACATTGAACTGGTATTTGGTTTTCCACTCTCCATTTCACTCAATCTTTAAAAAGCTAGCAGATTACTCTGATGCAGATTCATCATTTCGGCTGTGAAGGGCAGAATTCCTTAAAGGATTTGGGATCCCATCACATAACAGAAGATATTATCCTTTTTATTTAAAAAATGCCTGTGATAGAGCTTTGGATGTCACTAAATCTAAACACAGCTGCTATGTTCACTAAATATTCTGCAGTACATGCAGTTTACAGAACATAAATAATATTCACTGGGTTTTGATGTAAAGAAGAAAAACATATTCAAACATATTTCTATTTGCCCAGTATTCATATTTCTCTGCAGTCAGAGTTTTCTTCTCTCCCTCCTTCTTCCCTTGTGGAATACTCTTGCCTTGGCATTGAGGTAGCCAGTCCAGGACCAGCCTGATATAAAGCTACACTCTGTGCTATGCAATTAGTGTTTGTTAGCTCAGTGTTTTCCTTGCACTGGAGGGAAATGGCAATTGAACCCTGCCTGGAGGCCAGCACCCATCCTCCCCAGGACACCAAGCTCCCTTTGACTCAGACCCCAGGTTCAGGCTCACCTGTGAAGCAAAAAAAAAGTGAATATCTAAACATCATCATCTGGTTTCAGAGGAACCAAGCTATGCCCATCTTTCCTCTGAGTTTCTGCCATCAGATTACTCCTTTTTTGTGCTTGTGAATACTTTCTTTTCAGAAGATTAAGAGCATCAAAGAAGTCTGTTGGAGGTCACTTCGGTAAAATAAGACTCATTTAAGAGGAGAGCTGAACAGAAACCATGCTAATAAGCCACACTTCTTTCCTTTTCTGGGTACAGCCCAAGGTTCTAGCCTGCTGCAAAATCCATTTTGCACAGCTTCAACGATAAAGCAGATTTAAAGCTGATAAAACCATGTTCCAGGAGACACAAAGCTTTGCATACGCACATCAGACCAAGCCCTACATACCCTCCAATGTGCAGTTAAAAAGCTGCAACCTTCAGGCAATCCTCAGCTGCCAGGAGAGGCCATAAGAATTCCAACTGCAACTGAGTATAAAGCACAGTCCTGATATTGATCTCTCATGTGCTAGAAACTTGACCAGCTACTGGCACTGCTACAATGCAGACAACCTGGCAACATGCAGAGAGGCCTCTTTTTACTCTATATAGTGGCACCAAAATGGGCAACTGATCCCCGTAAATATTTCACTCACTTCAAAGTTCAATTTCTATTTGAAATGAGCTAGTTGAAATTGTCTCCCCTAAAAATGGTGTTCTGAGAGTAAAGAAAAAAACATTCCACCCATATGGTAAAAGAAGACAGAAAATGAGCCCCAAGCCATGCTAGACAGTCTGATAAAAAACATGTTAAGATTAGTAGTAGGAATTTCTCTGCACCCTGGCCCGAATTCCCACTGTGGCTTTCTATATTATAAAATGGTTTTCCTCTTTCTGTGGATTTTTCTGCATTTGGTATCTCTGCTACTCTTCTCCCCACTAGTAAAAGACACAGAACACATCGACACTTCCAGCTAAGTTGTTCCCCCAAATCATTCTCAATGTCACTCAGTATGACCAAAGTTTTAGATAACTCCTTCCATGAACTTAACACAGAGTCTCTCTTCCGTTCTTTAAGAGTAATTTCTGATAATCACTCAGATGCTGCTGTTATACTTGGATAAGAAATTTGGAAATAGGAATGCTATCTAAGAAACTGAGCACTGTATGTAACAGAACAACCTTGTCAGATTTAACCAGCAGCTCTGGTGAAGAACAACTTGTGATGTGACTGTCATGATTGTTTCTTAACTCAACATTATTTGAAAAATCCTGTAGCACTTTTCATATTCTGCTTTGTTTTCTCAACATAATAACTTTAGATTTTTCCACTTTAAAACCAATCATTTCATCTCCTGAAAGAAAGTTTACTGCTTAAGACAGCCAGCGCTCATGAAACCATTTCAGAACCCAGGAATGTCAAAGCTCACTAAAAGGCATACAGATAGAAATGTGTATTTGATACCATCTCCTCATTTTCAAACTGCATGTTGCACTGTGCTGCGTCCTCGGTTACTGGCTTCTGAAACACGTTGCGGCAGAGGAGCCATATTGTCAGACTAGCAATGAACATCCCAATATCTGGTACAAATAGTCTGATCACGTTCCCAGCATCTGCTCCTTTCACACTGTATGGGAGGAAAACAAACAAACAAACAAACAAACAAAAAGAAACATTCGTTACTTCAAGCGACATTTTCAACTGGAACAGAAAGTAAGCTCAAGGAAAAGAAAAATCCTCAAACCCCCAGTAATAAGAAATCTTTGCAATATGGGAAATATTAAGATGATCAAGGAACTCTAGACAGACAGACATTTTTGTCCTCCAGAAGTACAGTATAAGTGATTATTTGTTGGGAGCTTGCACACTTATATTTTAGTGACACTTAGCATTGTGATTAACCCAATTCTGAATCAATTTTTTGGGAGCAATACAGGAATAACCTCCAAATTCAACAAGAAAGATTTCAGCTGAGTACCTAGAAAATCCATCTGTATGAAGCACAATCCTTTTACCAGCATTCCTTGCAAAGACAACAACATCCAGGTCCACCAAGGATGAGGATGTCCACCCTTACGTTAGCCCTAATCTTTCTTCCTGGCAAACAGAGGAATAACCAGAAAGTCTTTAATATTTTAACATGTTTTATTATGTTTACTATTAATACATTTTATTCAATGGACTACCTTAGTACCTTTTTGGATATTTAAGTACAAATATTTAAATGCTAAGTAATGTGTTCAATCCCTGCCAAGGGAGCCTTTCTTCTGCTCTGAAAGATCTGTAAGGCATGATGATTTTTATGCAGGAAAAAAAATTGCACTGTTTAATTGTGCAGATTTAATTGCTTATACTAGGAAATACGACTTTCTGGATTTGGATGTGGTGCCTGAATTTGGTTCACTGTTAAAAAGGAAAGCCTGAATTTAGGTTTAGTGGCACAACAAACTTTTTATTAAGCTGCTGAATGCACATATTAAACTCTCAACTACTGAGAGGATATAATCATAATTAATTGGAAGTGTGAAGTTATGGCGTTTTAAACATGCACAGAGCTTTATGTCTGTAATCAGTTCTGAGTACAGGTGAGGCATCTGTATAGTTCCTTAGGCATAGATGAGTGCACTCACAGGTCTTCATAGCCTGAACTGGTAGAAAACCTAATAGGTTGTTTTATAGATGCAAAGGAAGAGGTCACCTCTGGCCTTTCTTCATCACAGCTTTGAAGACTAAAAGAAACTTTTGAAGGAGTTACCTGCAACTGCTGTGATTAAATGCAGGCCTAGAGTATCAAAAAAGTCTCTAATGTGATTACAATACAACCACTGTCGAGAACCTTGTGGGTCTGGTCATACACCCACGATCAAATCCAACATTTCCATCACTGCTGCTGACCCAGCTTTTCCACTGATGTGTATCTTGCAAAATAACATATGCTCGAAGTGGGAATAAGGTAAGTGATCAGAAAGCTGGCTTTAATGCTTGTTTTAACAGCTTAACCCTGAATGGTATGGGAGCTAAGTAGCTTGAAAATGTTCCTCTAACGTCTTTCAGTTGTCCCGAAACAGAAAAAAATTAAGTAATTGAAAGGCTTGCAAAAGAGTTAGATGGCAAAGTCCTTGCTGGACTGCTTGCTTGTTTCTTGTGTCACTGGTACCAGCACAGCATGTTGTAGAGTCAACTGGCCCGTGAGAGCATGGCCACTCTGGTTAATATTACAGAAAATCCAGGCTTGACATGAACCCCCATTCATTTTGCAGTACGGTGGCTCTTAATGTCACTGAAGATTAGCCCAGGCTGCACCTCGGCAGACAGAGGTAAAAAGCACATGTTTAATGAATCTTTTTCCCAACAACCGTGTACACGAGTTTCATAATAATGTTAATGAACTTTTTTCAATAGTCCTGATCATTGTGATGCCTTAAGAGGCTGACCTGGAACAGAGACTAGACAGATTTAAAGGAATAAAGTAGGTATTTATTAAAAGGCCTTCAAAGGATACACCCTGGGCAGTACAAGAGCCTGGCTGTGGCTCTGCCCAAGACGGACCCAAGATGGACAACCTGTCACAAGTTTTCACACTTTTATAAGTTTTGGTCCATTTACATATTGGTGTCAATTGTCCAATTAAAGCCTCAGGTTATGAAGTCCCATCCTCCAGGATTGCTCTCCTCAATTTGCTTTTGTTTATACTTCTTGAGCCTAAAGCAGCAACTGTGTCCTTGGGCTGGAAAAGGATTCCTTTGTCTGACTAAACTGTGAAGAGGACTTGCTAACACTTTATATGAAGTTCAGAGTCACACACTAAGGCAGTACAGAATCTAAAAAATATGACAGCTAAAACTTAAGGCATCAATTGTGCTGATTCAAATCTCTTAAAGTAGTTTTACTAAATCTGGTAAAAAAAATCTGAATTCTTGATTCTGAAAGTTTCAGAACTTTCAGTTTGAGTATTTTTTCAAAAGAATTGAAATACACCCTCAATCCAGAATTAATTAGTGTAAGAATAGTAGAAATTTGCTGGGCTCATGTTGAAAAATGGGTCAGTTTACTTATCCATAACATTTCTGTAAGTGACTTTTTCGTTATACAGATCTGGAGTCTTAATTAATTGAAAATCAAAAATTAATTTTGCATCACTTCTGAAGTCCTTCAGATTCAACTACTCACATGTGTACAAATTAAAAAGTGGCAGCCTTCAGGTACCAGCACCTCTTAGTTGCACCAGGTTCTCCTTCCTCACATTGTACTCCCATGGAGCCACACTGGGTGTTCCTTTGCGTATCCCACTCCCCAGACCGACGGGAGATCCCTGCAGGAGCCCTGCCCTTGGTGCAGCTCACATTTCTTTCCAAACCAAGTGCTTCTGATCTTTCAAAATAAATCATTTAGTGTGTTGTTATGAGAGATGTAACATACAGCTCAGGCTAGCAACAGAGAGCCTGAACAGTGATACCTAACCACGGAGCGGGGAAAAATTCTGGACATGAATAGTTTATTCACCAAAACCAGTTGCAAATGTATGCTGCCCCCACTTCCCCATGAAAAGGAAAACAAATTGACCTCGGTGTGATAATTAAAAAGGAAACAAAAGATCACTTGAAAGTAGAGAAATGTGTATTCTCCTGTAAAGCAGAATAATAAACTGCTTCATTCGACTCGGAGTAATTTGCTCCCCACTTTTTCACAGCAAAAGCTAAAACAAAAATCAGTTATTCCCACTTGTTATCTCTGGCAATACAAAAAAGAATGGCAAATACTGCCATCATTCCACAAACATTTCTCACTTTATTTGCGCATTCACACATGGTCATATTTTGCATTTGATAACAGTCTATACATTGTGCTCTTTCCTCCAAAAGAGGCTTTCAAACTATGAAGTTAAACAGAAGAACAGGAAACTTATTCAGATCTCCTACAACAACAGCTTTTTTTTTAATCCCTGCAAGAATCTCGCGGTGTTCAATGAGTTGGTCATAGCCTTTGATCTACAGCTGGTAAAGCATAATTTATTCACTTAAACTAAATAATTTACCTACAGGGCAGCTTTAGTTGTAATAGGTACCAGTGACTGAAGCTTGTAACTCAGCCAGAAACATATTCTGCAGTGTAATTACAGTGCATGGCAGCTTTAGTTTTTCCTTCTTTGTTAAGAGGATGCAGAAGGAAACAGCATGGACACACACACACAATGGATTAGGGGTTTGAAATGTTTTTTTACTTTCCCTTGACCAAAGAAATCAAATTGCACACAATTTTTTAGAGAAGGGACTACTACAGTTAGGGTTGCAAGAGTTCCTCTGTAACAAAAATAACTTTTGTAGGACAAAAGGAACTTCATTGACTTTTCTGTCAATATGTGAAATTGTTTCATCCTATCAACAGACTCCTAATATGACAGTTTTCTCATACAATGTGTTCCCCTGCTGATTTCAGCTGAATACTTTAAATGTACTACTTTACAAAGGGATCTTCTGTATTTTCTGTGTATATACAGAATTTTTCTAGGACAGTGTGCCCTTGGTCTGTTCCTGTATTTCTCTGCTGGTCAAGAAACTAAACAAAATTTCCTACTTTATCTGCATTGAGAATAGAGTTAGCTGTGGACACACTTGTAAAAACCATTGTCTTACTTCATGTACACTCACTAGTAGTCAAACAAATGCCATCATAATGAAACATTACATTCTTGTTTGGAGCTGTAGAAATCAGCATTTCAGTTTTCTTAAAATAAAATTTTCACTTTTTGTCTTTCTAGAATAACTGTATTAACAGTAACTCAAATTAAAAGTTTTGGTGAACAGTGAAGTATTAATACTGCCAAATCTGGCCTGATTTCATTTTTTTAGAATAGCAGACACTCTAACTTCCTCTTTATTTCAGATATACAGAATAAAGCCAGAAAGGCAGCAGAACTATTAAAATTAGAACTGCAGTGTTTTCAATTTATAAAAAGTAAAATACATTGTTACACATACGTGAGACACCATGCATAATGCACAAAATAGTCCAAACAAATAAAATTTGTTTAAATATTTACTGTTTTGTTAGAAATAAACAAAAATGGGAAAGAGCAACCAGTTTTCCTTGAACAGAACTAAAATTAATCAGCATCAGCATTCAGCAATGTATCATAATGTTAAGCTTATATTAGACAATAAATAAGATAATGCTTCCAGATTAAAGAACTGTAAAAAAGCTTGCTTTTATATTGGATACTGGACAAACAAAGACTTTTAAAGGTTTTTTTTTTAATTGCAGTTTTTAAAAAGTTATCAAAAGTCTTATTCATGCATACTACATCTTTCCATACATGTATACATATTTCCTCTTCTCCCCTCGGGGTTTTCTATAGCATCCCTTTACTTCTAAATAATTTAATAAAACAGAAAAGGTAATACTGTATTAACAGTTAGCAAGTGATAAACCAAGGAAGAGATGCATAGATGCTAATAATTTCCATTCATCTGTTTGGTGACTGTGAAACACCTGATACTTCTAATTGGATCTAATATTTCAGGGTAATTAAATGCACCCCTGTAGATGCTTACAGCTGAATTCCCATGGGCTTCATCTGCAACTGTAATAATTTAGTTTGGAGGTAAAACAGACCCAAGAATCATAAGCATGGACCCCTGGAAACACAGACTGGCAGTATTTCACAGGTGCTATGCAGTACTGTGATTAATTTGTTTATCAATAGTATCCTCTCTGATCCAACAATAGTGGAAACTTCAAGGGAACCAAAGTAGTTAGTATAACTACTAACCAGATGGCCTTAGAGATGTGCCTGCTGATCCTTGCTGTTGGAAGAGGGTGTTGGGGATGGTTGCAGCTAGAAGCTAGTTAAAGAGGCTCCTTATCCTCTCTCAGTTTGAAGTAAGGATGAAATGTCTGATCCCCTACTTACTCTCCTGGGAAACTCCCACTTTACTTATCTGAGTCTGAGGATTGCAGACCCGGTCTGAGCCACAACCAGCACTTCAGTGAAAATAGGATGCTCACAGTCTGTATTCATGGTGCCATACTTGTCCCTGCTGCCTCAAAAGACAAGTGTTCTATGATGTTGGTTCACATGGCAACATTGCCACCACACTCAGGGCAAACCTGAGTAAAGTTTGCAAGCTGCTAAGCACTGGTAGGTCTGCCCTTAGTCCTCTCCTTGCTCATCAACAAACTGAAAATAAATTGTATCACAAAAACAAAATACAAACTTTGAAATATTAACATCCACAGTGTTGTGTACGCTCGCTCTCTCTCTCCTGCACTGCCTTAATACGATGGTCCTTTCAGTTCACGCAGAGCATGGCATGTGTTCTACCCAAAATACCTGAAGTTGCATTTTCAGAGAATATTGGTCATGCAAAGTAAACGTGTGGGAGGAAGAGGGAAGCAAAAATGCATAGAAAACTACTTATAAAAATATTTAGCATGCACTGACCTACCCAACATACAAGTTCAAAGGGCTCCTGAAGTATTTGCAAAATCTAAATCACTGCTTACAAACTATGTCTGCACAGATTCAAAACCCAAAAGTACACTTTGCTTTTTCAGGAAAGATACCTCGCAATGAAGAACACACTCTGTATTGCAAAAGTGCTTAACCACGTATTAACCAAACATTTGCTTTCCAAACACCGCTGTGCAGAGAGAGTGAGCAGCTATTTGAAACTAAGTGTATACTGCCAAGATTTTGGTGCCTCGTTGCTTGCATGAAACATTCAACATTAAGAAATTATGAATATGTGTAATAAGTAAAACATTGGTTTGTGGCAATTTTTCTCTTTCTAAAGTGCCTATTGTTTCTTTTTCTTCATTGATCTTCTAATGAAGGGCAAACTCCAGCTGGCCCAGGGCAGCACACAGAAGATTTAAACTTCAGCAGGAATTTTCAGCTATCATGCAAAGCACTCAGCTGCACTACTGCCAGACTTGTGACAGCACAACATTCAGCTCGCTTTGCCCGTGTCCCACAGCTCCAAATGAGGAGCAGGACTCATGCTGCACAGCCAAGAGGAAGTGAATGAAACCCCCTCCACACCCATGGCACTGTGCATGCCAACCCCACAGCACCGTGGTGGGAATGACAAGTCCATCCGCTACACAAATTATTTCAGGTCAAAACGGGAACGTGATCCTAGATGGAGGCAGAGCCAAAGTGAGCAGAAGAGACCTGAGGGCATCTCACCAATAAGTGAATTTTGGTCTTAACCCTTCAAAGAAACTCTCTGTTTCCACTTTGAACACTTCTCATGCAGGCTGCTTACTTAGGGATTCATCGTGTAAGGATTTAGCTTAAGCACTAATTCAGTATTCATAGATCCCTGCAAAAAACTCCCAGTTAAATTTGTCCATAATGCTCATAAATATTTGGTAACTGGCAGTAAAGTGTCTACATTAAGGCATACAGATATCCAAATGTTCCACAATAGTCCTGGCTAAAAGACTGTGCTGACAATCTGAAGCAGACAGACATTCAGTGATTATTTCAAAACACATTTTCTCCCTCTCTCTGCAGCTTTCATACTCTAGTTGGAGCATGAACAGATCATCACTTCAAACTACTTTTCATTTCATTCTGTTGCCAGCATATAACATAATCACAGAAAGTAAAAGACACATCTAGATTTTCCAGTCAGCTGCAGATGAGGAGGGAATAATATTTCCCTCAATTAGAGCAACCAACATTGTAAATTACTGTCATTTTACAAAGCCAAATTATCTCCAATACAGACGGAAAGCACACAACTACCAGTGGTTCCATCTGGAGTGCCCACTGCACTTCAGTGTTTGCATAGGAGACCCTTCTGTCCCACAAGACCCATTCCTAATTTAAAACCATCCAAGTGACTTTTTGCTGGGATGGGACCATTCACCCTCAATTCTTCCATATGAAACAGCTCCCAGTCTACCCTGCCTGCTCTGGACATGCCCATCTTTATATTCACAGCATCAAGCATGACAGGACAGAAAGCAACATCTAACCTTTCTCATCACCACCTGCCTGAAAATCTCAGCAGTTTAGAGGCAAGAGCACATGGACATTGCTGGAAGCAGGCTCCAGCCATCAGAGGCACGTGTACAATATCTCTCCTCACACCCCTGCTGATTTCCATTAAAAATGGCCAAAGGAAACATCCTGATTCATCCCACTGGTGGACTTTGTTCAATTCTACAGTGTCAATCAAAAAAGAAGTGGAGTAGAAATCAGTGGCAAACTAAATCTCCCAATGCCATTAGATGTTGCTTCTAATTTTTCTGTAAATGGAGCCTGTAACACAAACTCTGGGTGGCAAACACCCCACATCCATGTGGGAGGGGAGAGGACTAGTCTCCTGCACTGCTTGATGCCATCTGCTCATCTGGCATGCATGGCCACCAAAGACCTTTCTCAGGTGCGGGAGGCAACTGTGGCAGTGTTTCACCAGTGTGGGAGGCTCTTACCTTGTCTTAGTGTTGGAAAAACCAGGATTGCTCAGATCCAAACAGGGCAAAAAGGAGCTGAAGTGAAGTGCTCCAGGTTGGCTGGGTGCCAGGTGTGAGCACACTGCAGCAGGCTGGTCAGACCCAGCACACAGAATATTCCTGCTCCACCAGCCACAGGCTCCCTTCTGTTTCATGTGCCAATCGCTATTTGGACATCTCACACGATTTACTCATGAACAAAACCCAACAAAAACAAAATAAAACACAAAGCCAAACTGTTAAGCATGTGTCCTAGAGAGTTTTTTGGATACTAATTGCAGTGCTGATTGCTTTCCAGATTAAAACAAAGACTGTCTCACATTGTGCTGCTGGTGGGTTTACCACTGTACTGCTCCCAGCTACCACTGTACTGCGGGAGACTGGGCTGTGCCAAGAAAAACACTGACAACAGTCTCACAACTCAAGTGCTCGAACAGCACAGGCCATAAAATATCTCCTATCAGATGTTCCTTTTCTTTGAATCCCTAGGTTAAATGGCATGAGAAAAGTTAGCTGAAATTAATTTAGCTAAAAAGAAAATAAGCACAAGGGGTGATAGGAAATGAGCAACCTGAAAACTGAACACAAACAGTTGGATAAATAGGATTTACTCTGAATAGAGATGACTTATTAAGAGGGCCTTATGCCAGTGCTGAGGCAGCCCAGACCATCAGATCAACATGACACAATGACAGGTTTCAGAGGCACAAGGATTCTACATGGAAATTGTCCAAGCACAGAGAAGTTTTCTTCTCACTTGCAGTCAGCAATGAGGACATATCTGAGGTACCAAATCTAACAGTAATGATGAAACCTCAGGCAAAGATTGTTCTGTCATCATTTCCTTCCTTCTATTCCACGATACTTCTTTACTTGTCAGCATCTCTTAGTCTGTAGTAACATGAGGTTACTTTTCTTTTTGCAAAGTACCTAGACTACTGCAGCATCCTGTTAGAAATGACAGAGTAATAATCACACATTTTTCAGCTTTTGCTTTCAAAGTGGTAGAAATTAATGATTTTCTTGTTAAGTTATTAAAAATAACCATGTTCTACTTCAGGCTTTATTTCCCTTTAATCTCATTGGGTTGCTGACTGCACATATGCTGCAGTTGTTAGCAGAAAGTATATTTACCTATTTGATTTACATCCCTGAGACTCATGATCTCTTATTTGTCTCCCTAGTTTTATCTAAGGCTCACCTGGGCACCTTATTAGGCCCTTTTGTTTGTTTAACCACTAGTGTCACATAAAAAAGATTACAAGCTGCCATCGTGCCATTTGGGAATTCTCCTGTCATAAATGTGCAGCCAATACAACACCCCTGTGGCAGAGGCTGGCAGAGAAGTATCAGAATGAAAACAGGCATACTGTGCACTGTTAACATTTGCTAGATTGATTGTCCTCCTTCCACTGTTCTCTCTTGAAAATCTAAGTCTCCAAGTAAAATAGGAAAGAATAGAACAGAACAGCTCAGTTGGAGGGGTCTTACAGTGATCTTCTCGTCCAGCTTCCTGACTACTTTAGGGCTGACCAAAAGTTAAAGCATCTTATTAAATGAACTGTCCTGATGCCTCTGACTGGCTGACAAGGCCAAAGTCCTCAGACACTCCTCACAGGACATGCCTTCCAGCCCTTCCACCAGCTTTGTTGCCCTCTTCCAGAAAAGGACTTTAGCATCCTTCTTAAATTTGTGGGCCTCACAACTGCACATAGTGCTCAAGGTGAGGCTGCACTCACACTGCATACAGGGGGAAATATTGGGTCCACCAGAGCCTCTTACTTCTTTTCTGAAACCACTGATTTTAATTATTGCCATCTTCCTCCCATAGACTACAATGAGTTCTACCTTAAAATAATCCATTTACTTGTTTGGTTTCAGACCTCTGGCAGATCATACTAACAAGAAGAATCACCCTCTTTCTGCTCAAAGAAACTGAAAGGGCCATCAATATTCTGAAAACATGCACAAAACTAAAGCTGCTAAGTTAGAGCCTGTAGCATTCCCAGTGACTGAGGAATGGGAATGGCATAAAAAGCCTCCCTGACTCGTTCTGTTGAAGCTGTACTTCTGCAGATGACCAACATTACCAGAGGAAATCTTAGAGGAGAGACAGGACTGAGGGAGCATCTGGAGTTGAAGGCCTGGTCTATGTGCATGATTTTGCAAATGTAGCAGCACTTGTGTTATTTCTGATTCAGCAACTGCTCTCCAGAGGTCCTCTGCAAGCACCTTCACCTGGAAGCAGTGAACAAAGCTGTACACGTACAGCTTTGTTCACTGCTGTTCACTTTTTACACAACACGTAAAAAGTCATAATGATATTGTGATTGACAAAGTTGTATCTTGACTCACATGGATTCTCACAGCAGTTTCCAAAAAACCAAGGCATAACAGAAATAACAAAATAAGATTGACTAAGAGGATGTTTCAGAGACTTCATTAAAAATTAACAGAGATTTTTTTCTTTCAAAGTTTTATCATCTCTCAGACAGTAAAGAGAAGGATAAAGTTCTTTGCTCACTCATTTTGCCATGGAAAGAGAGAGCCAGATGATCAGCTGATACCAATTATAAATTATTGGTCAAGATTACAGAAGGAAATGAAATATGGGGGCCGACTGATCCAATTTCTAGCAGCACTGAACTGGAGCAGATGTGAGCATTGAGCCCTGCAACGCTTTCCTCCCACATGTCTTTTGGTAACCCATGAAGGGAAGACTTGGCTTCTCAGTAAGTTCCCATAATTCATCTAGGTTCCACAATAACAGCATATATTCCTTTGCATTCTGACAGTGTGCAGAGACCACAAAAGTCCCCAGTGAACTCGGGGTGTAAACCTCCATTCCACTTTTCTCATCATATGCATATGGAAATGAAGATTTACTAGCTGCTTGGAAGTGTCAATACAGAACATTTACTCATGTCAAAAAAATGGAAAAAACCCTATCCTGTGGAGCTGTCTTCCAGGGCTAGATTAATTTTTCAACACAAATGTTATTTTCTGAAAGAAAGAAAGAAACCTCACTAATTTCCTCTATTTTTTTCTGATTAACTATTCACCACTTCACACTACTATTTCACGTTAGCTCACCATTTGCCCAGAACATCTAATACTAATCTTCCTGTGTAATACAAAGTCTGCTAAAATTTTCTGTTCACTCAGCTACTTTCTTTGGACATGTAGAAAAGCCATTCATATACCTGATTCTATTTCTCTAAGTTTTCTAGTCATTCTGAACATCTCCAGAGCTCTCAAAAAGAGGAATATTTGACCACTCTTTAAATGCATTTGAGGACTTGTGCACAGTGGGTTGTTGTAACTAGTGTATCGTGATAAGTGTCATTTAATGCACAGCTAATAGGTATTTTACTTTAAAAATCATTGAAAAAAATTTAAATTTTTTTTAAATTAAAAAAAATTACTTTTAAAAAATCACATTTTTTACTTTAAAAACCCCACTTTTTTAGCCAAAAGGAAATTATGAAATTAATGTGCAAAACCACTATGACAGAATCCACAAATGTATTCTTTCACCTTTTAATTATATCATGCTTTATCACTATATCTTTGAATGACTTTTTATCCTTGTTTTTTGCATTCGTGTGCTTTATCCTCTTCACTGACGAGATTTTAATTTAAAAGTTACACTGATTTGATTGTTCATTCATAACTGCATCTGCTGCAGCAATGAATCTTTTGGTTGTGCAATCTCTTGCCAATGTCATCACATAGCAGGGGGATGCAGTCGGATGGCAAACACACACATACACTAAAGCTACAGGAAGACTGTAAATAAATAAAAAGTAACTAAAGTAGTTTTTTACATGCTGAATCAAAAAGAAAGAAATGTTATAACACTGCAGTGACAGTGGGAGGGAAGGGAAGAAGACATGCCAGATGCAGAAGATGACAGATATGCTGCTGTTTGCAGAGCAATGTTGAGCACATATAAAATCTGCACTGCTGTTCCCACCCTGGCAGCTTGGCTGTTTGCACTGCACAGAATCAGATCTCTAACTAGAGATGATAACTAAAAAACATTACATACTGAAATATACCTATCTTTGGTATCTTCAGTAGAGCGTATCTTGTACCAAACACCTTCTTACAGGCGGTGTAAAATTTTAAGTTCTGTTTTGGTCCAAAGTGTTCTACCAGAGAGCAATTTTAAGACTGGGACAAATTATTATATATTAATAATTCTATTAATTCCTCTTCCTCTATTAATTCCTCTTTTGTCCTGGCCTATCAAATTATTCCTTTTCCCAAAGGCTATCCACAGTGTTGGAAGCATTGGAGAGTGGTTTTATAAAAATATTTGTCTTGGCTTCTAAACACACCTTTGTTCTACTGTTAGAGAAACGCCATGGTGTATGTTAGGAAACTTCAGCCATGCTGATAAATAAATGAGTTTCAGGTTTTAGGTTTGTTTGATGGACTTCTCCAAGTTCATTAAAAAAGAAAAAAGGAGAAAAGGAAAAAAGTAAGGAGCCTTCTTATTCATAAAGCATCTTGTAATTAATAAAACTACTGTGCTTCTCATCTTCTCATCTAAACACAGCTGAATTTTAGATTTATCACAGGCACATTGCGCGATTAAGAGATTTATTTGCCTCCAGGATGTTTGCACACCAGCTCTCTTTGTGGGTACACAGGAGGCTGAACAGGAAGCAGGACTGTCCTGCTTCCCACAAGTGAGTGGCTTCCTGAAATTCAGCCTGTATGGGCAGAGGATTAAAACCCAGTCATCACACAAATGTGCTTTAGTTGTATAACAATATGATTTTCCTCCAGACTACCCAGTGTGATGTGCAACTTGGATTTTTAATACTTGAATTCTCTTTAAGTTAGAGAGTTTAGAATTCTCTAAATTCTACAGAATTTACTATATTCCCTAAAAACTAGTTTATTTATTTATACCACTAACAATGAATTTTTACCTTGGTTCTATAATGTTTACTCTCATGAGACATATCTTTGAAATCAACTGAGTTGCTTATATAATTAAGAACTGTGTGTTCAAACATCTAGAAAATTCACATTGTTGCTTTCTATGTTGTTTAAAAAGAAGATGTCAAAGTTGCTGCAATCAACCCACAGAAATCCCTTTCTTGGCATATTACAGTGATGTACACTAGAGAATAGCCATGAATACTATAATTATTTTAGGTAGAGATTGTTTATGTTACCATTAAGACAGCTACTTAAACATAAAGATGGGGGGTTAAAACCCAAAAAATCTCTTAAATCTGCTCAAAAAAATGAAGTTACTTTAGTGAATGTTTACATATTTTGTGATAGTTTTATCACTTTTTTTATCACTTCAAGAAAATCCCACAAGTAAGGAAGCAATTACTGGCCTAGGTGTTTTTAGCCATGTGGTGATCATCTCCTAAAGAGCTTCTATAAAAAAAGTCTCCCTTGGTGAATTGTATTTTACAGTCTCACAGGTATGCTACACAAGGGCTACAAAACCATCACTAGCAATGTCTAAAAAAAATATTCTATGACATGGTTGCTAGGAAGAATTGTATTTATTTTGCAAAAGCTAGGGTAGTAGATCACAAAACTTACAAAAATGACATGTCAAAAATCAGCTTTTCTTCTAGCTTAAGTCNTAAGGGCATTGTCCAAATGACTCTGGCAGGCTGACAGTCACTGCAAAGCCTGGGGCATCAACACCTCTCTAGGAAACCTGTTCCAGAGTTTGAACACCCTCTTGGTAAAGAAATTCTTCCTAATGTCTAGTCCAAATCTCCCTTATTGGATGCAGCTTTGTACTATTCCCAGAATTTCTTCATGGGCTACTACAGCATGCCCAATCCATGGTATTGTTTGCTAACAGGGAATCAGAGAGAGCACACTAAACTGACTACACACAACAACACTGGAACAAAAGTCAACATTGGAATAAAATCCAATGTAAGTTAGACTGGTTTAAACCTAGGTTTAAATTGTTTCTATTTCACTGCTTAATACGGACCAAAAGATTTCAGTTTGCACAGTGTTGGTGAAAAAAAAGCTACTTCAGTTTTCTTCATATCTTTTTAAACAATGTTCTTTTTTTCTTTGCAAATATAATTTGATTTTTATTTTGGCTTTCTCTGTAACTCAGACTTTTATTTCAAAGTCTTTCTTTTTGTCAGAGCAGCGAAGAAAACTCAATTTAAGATAGAACCTCAGGCATGCAAAATATATCAAATAAAACTGAAAACACATTTCTTCCCCATTTCCTACACTATAAACAAGACAAATACTTCAACACACACATGCACAAATTCCACAGTCCTGGCCACCACGAAGTAACAAAAGGAGAGAAGGTTTTAGAATTAAATTAAAGCAACCTCAGTTCCCCTGTCTTCCCAGGACTCAGCACCCTGTGCTGCCCTTTGCTTGGACACAAGTGCATGCATGTGGGAAGCCCCATTATCTGCTGTTCATCACACCACGAGAAAAGAAGTGCACTGTTACAGCTGGAAGGACATGAATAAGCCTTTCTGATGCAGTCCTCTGCCTCCAGATCCCTACCTATTACTTAGGTTTGGCAGCTTGGGGCTGGGGCTAAGGTAACCAGTACCAAGTTTGGCCTGGATGAGAAAGGTGTGGAGGGCTCAGAGTTGGTGCAGCACCTCTTGTCATGCCTTCTGCATCACCAGTGCTTCCTGGAGCCTTTGGGGATCTCTGAACACCAACCCTAAAAACCCTAAAAGCAATTGGTGGCTAAGGATGAGACCCTCAGTGGCATGTTTTACCAGGCAGAGAAATGACCAAATAGAGATACCACCCAGAAGACAACACTTCTGTTACAAGCAATAAACTGCTCTTTTATTCACAGCCTCCCAAGGGAAGGTGTGGAACTGGTTCTGTCTCTTGGCTCCTTACATTTATGTGCCACATTATTTAAATAGCACATGTAACTGGAGAATATTCAAAACTGCAGAATAAATTCACATTCATTAACTCCTACAAAAGTGTGATGGGTATCATATATTAAGAATAGAAAGTATAAAAAAAATCAATTAATCTAATTATTCTGATTTTAAGCCATTCAAGGATGGTATGCTGTGGAAGAGAATCCTGACAAAGAGGGGCATGCCTGGACACTGAAAAATTAAGCACTTGCTTAAGTGCTTTGAAGGACAGGAGACCAAAACAACTATACAGACTAATATAGCTAATTTTTTCCAAAACGGTGAAAGATGTGCCTGGCAGGGCTTTCCCACATCACTTTGATTGCACCACTGTACCCATTTTTCCTTGTCTTCTCAAATAATTCAATACTTGTGAAATGTATTCGAACTGCACTGTTTCCTTTAAAATAGTCTCTCAAGGATCAGACCATACAGCCTCATGCAGCCTCTGGCTGAGGCAATGCTCCCAAAATGATGTCAATGGGAGCCTTGCCCAAGAAAGGACTAAAGGATTCAGCTCTATGTGAAGAAAGGCTTCAAATTATGGAGCATGGTATCAGGATAAGACTTTACATTTCAAGCATGTATTTATTCTTCACACTAAATCACCGAAGAGTGTGGGGAGAAGAGGGGGATGTCACTTTGGAAAACCATATGGTACTTTGATTTCCAAGCCAGAACTGTGCATACTGAATGTTTATAGAATCTAGTGATATTCTCTCCTTTCTATTTATTCCTGTCACCCAGAGAAACTCTGGCCAAGCACCAATCAAATATCCAAGCAAGCATGGGGAAAGAGAGAAACCAGCTCACCAGTAGGCTCATAATTAGCAACCTAAACCTGGAAGGAGGCGCTTGGGAAGCGCCTCTGATGCATCTGGATTCCAGCACGCACCGCGTGTCACGAGCGGTTTCGGAAATTGAGTTCTCAGTCTCTGCAAGGGGTAGGGAAGACATACACAGTATTTTTGGCTAGACTGAGCAGGGGCATATGTGGAGCAGCTGCAGAAGCAGACATCCGTCTGCTCTCAGAGACCAGCGTAGGAACAAAAATGCATCTCTCAGCGATGACAGCTAACTTGCTCCTGGCGTCTCCCGGGTTAGCTGTGTCTCCCTACCTGTGGCAAGCAGGGCTGCCACATTTACTTTGCTTCAAATAAAAACAATGCAGAGTGTCCTCCTTATCACCCTGTGCTTAGGACAGTAGCTGAAGGAGTTACTGAGGTACACAGAAGATCTGAAATCTATCTTAATAGGAGATAATCTTCATAACCAAGCTCTAGCCTTGATATAGAAATCTTCAAGTCTTTTTCTTTTTCCTTGGGAGTCTTATTCCCGTGTGTGCTTTTACCTACTTACCCTTTCCTTTCAGTGTGAGAGCAATCTCCAACCACCTTTTCATTTTTCAGAAACAGTAAAAGGATTACAAAAAGCATAACAAGGCCAATGTACTCAATATACAGTATTTTATGAACAGGAGCAGCTTTCACTGCCAATAACCCTCAGCTGTACTTTAGACAGAATCTGGGATGCTGCTGGTGCACTTTCTACATAGATGTTGCTGCTGTACTAAATATGGCACAGAGAGCTCTTATTAGCATTATGCAGAGTGGAAGTCACCTACTTTTGCATATATATATATGTAACTTCTAATTAATAATAAGTTATTGTATACCATGAAAATAACAATAATTTTAGAATCAGGTTGAAGCTATCAACCAAACAAAACTTGTGTCTTTGATATGGAAAACTCTTTCATTTTTATAAAGATAATTTCATTTTACTATGAAATTGGTGCTCAATCCCATTCTCTATCATTGAAACAACTATTTACTATGAAAAACATACTTGTTGAAGGTTGCCAAAAGTTTAATAACCACACATCTGTTATTCTTCAAATATATATTTTTCTAAAACATTTGATATTTACTTCACATGTAGTAACAGTTATTAAATATTTCTTAAGCCTGTTTTGTGGAACCTTAATGTAAAGCATTACATGCATAGGAGAAGCACCACGGGAACAAATGCAAAAAAAGGGAGTAGAAGTGTTGTTAGTAGCTGAGTAACTTACTAGTCACATTACAAACTACAACTCAGAGAAGCATAGTAAGAGGAATACTGGAAGTCTGGAAACCCTGCAGGATGATGAGTTTTAAGAGGTCCAACATCATACATTTAAAGTTTTAAAATTGTTAGATAATTTATAGGTCAACAAATATGTAAAAACAGAAGACATTCCTGTAATCACTACTGAATCTACTAGACAAGGACATAAACTTCATCATCTGGTAGCTCAAATCCTAGAAATTTAGGTGTTTAAAAAAGGCCTTCTTTTGGTTTTAATTTTCCACGGTGTGGCAACATTTCCCCAGCAGCATTTCCCCAGTGCTGGTGGTGGCTCTTTGCAGGCTCTGCACTGCAAGCCTCACCCCAGCCATGAGCTGGAAAGACACTACTGACTGCATTACAGGAGAAGACCAGCTCTCTGACTGAACTGATCCTCTTTCCTTTTGAATTTTAACAGGCTTTGTGCATTAAGCTCTCTTTTATTGCTGGAATAGCCAGGAAACAAGCACAGTCACTGTTAATTGTTCATAACTATGCCACTTGAGATGTCAAGTGAGCCTCCCAGCAACAGGACACAAGGAAACGGCCTCAAGCTGTGCCAGGGGATGTTCAAGTTGGACATCAGGAAGAATTTCTTCACAGAAAGGGTGGTTAAGCATTGGAACAGGCTGCCCAGGGAAGCAGTGGAGTCACCATCCCTGGAAGTGTTCAAGAAGCAACTGGATGTGGCACTTAATTCTATGACTTAATTGACAAGGTGGTTTTGGCTTAAAGGATGGACTCCATGATCTTGGAGGTCTTTTCCAACCTTATTGATTCCACGATCCTATGATTTTCACTGGATCCTGAATATGACTGAAAAAAGCTATTGAGGTGAACAATGCCTTCTAAAACAAATTCTTAGTCATGTTTGGAACAAAGTACAAGAGAGTTGACTGCTTTCCAGACATTTTTATGCATATGTGGGCACCATCATAATATGCAATAATGAACAATAATCCCCATGTTAACAGTTGCAAAAAAGTCATCCTATTTATCCATAAGTCTACTTGCTTTGGCTTACTAAATATTTTTTAAAAACCATTAAGGTGACAGCTTGCTTGACACGAAAGTATTGTATGTCCTCAGCATTTTAAACCATGTTTCTTATGGGACAGCACAATACAATTCAATATTTTTCCTAAATCTCAATGTTCTTCAGAAAATACAGTCAGGAACTCTAGTCTAGATCATGCTGGACAAAGGTGATAACTATCATAGTATGTTACAATTAGCTTATTTCTAATGTCTCAAAACACAATCAATAATATAAAGACCTTCATTTATATCTCTCAAACCCACGTATACTCCTTTTAATTGAAAAGCTCTTAACTCCAGACATTTCCTGAATATAAAGCTACTTTACTCGAGCTCCAGCATTTTTAATTTCCCTTGCATTGAAAAGCAGCATCCTCAGCTCACAAGTAATGCTTAGATAAAAGCCTCGCAGTCAGATCTCTTGGTGCCACACTGTTTTTCAGGATATGAAGACAACAGTAATGTAAACACTCTACTGCTGCAAAATAAACACCATGTAGCCACAAAGCAGTGATGACACCACCTGTAAATTATATGGGATTAATTTTCTGCAATGTAAACTGACTGTCTATGTCTCCTGTTCCTCAATGCACTCTAAAACAGTTTGTTGAGAACAATTAATAGGCATCTTCCAGTTTTAAAGCAAAGATAATTCCTCCTTAGGGCATTACTTTGTGTCTCACCTTTTGTGTATCTAAAAATCTTGCTTCCTCCCTCCTGAATGAGAATGTCCTTGCTCCAACAACACATTTAAATGCTATTGATATTTCACAGCTAACTCAGGTGTGCCTAAGTCAAAAGCTTGCAGATAATAGAATTTTAAATAGGCAGACATGCTTCTGCTGCTTCTTTCCCTAGAGTTTATATAAATAACAAAAGAACAGTTGTATTGGATCAGAGCTAACATAGATATAGCCCACTAACCTGTCTCTATTGGTGGCCAAAAAGGGATTCCTACTGAAGAGAATAAGATTAGGGAAAGGATGTAGTGATACATCCCCAGAATAAGCTCTCCACTTTAAGAGATTTGCAGACCTGAGATTTCTACTTCTGTGACTGCAAGTTAGGTGTGACTCCAGCACCCAGGTATTACATATAGGAATGTGTTTGCTTTGGAAACTATTCTTCAAGATACAAAAAATACTGATCTTAAGCAATAACAGAGAATATGATATTAAGCAAATATTGCTACAAAGGAGTTAACACTGAACTTCACATATATGTAATCATTAACCTTTTAGTCAACCAATTTGAGAAGTTGTGGATGCCCCACACCTTGTGTTATAGGCCAGGCTGGATGGGGCTCTGAACAATCCATGGCAGGGGGTAGGAACTGGATGATCTTTAAGGTACCTTCCTACCCAAGCCATTCTATGATTCTATTATATATTCCTGTCATAAAAAATCTTGTGTTAAAAATACAGGTAAGATAATGGATATTACTATTTTTAAAACCCCAAATCTTAATTGTTGTATCTGTATGAAAGATTTTATCTTTTTTTTTTCTCCTTGCCGGTTCTCTGAAAAAGCTGATAGGAGAACACATTTGATTCTATGACTATGCCAAGCAAAGTACATTCAAATCTTCACCTCATTTGTGCTAACTAATGTGCTGCTTCAAATAAAGTTACCCCAGGGTGACAATCAACCTCTCAAGGTGCAGAAGGGCCATTTGAAAGCCTTTCTGCTTTTCAAACTAGAGGGCAATAATGGGATCTGCACAGAAATCCCTTCTATATATTTGCCTCCTCTCAGGAAGGTTTCTCAGCTGTAATTTAGTCTATCGAGAATTCTCCATCTTTCTTGTTGTACATACCTTACATATACATAGCTAGCATAGATTCTCCTTGTTTTGAAACATCTCAGAAGTTGGAAATTGCCACCACAGAACTTCTAATGAACTCAGCTAAAAAGACGCTGACCCTTTTCCATTCTCAGTTTCAAAACACAGACGCAGAGTATCAATTCATTCTAGAAATTCTCAAAAGTTGTTTTTTTTTTTTTTTTTAAAATTCTGATGGAGACAAGCAGGACCAACAGGTACTAATTCACAGTTTGGGTGATGAAAGAATCAATAGTTTATTGTAGTGCCCTGCAGACATCTGTGGTATCACACTGAATGAAATGCTCATCAGGAGCCAAATTGGATGTAACTTGGAAAAAAACCCCAACCTATTTAAAAAAAAACCAAACTTTGAGGACATCAAACTTAGCAGCTGGGAGTGTTGAATTTTCAATAATATCCAAAACTTCAAGCGGAGAGCAGATTCTTCTGCTTACCATTTGTAGAAGCAGATTCTTCTGCTTGCCATTTGTATTCTTGTAGAAGAATAAAGATGACATTGAGCATCTGAATTCTTCTTTGCTTTACGTCACTCTTTACTGGATTTGGCCTAGTATAATTTACAAGACAGACATGTGTTTCTGGTATGATGACCTTGTGGCTAAGTTTGTCTGCAAGAAGTTCTTGCACTTGAGGAATGCTGCATGTTGACTTTTCCTCTGGTGCTGAATAGGTCTCTACCAGCTTTGCTCCTCTTTCAACTTCATTTACTTTTGTCAACTCATATGTCAGAGATTAGAAGTTTCATGGAAAAAATAATATGAGTGAGAGCAATATTTTCATTCATAAGTAAGACTTGTGGCCAAAAGGTGTGTCCCTTTTTTTAACACCAACATGCTGTATAGTCACCAGCAAACATGATGAGCCAAGTTCATCTGATGAATAAATTGCTTCAGATTGACTTGGGAAAGAGAAGAGGACACAAACAGAAAAGCTGAACACATATGTGCATGACACTGCATGACTTCCAATGACCTCTAAATCTGAGGTCATTGATGCATCAACTAAAATAAATAACTACGAAAATTTGCCTGTGCAGCTTTTCTTCCTTACCTTTTTGCACTAGTAAGGAAATAAATTCATGGCTTACCTTTCAAAACCAATCTGCCGTAATGTTTTCTCCCATGTTGAACCTGCACAAAGAGGAGAAAAAACAAACACCCTCAGTAAAGTGAAGAACCCTTTTTGTATGAACATTCTTTTCCCTTTCTTGTGCAGCTGGGATCTGTATATTAAGGAGATTTTTCCACCCCTAGAGAAGTACCTGTAAGTAACACATGTTTTCCCCAGAGTGGAGAACTGTTGAGAGAGGCTACCACCAAGTGATATAACGGTGAGAGGGGTATCAGGCTATACAACTTTACATTGAAGAGCAGCTATAGTTCACTGCAATTCCAAAGGTGGTCTCCTCTGCTAAAGCAACATGATCTGGAAGTGCTGAGCTGGCATCTCACATCATGCACTCTTCACATTTCAGCTTTTTACTTTACTGTAGTGTTCGCCTGATTCTTGCTGAAAGCTTTACGGCTCCTTCTGAAATCCAGCCCTTTTATTTTTAAGCAAAAGCATGTATTCCATGTATTCCTTCTTTATTGTTTAACCCTTCATATTCATACAAACAGATGTAAAGGACTTTTTCTTAAAATGATCAAGGACTCAGCCCCACAAACTACTCAAATGTGCAGACTCATCCAAAGAATTGCCCTCGGTATTTCTGATGCACTTAATACAAATTTTACCTAGATTTTCTCCAAAACAACCCACACACACACTTCAAGCCATTCAGTTTGCAGCTCTTGGTAGTTTTTTCGCTTTTTGCCAATCTCCTTTTTTTTGAGCTATTATGAAGTCATTACAAACACAGGCTCCTAAGAGCACAAATATCTCAAGTCATGCACGTCTGCTCAGCAAATGTGTAGGAGGACATGAAGCTGCTCTCATTATTTGCTCTCTGTCCTTTTATGCTGCTGTGAGAAATGCAATGGGACTGCATGCTGTGTGAGCAACTACAGTTCTTTTTGAATGATTCATCTCAATCATTTATTGAATTCTCAAAATCAGAGACATGACAATAATTCCTGTTGCTGATGCATATAATCACTTAAAGGGAAATATAAATAAGGAACAAAAAGATTCCCTGTGAGTGACATTAAGCAGCACTTTTAGTTGTCCCCATTCAGTGGAAGCAGGCAGGGATTTCAGGCCCATATCCAGTAAAACACACAGCAGAAAGAGACTTCAAAAGCAAGGTGGAGAAAGCTCTACCTTCATTATATGGGAAAAAAAAAGAAGTTAAATTCTGTTCTGAAATAACTGAGCAATGTTGATTGTTCAATGAGTAGCGAGAGCTTCTACTGTGGCACCTGTGTTTGCCTGAGGTGGGACAAGACTTCTTGCCTGCACAACTACATAAGACAATACTTCTCATCACACTGAGGTAATATTTTATGAAAATAAGTCCTCTAAAGACATCTCTAAAGTAGGACAATAAATACTCTCACACATTTATTTCAAAAAAATGTGAAAAATGAAAATAATGTCTAGCACAATGAAGCATGAATGATTGAGATAAATAAAGATGTGCTCCATTAATGTATTCCCCAAACCCATTACCTTCTGCTCATCTCTGGAGTGTAATGGTTTTACACAGCATCTATGAATCAAAACATTGTTAAGAAGATGACTGTGCCACTCCACAGGTAAGTGCAGGGCAGACACAAGCAATTCTCCATATATTTTATGCAATCCTGCTGGGTCTGGAAGAGTAGTCAATGGTTTTTGAACTCTGAAGATTTGAAGAGTGTTGAAGAAAAGAAATCTCAACAGCACTTCCTAAAGCAAAGACCAGTATTGGCATCTTTAGTCTGAGTTTCTATGCCTTCCACTGTTATGTATAATTGTGTATGAATTTTTCACCCCATGACTGGTTACACTTCATTTGTAATATATAGACAGAGTCCTACTGAAGAGAGAGTGGGGGAGAGAAAGAGAGAGAAAGGAAAAAGGCTATAGAGGAAAGGGAATTGGGTCTCCATTGGTTTGAAATAATCTTTTGGCTACAGCTGGCCACCAGAATACTCTTTGAAATGCATCTGACTCCTCTGAAGCAAAGCCTGCCAAGAACACAACTAACATTTCATATTAAAAACCAAATCTTTTTTATGGAGTCTTATTTTAAAATGTTTATGATCTAAACATTGTGTTTTAAGACTTGCCAATTCCATTCACAATAGTATCAACTTCTACACCACAGTAAGAGCCAAAAGTAAATACCCTGAGGTAACAGAAGCACTAAAAAGAATAGCGCTATTAAAAGTCTAGGAAACCTATCATTTGATTTAAACCGTACCCATTGCTTCCAAAACATAAAACAGGATTTAAGTCACGTAATTCCCATTAAAATAAAAAAAAAAAATAGTTAATCAAGAATTAAAGACTTGATCCTGCTCCCAAGGAAATCAATAGGAATTTGGCTATTTGATTCAGTCTTTCTCTCTGCTGGGACTGGGGAAAATATTCACCCGTTCACTTTCAGAATCAATCAACTACTGCACTTGTTCGTCATTAAGTGTATGTGGCTAAGTTAATGTGGCTTACCTTTGCTTTCTTTTTTTTTTACCAGCACAACAAAAAATACCATAACTGTTTATAAGAATGCCTTAATCTGGTACCCATGTAATTAAGCTTTTTTTTCCCAAATATTTGCTCCAGAGTGCCCAACCATTCTCATTTATTCCAAAAATTCTGTTTCACATTAACAGCTCTAGCTTCAAAATTCTTCAAAGACATGAAGCATAATGCACTTCCAGAATTTCTGCTCACATTTAATAGGAGCAATAGCAACATGCATACCATGCTCACATATGCACTCAATGAAATCCTAGCATAAGAATGAGTGTATAAGAATATGAGATTTAATAAGATAAAATCTGGAACATCTTCCTTAAGTGAAAAATTGCCTTCTTTGACAGGTAGGCTTTCATTCACATGGCAGTTGCCATATTTAGTTTGGTTTGGTTACAACTCTCTGCTTACTATGAACTTACTATGGATGAGAGGACTCACACACCACTGCTAGGTTGTTGACCTTTACAAAATGTGGAGGTGCCTTGCTGCTGAAGTGCACTGGTGGGCATAAGGAAAACACACAATAACATATTCACAGGATCACAGAATCATGGAATACCAGATCAGAAAGGACCTCAAGGATCATCTGATCCAACCTTGGACAAAAGCACAGGCTAGACAAGATGCCCCAGCACCCTGTCTAGCTGGATGTTAAAAGTAACCAACATTGGGGAAGAATACTGGGCAAGTGATTTTCATCCTTTAATGGAGGTTGCACAACTATTCACCTTGAGCCTTACCATGCCTCATCTGCCACTGCTGCAGAGATCTGTAGCTGCTGAGGGACAAGTCTGGCGTGCATTGTAATTGAAACTCATGCCTCCCATGCCATTCCCATGCACATGTGCATGAAGGTCTCTGTGGATCCGGTGGTCCTCGTGACTATGTGCAGTGATTACCAACAGCTTGCTGCCTTCTTATTTCTCCACAGTTAGTGGCTACTTTAAGAACTACATGCCTGTGCCTAACTCTGCTCTTGAGGCTTTCTAACAGTAAGAATAATAATTCTTGCATTCTTTTCTCACTGTAATCTGACATAAGGACCAGAGGAAAAATAGGGCTTAACTGAACCAAAAGACAACGTTTGACATTTTTTCAGTAAGCATTAAGTAAGCCTGTCAAAATTCAAGTATACAATCAGAATTATATGAAGATCGCCAAAGACTGGAATAGGAAAAAATATCTGTTAATTCCATCAATCCAAAGTTAAAAAGATCTTTTTGAGCCTGTCTGTGGGGTGTCACAGAGAGTCACCCAGACTCTCTGAAGGAACGAGCAAGGTACCAGACATATCCCATCATACTTAACTCATGAGTAACATGCAGGTGTGACATACATAAACCTGTTATGATACTTCAGAAACAGGCAGATATTCTCGGAATAGTAACTTCAGTGATCTTTATCCTAACATTTTGATGGAAAAGAATTTCAGAAGAACAGCTGAATTTGTAATGATTAAAATATTCCTACCAATTTCAAAACTTTGATCTTAAGCCTGTGATGCTTACTAGTACACTCCAAACCATGAAAAAAAAAAGGGGGAAAAAACCCTTTCACATATTCAAGAGATACAAATATTCCACAATACAGAATACTCCAGAAACAGAAATAAACACTTTGCTACACCTTTCCATTCCAGGTGCCATTTCTCTCAACTCTGCTTCTCAAACAAAAGAGAACAGGGAAGTTTGCAGAGTCCAGCCCAGCCAGACTAGTTGGGGGACCTCAGTTTCTTGAATGTGCACCTTACAGCTCACAAAAAATTGAATGAACACATTGGTTTGTCCTGCTACAGCTTCTTTTTCAGTAGAGACACACATACTATATAAACCACTTGAGGGTCTGCAGTCTATTTTCAATGGATTGGGAAACATTGCTGTGCTGTATATTCTCCTTCATCACCCAGGACTTGCTAACAACTAACTAACAAGTGTTACCATTACTAGTGAGCTGAAATGTTCACAACTGATAAAAACTGCCGTATTTGGAACATAGTTGTTTCAGCAGCTTCATATATTATTAACAGCCTTTACAGTTGCTTGTTCCTAGTAGCAAGGTACTATCTTCTTCCAAACAAAAACTAAAACAACCGTGTTTTTTTCAAAAATCGTACTTTTTTTGCTGTTTAATAAAGATAAAACCACAGGTTTTATGAAACCAAACAGTAGTTTTTAGAGAAATGTAGGTGGCAAAGGGAAGAACTTTTTCTTACTTGCCGCACAGTACCATAGAGGTACTGTTAATATTTACTTACTCTTGGCTATCCAATAGTTAGTTACATGCAATGTGACTCTTACAGAAATAATCATTTCTCTCATGGGAAGGGCATCAGACAATGCTACCTTGGCATTTAGCATCCATCTGTCTATTTTGAGAAATAAAGCTCTCTTACACTTCCTCTTCCCCTGATTCAAATTACTTAGCCTGCACCCTGCACTCATCACTTTGTAATTTTCTCTCCAGTCTATTAACTGGGATAATGACAACACTTTCTTTTAGCATGAGGTCTCCTAGTATGGCATTTTACTACTCTGCTGTGTTCATGCTGATGTTTTAATTCAGAACTGGAGAGTATTTCTTGGGCAAATCTTTTACCATGCGTTGGTTTGCACAACAGAGCGATCTTTGAGCACACAAACTGGATTCCTTTCACATGAAACCGAAGCACAGCCCAAGGACCCAACTGCTGTGTTTCAGCCACCAGCTCTTTTTCGGTCTGTGTGACCAGAGCAGAGCTAATCCACACTGAAAACACATCAAAACATGGCAGCCAAGGACTCTGCACCAAATACTTCTCCCCTATCACACCGTGCTCCTTGCTGAGACAGATGCAGCTCACTCCACCACCCCCTGTGCCTGTCCTGGAGTGCTCCCAGAAAAGCTTCCCAGCTACAGTCACCCTGAGGGATGAAGCAGCACGTCAGGGTGCTCACCCTTAAGACTATTTTCTGGGCTGTATCCCATCCACTGCAGTGAGCAGCAGCCTTTCTACTGCTCTGATGTACAAACAGAGTAGGACTGAATGCTCAGCACTGTCACACTCCCTACAAAACCCCAGGGAGCCAAATGTGCAAGGCAAGACAGCAGATTATTTAATTTTTAAAGCAACTCCTCAAGGAGAAGAAGTAAGGGAAAATCTGGGCTGCGACAGTTTGCTGTGCACGCTGAAGAGACTAAAACCAGCAGTAAAATAGAAGCTTAGGGCCAGTGGTCCAGGATTCTGTCTAGATGAAGAAAGTGATTGCTTACTACATACCAAGAAAGAGTCATATCAAGAAGAAAGATCAGATGTTGCAAGTCTTTACTTGCCTTCCACTCATACCAGCTTTCAACAGATTTTTTTTATTGAATAAAGAGCACAAATTTGATCCCTTCACAATAATGTCATGGGAAAGATTTACTGTGTATTTTCTCCTCTGAGGAAAATAATAAATTACTATCATGAGATACAAAAATTGCTTTCCAATAAAAAGAAATCTTGACTCATTCCATGCTAACCGGAAAAATAATCATCATAAAAAATGCTAGTTCTCCTCTAAGGAGATGTTAATGAGTTGGAACTTTTACTAATAAAATGAGCAGACGAGGAATATAGAGCAAAGTGCAATAGTACTGACACTACATTTGTGTGTGTATTGCTTTAAGGTGAGCATTAAGGAGACAATGGCTATGGTAAAGTGATTAGAAGCTATATGTGAACAGTCACCTCTTTCCAGCCTGTGGCTTCCCTGGGAGCTCTGGGGGTCCAGATACGTGTCAGCAGAGCTCTCACAGAGAAGTGGGGACCCTAAAAGCAGCTGCTTCACAGACCTAATCCTTTTTTTTTTTTTTTTCAGTATCTTGATTTGCACTTAGAACTGGGGGGCTGGGGGAGCATTGGTTTTTTTAAATTGACCATGTAACTTAAGATAGACAACACCATGTGAAACACCCCTTAGTGCACCTGGGATGTAATTGATCCAGCATCTTGCTGGAGGCAGGGGCAGATCCCAGCTCACTTTGCTTGATGGTAAAACCTGTGTCTCTGAGCCTGATGTGAACTCTACAGAAATACCTGAAAAGACTTGCATTGAGTTAATGGGCTTTGATAGTTTGCTGAAATAAATAGCAATGAGGAACAGTAAAAGAAAAATCAGTTTCTATACGTGAAGATGACCTGATAATTAAACAGCAAGTTAAGAGATGTGTGAAAAAAATAATGACTTGGATAAAGAAAATGTGGGAAAGTATTTTCTGCATTTTTTCTCCCATGACAGATTTGTTTAAAATGATACACATTTAAAAAAAAAAAAGTAAATTGGCTGAATTGCTTCACATATTTTTTTAACCAGCTTTTCCACAAGGCTGACAGGTTCCAAAATTTTTGTAAGAGTCATGACTTCTTTTATCTCCTTAGATATATCAGAAACACTTACAGGCAATCTTCCCCTGCAACACACACAGGCTTAAAACCGCTCTTATTTTAACCTCATTTAATTTCAAATTTATTTTCTCAATGAGGCAGCAAAACAGTAAAACCCAAAGCCCTAGAATATCCTTGGGGAATCTATTCCAGATGAAACCTGAGACAGATAGCTAATGGAAAGGGCTTTTTTCCTTTTGTTTAATATTTTATTATCTATTTGTTTGCTATAATGGTTGGTTAGTGGGTTTTAACCCAAATTTCCAAGGATACTTCAGATTTGAATTAGTTCTGCCGTCTTTTACTTTTCTTTTTGAAATAGAACCACACCCCTTTCTCCATCACTGTAGACCATTTCAAAAATGGATGAGGAAAAGGAAACAATGTGCAGAGCAGAGCATTGCAGGTTACCAGCACAGAATCCCACTAGGGGGAATAAAGGGTAATAAATTAGATGGTCCTTAGATATGGTCAATCTCTTATTCTTCTCTACATCAGAAAACAGGGTCAGGGCTCTGGGGAGCAGCCCCAAAGGAAGGCTACTTTTCCTGCTGCTGCCATAGGGGAATGCCAACCTTAAGTCAGAGAGTCACAGAGTTTAAAAGGATCAAAGTTCACTCCAGACTTTCTGAAAAGAACAAATAATAATTTAATGAGTCCTTTATCAACTATGGCAGACTGGCTTTGCTTTCATTTTCAAAGTAAAAGAAAACTTTTATTAAGTCTTATTTTTCATAAGCTTGAAATAAATAAGATTTTTCTCCATTTTTATTGGCAGAAAAATTCTGTCATCTCCTATCCCAAGCAACACTGCTCTGTCTGCTAAGAAGTATCTTAGAGGCAAGGTCTTAACTTCAGAGTGCAAGTGAGGGGCATCCTTCCAACCTCTAGAGCTATCCTCTGCTTACTTTTATTGTAACATAATATACTGTTATGAATAATAACATCAACCTAGTTTCCTGAAGCGTTGAATGTGTGCAGTGTACCAGCACAAGGAATTTGCTTTTCATTGTCTCATTTTCTCTTTTTGTCTCATCTGAAGGAGGGGAAGTGGGCACACAATTCTTCATGGATTTTTCAGCATAGACACACGGGAAGGGGGAAACAAACAACAAGTGTGTCTGCAGTGGCACATCCATATATAAGAAATTCTGGATGACATAAATAAGAATAGGAAACTAGAAAATCTTGCACAGAAATAGGAGGTACATTATGACAACAAACCCCAGCATTCCAGTGGTGGCGTCTTTGACTCCACTAACATACTGCACACCATGTAAACCATGCTTTTTCCCTAAAATTGCATTCTCATTTTTTTAACTTTTTTTTTTCCTAAAGTTACTAAAGAACCATTTAATTCACATTATTGCCCTCAGAGATTAAGGAAATCTTTGCATAGTACAATGAAGACAGCAATTTGTTGTTGTTAGGCATAAGGTCCCGCCCACATTCTCAGCTTTCAGAAAACAAAACAAAACAAAATAAAACCCACCCAAAAAATTGTTCAGTGACTAAAATGACACAAGTGCCGTGGGAAGGATGATATCCAGAATAAACTTCAGAAAATAGGCTTGAGATGTGTACAAACTTGGCACACCACCTTCCACAGAAGCAGAAAGCAGCACTTTCAAACCCCCCTTCTGTCTGCATGCCATTAAGAGAAGGCAGCAATGACTGCATCAGGCAGCAAGACATTCAGGGCATGGAAACTGGTTCACTCCCAGAGATCCCTTCAGAGAAGAAATCTAGACGCAGAAGGATGTGCTCCCCTGGACAGTAGTGTGAAGCAGGCACACAGACTCAAACAACCAGGACAGGGCAACAATAGCAACATATGTTATTTTTCCTCCCTAGAAAATATGAAGATGCTTTATCTAGTTCAGCTGACAAGTATAAACATGTAAGCACTGAACAAAGGGTTTTTTTGGTTTAATTTTCTTTCTCTTTGCAAAGCTTACAATTCTGCAACTTCACTCAAATTTTCACAAAGCTCGAGTCTGTGAGATCAGAAAGAGCAAAGCTCTTCTGCCTTCCAGCTACTATTCCTCTCATTCAAGAGAGAGCTGACTGGGTAGCTATAAGGGTGTTCAGAGAAAGCAAAACTGGCAAAAGAACTGCAAAAAACAGAAGGCAAAGAGGTGCCAGTCACTCAGACTCAGGCCAATTCTTTTCTTCTAGACATGAGTGCTTTGAAAACACTGCTGCCACTCCCTGGGAGATGAGTCCATACAAACAAGGGGGAGTTTGGGCAATTCAAACTGGTGAGACACACCAACAGCAGAGAGACCCACACCCACCCACACCTCTCCTTTCCAACTCCCAAGCACACAGCTTTCAACACCCCCTGCCAAGCCAGGAGAGACACGAGTCACGCACTTTGCCACCTGCAATCTGCTCCGCTGCACGCCTGGAACATCTGCTGGATTTCACCACCACCAGCTGGGAACAAGAGCCACAGGTGAGTGTTACTGATCTATGCTTTGATCGTGACCTGTGGAACAGGTGAAGCCACTAGAAGTACCCAGCCAGGTTTCATAGGGATCCAGCTCTATGGGATTGTTTTCAGTTTCATCTATAACAGACTGCAGGATTACATTCAGTCTACTAGGAGATCATTTCCCAACACTTCCCAACATTAGCATGCCACAAATAGCATGAGCACTATCAACAAATTAAAGAAATCACTGGGTTGCCTAGCAATTTCCATTTTTAAAAGCACTCCATGCTTTTTTCTGTGTGCTTTAAACGGTTTACAAATAGTTTGCTCTTTCTACAGTTACAGGCTTAATTAGGAGTATTAAGAGTAATTTCTCCCCACTTAGTTTGCTTGGCTAAGTCTAAGCCAAAAATATCAATAAAAGCACTGAAACTTTTGCCATTCTCACATGCTATTAGATGATAAGAGTATTCTCACACTTACTTCAAGTGTGATTGTTTTGTCCTCACTGGAATGTGTTCAATTTGAGTGCTTCATTAGGGTATTAAGAGAGTCATACCTTTTGAGTGAATACTGTAGAGAATGATGAGCAGTAATAATTTTCTACTCAGCAGGGATTTTCATTTTACAGAAATCATGGGCTGTTTAGACGTGCGACTCTCAAATGCATTTTTAAATCATGTGCTTTATTTATTCACGTGCTGCTTCATTAGAAGTGATATTACATCAGGCCTAATAGAAAAAGGACAAACACTTTATTGTTTGCTTCTTTTCAAAGACGCACGGCCAACAACAGCAACACTTCAAAGCTGCTGCCAGTTGGCAAGTTTTTCCAATCCAAGCAGGTCTGAAGAACTGGAAGGTCCCAGAGTGGGATTAGTATATCAAGTGATGGAACACAGGTTGCAGTATTAGAAATAAGCAGTTTATAAAGCATCTCCAAGGGTGTATTAAAAAACTTATTGGAAACATTCTTGTTCTTCTCAAAATAATACACAACAAAAATGCTACAGTTCAAGAGATTTTGTCTAAAGGATATTGGCCCACTTCCTAAAACTGTCTCACTCCAAACTTTTCTCTGCATCAAGTTTAGAAAACGAATACCCTGAATATACAAATCTGGGCATCTTGGCAACATTTTCTACAAAGCATAAGGGCTATTTAAATTTCTTATCTTTCCCAGCTGAAATGCGTTGGGTATTTTTTATGCAGTTGCAAATGTGAGCTATTCACAGCATTGGGGGACACTGAACCTGTTAAATTCTGAAATGAAAGCAGAGACACAAAGGAGAGAAAAAATATATTTGATAGGAAAATGGGCTGGAAAATACAAAAGAGAGAAGATTTCTAACAAAGCACAAGTCATACATAAAAATATTGACTTCTATTGAAAAGAGATGTGAATGCAAACATATGCATTAAATCTAAACTTAATTTAGATCTAAATTAATCTAAACTTCAGTCATTCACTTTTTATCTGGGGTGATTTCTTTGAAGACACTTTGCATGAGAAAAAAAAATTCACAGTCTAAAACCTCCATACCACCCTATCTAACTACTAATTTGGAAAGGAAATAAAGTGGTGGAAATAATAATACTTATTAACATCAATAATAATAATAATTTCTATGTTAACACTTTGGTGCATTTGTTTTGTACAGCCAGTGAATGTAAAGCAGTAAGACTTCCACAGGAGTTTCAGTGATATTTCATCCAGCTTTAAGAATTATATTTTCAGGATAGATTTCCTCAAGTTTTTACACTTTTGATGTCATCACCGTATCTGCATAGGACAGAAGGACAAAATGATGCCTAAATGGTTCTGCTTATGAGGGAAAAGCGCTCCACAGAAAAAGAGCAGAGGGCTCCATGTATTATTAACAAAGCACATGGAGATGTAAGAGGACTCGCTTCAAAAGGATGCTGCAGTTGTTGGTGCTCGCAGAGGTTTGCCTTATAACATCTGGTCTCTGAAATCAGGCTGCAAAGCAAGATGATACTGAAATACAGTCAAGATCTCACACCTCACACCATCTCAGAGAAAACCTGAAAAGCTCCAACACTAGGCACATCTATCCTTAGCAAGATACGCAGCCACTGGCACATCAGCGGAGGTTTGGTGATTAAAATTTTATCACCAGGACAAACTTAGAAAATTTAAATTAAAGAAACATAGTAGCTCTGGGACATGTAATCCCTTCAGAAGATTCAGACATCTGTAACCTCACAAGGACCAACATTCCAAAATCTGCATAGGTTTTGGTTTCTTGAGCATCAATTTGACAGTAATGTCATTCATTCAACAAAATAGCAAGAAACAATAAAAGGGTCAGTGGATGGCTTGGCAAATATCCAATATAGCAAAGCTTCCAAGCTACTGGTCAGGCTAGAAAAGTTGTGAGCAAAAGCAAATACTACTTAACAGATTTTGGAGGTCTCTGTGAAACATTCTCTGACTGCTGTCAAATTTTGTTAAATTTTGTTTTTACTATCAACTGTGTACACCAGAAAAGGCACCTCAAACAGGCAGCAAATGTCACTGCCCAACCTAACACAACCGATTTTATGATCCAAACATTTGGGATTTTTACAAGGGGGAAACCTATTCACTATCTAAAATTTATTCAAATTTACCTTATATCTTTAGAATTTGAATGAACCACATGGCTAGTAAGTCTTTACAGCTACTGTTTCTTGACCTTTACAGAAACATAATTAGTGTTAGTGGTCACATCTTCAATCCATGGAAGAGTGAACTGCACTCTCTGTTTTCCTCTTCCTGTGCTCCTCAGCACACCCTAATATTTCACCTCAGCAGAAGGGCAAATTTGGACTCTTCATGACCCTGAATTGAAGAGCTAGTCATGTCAAGAACTCCAAAAAGTCAACGTTTCTGAGGAAAGCAAGATCAGCCTTTCAGAGAAAAAACACATGGGGATCCCAAGAGTCCACAACTCCACAAATGTCAAAGGAAATCCCTCACACCACTGAGGCTGGATATGCAGATAGAGAGACAGAGGAGGTATTTATTTTATACAACCCAGTTGTCCATCCCTTTCCAAGAACAAAGATTACTGTGCCAAAGTCCCTGCACTAGGTCAACCCCACCACCAAGCATTCACTGCAGTTGTGGAAGAAGAGCTGTATTCGAACTGCTCAAGAACTTTAGTTCTCTCTCAAGTGGGAAAAACTGGCCACACTCTAGTGTAAGGGTAAAAAAAACCCAATCAGAAAACAAACAAACAAGCCCCTTAAAAATTACTTATGAACAAAAAAAAAAAGAAAAGGAGAAGAAGCAACCTTACAGGTTTTTCATCTGACTTATTTTCTCATCGGGCATTAGTTTCACATTACTTGAGATTTTAAAGCAATTTCTAGCTTTAAATAAATACTGTTTCAGTCAAAATTATGTACAGAGTTAAGGATTAGTTCACGAGAGCGATTATAGATTTTGGGTAGATTTTTCCCATTGGTGCTTTATAATGCAGTAATTGTTGAATTAGTAATACATTTGTCAAACCTAGTAAGCAATTACAGTTAATACATATAAAACAAATTACTGCTCCATTTCAGCATGTGAATAGCAGAAGTTTGGCATGAGGTTCTAATTACCTACTTAATGTGAGTCATGCCAAAACCAGTGGGACAAGTCCTATCTTAACTCCCAATGTGACCCTACTGAATCCAGCTTCTCTGCATCATGGCACCAGTCCCAAAAGCAGAGTGTCCAGCAAGACTTGTCTGGGTGCAGCAGCCAGCCTGCAGAAACCAAAAGTCAAAGGGCGAAGGTGGGAGCTGCCAGTTAAGAATAAATGCAACGAGCCAGCTCCAGTGATTCCTCTGAGGGGGTCAAACCTCGACCAGGAATAACTAATGGCTTCTTTTCTACACCACAGTGAAGAAATAAATACATACACTATGTCAAAAATAATAGCCCATACTCCATACAGAAAAACCTGGCACAAACAAGTGACTTTGTGTTGATAGGCTTTCACACACAAACTATGGACCCTGAAAGATGTTAGGCAGCCCAACCTCGTACTGGCTCTTTTTTGACAGTGAAGCAGAGATGGGCTTACATTGGGGATCAGGTTTTTTTCAAAACCCTGTTAAATAATTCAGGGCTTCATCTCTTGCACAGCTGCTCTTAGCAGTTTCTGTGGAGTGATGTGGGAGCTGTGAGCAGAATTATCTCTCAGCTTTGAGAGCTGCATATAACTTCCTCTTACACTGTATGCTGAAAAGTATGCATTAAACCAAGACAAATACTGAATTTCACAGGAGACAATGAAAAATTAAAAGTATGAAAAGGAAAATAAAGAGTTGCTTTAATGTGTTGCCATCTCACATGTCAAAGGGAAGCCAAGAAACAAATTCCACACTTTGATTTATGAACAAGCACATCAGAGACCTAAACCATTGCTCTTAAGATATCTCACATTTTCTGCATTCCTATGCCAAGAATTCAATTCTCTCAATTTTCCTTTTAAATTCAAGGAAAATATCTTTCCTGGGGGATTTGCTGGCACCAGCACTGTCTAAAGGCCAGGAAATGGTGGGATCCAGCTGAGCTGAGGGCTGTGTAAAAACACAGAAGTACACAGTGATTGCCTTGAAAAATGCAATCCAGACAGGATACAAAAGCTGGAGGAAATGCTAAAATTCAGTATTTTAGGAAGGGCTAAAAGAAAAGGAGGCTCTAGGCTACACTGAGCTGAGGCACAACACTGAATCACAACACTCAGTAATGTGCTTCCGCAGCTTCTCATCTTTCCTCAGATGGGAGGAAGTTTCTCTTTAGTAGCTCATAAGGGACAGAGACACTGTCCCTTTCCTCTTGTATCAGGCCCAACAAATGCACATATTTCTGAAATCTTTTCTCTTATTCTTTCCTCTTTGAAGCTGGCCTAACAGAATGCCTGTGGATGATGGGTGTGTCCTGAGAAGTCCCTCCTGGAGCTCAAATCTTGTCTAAAATGAGAAAATAATGACTTCTTGACTTACTGCATAGCACATTTCTCCCTCTCTCCATGCTATTTTCCCCATTAGTACTGGAAGTCACTGAAGAAGAGAAATTTTTTCACTACTGCTTCCAAATGCCTTGAAACCTGACATTTAGAACCTCTGTGTACACCTGAAACATTGGAAATGTCCCGAGAGCCTTTGGAATGAGCCATTGGGAGAAGAGTGGATTTGCCAAGCAGTGGTATCAGGACTATAAGATTGTGAGACTAAACATCATTTTATTTACTTCATTTTCAAGAGATTCTTTCAGTGTCAACAAAAAGGGGCCACAAAAATACTCAGGTCAGATGTTTGTTTATGTGACAAACAAGCTAGCAATAGCGTTTGCATTTCTGTGAGAAGTGTTCATGTTGGGAGGCCGCCTGCTGATCTCAGGAAGCAGGAACCAGGAATCATAGGTAGAAATGCAAGCAAAGGGAGAAAAATAAAGTATCCCATTACTGCAACAAGCCAGACAATGAGGGAGGGTGTACACGACACATATTTGTCACTGTAAGAGGAAATGCACTTCAGAAGAAACCCAAATACAGCATGTGAAGATATGCTGGGCTAATTGAACACAGACACCATTACCGAATGCTGCATCCATGGAGGTTGCCTTATGTTTGGCACACAAATAAAGCAGTTTAGAAAATTGCATTAAATGACAAGTAGTGACAATGGTACAAGGTTACACAAAAGGAAGTGATTTTACAGATAGGAAAGGAAACAGATTCTTATGTACTCTGTACATCTTCTTATATCGGTCACTGCACTGCCTACAGTGAATGAACACAGATGTGGAAAACAATCCTCTGTCAAGGTTTTTACCCGATAAAAGCCAAAAAAGCTGAGAAAGGCCAATCACTGCCTTTACTGAGGAACTGGAAAGTGACTGGGTGAAAGAGGAAGCTCCTGTTTAGGAACAATCAGAATCTACATCAGAAGCATATTAGATCCACAGCTGAGAACATTTGCAGATAGATACATATTTCAGATAAAATTTTATCATGTTTATTCAAGTCATTAAATGTTTACATAATTGGTACCCTACTGCTTGATTTTTTTAATGTATCACCATAAGTCTTTTGGAGTCTTACCTCCTATTAGACTTTTGCACTGGTGAAATACTGTACTTCCTACAAGAAAACAACCACTGAGTAAGACAGAGAATCGGGACATGGCAAATTGAAGAGGAAGTCTCCAAGAAGACCCCTGAGACAGCTCTATGAAATCCGCTCCTGCAGGACCCAATAGAAACACCAAGGTAAGAAAACAGGTTAGCTGTTTTCTTACCTTGCTCATTAGCTCATTAAATTTGTCTTAGTAAGAAATAAACACTCACATGCAGAAGAGCTTCCTATCAAGGGCTGGCAGGCAAAGTATGCTCAAGGGTAGGTGGTTGGTGAACCACAGTATGAAAAAGCTGCCTATGCAAGGAAACTTGAAAATGTTCTTTTTATCCCAGCAACTGCTCAATCTCTTGTGCACCAAGGAGTTTTAACTATCCATGGTCAAAGCACATCAATCTGGAACTGAATGTGTTTTTCCATCACTGGGATGTATCTGTACAGCCATGATGACATTTGCTGACAAAATCCAGTCTAACTTCTTACCAGCTGGGGTAACAACATAAGACCTGATCCTAGTCCTTCTTTATGTCATTTTTGTAAGATGATATTAGACTTTGGCATTTGAACAGAGTTTAGCTATCACTCTGTTAAAAGAAATCTTCTAATAATGATTTTAGTAAATTATTTGATGAGAGATTTCAAACTTATCTTCATCATTCCACAGTGACTACAGTGTTTTAGAACTTCCATACAGATACTGTAGATATCAACAAAGGCCTCATAGCAAGGAAGTTGAATTGTCACAAACCCCAAGAACCAGAATTACAAATGGGTATATCTTGACTGAATGCCAATGATTTAACAGAAAAGCAACATTAAATTCCCAAGACAGAATAACAGCAGAGACAGACCAGTCACAGAGGTCTCCCAAAACAGCAAAGGGTAGATGGAGCCACAAACCTAAGTTTTCTAACAGATGGTACTTTCATTGTGCAACAAACGTAATAAAGTTTAAAACAGAGGCATCAGGTGGGATACTGTCACATCAATTAAAACAAATCTCCAGGTGAAATGTATTTGAACATATGAAAACATGTGAAATATATGTGAACATATGTAAACATATGTGAACACTGTTCATTTCAAAGCCAAGATTGTTTGACTCTACACAAAGAAGCACAAGATTTCCAGTTAGAGAGATCATTCAAAGTCTAGCCAAACACTGGGAAATATCCCAGAGATTATGACCTAACTATCCAAATCCTGGACTAAGAATTTCAAACCCCCACAAAAAACCTACTCACATTGTTATTTATGCTTAAGTATTACCTAACTTTTTTTTTTCCATTTCTGAGTTCCAAAATATACTAATCTTCTACATAGAAATACAATATTTATTTCATTTAAACAGCTTTCATATAGAACCTCCAACTGAGGAAGGAATAATGAGCAAACACATGTTAGGATAAAGTATCTAAAGAGCAGAGTGCTCCTGATGGGTTTGATTTACATCTGAATGGATTCAGCATCAGCATTTGGAAATTGCAGTCTACATTCCCCTCTCCAAACTCAATTTTTTCAGCTCATAAACCTTTTTGAGATTTATAACAGCTTGCTGAGCAGTGTCTTCTGCATCCCATATGTTAAGGGGATGGGTGGTTTTATTAATATTAATAGAAAATTACAGGAGCCAAATTTTGTGATCATTGACCCAAATATAGAGGATACTACCTCAGAATCAAACACAGCCAAAAAGGTACAACTCCAAGGTGAAAGTAGCTATTTGTACCACAAACAGTAACATAAACAAACAAAAAAAAACCTCTGTAAACATGAGATCACTTCGGCAGTGATCCTAACTCAGAAAAGGGAACACGACAGTTTAAGATAAATGCAGTCACTGTGTGACATGCAGAAGACAGAGAGGGAAGCAGGACAAGTGAGAAATATTTATCCCGTTTTTCATAATCTGGTAGGTTTTTATTTTATTTTAAATACCAAAATCCTGTTGACAAATCCTAGGAGACCTAGTATAACGTCATGTAAGCCACATATTTAACCTTTCTTTATTCTCAGAAGTAAAGCTTAGACCTTTTCTCAAGTGAGGACAGAAAGCAAGGTTTTGTGATTGCTTTTGCTAAATGCTCCTTGCATTAGCACATGGGCAGACACCCAGCTAAGCCTTGCATCCCGCTCCACAGAAAAGCGTAACAACGCACCTTCTACCTGCTCATGGAAAAGACAACTGCTGTTACATAGGTAAAAGATTTAGAAAGGGAAAAAAAAGGAAAAATGCAATGCATTTAGTAAACACGGAGCTACCCTGTAAGCAGCTCTTCTCTCGTTAACCCAGCACTAGTGATACCTCATTGCAGTGTGTTGCTGTAGCACCAGCAATCACAGAATCACAGAATGTCTGGGTTGGAAGAGACCTTCAAGATCATCGAGTCCAACCCATGCCCTAACACCTCAACTAGATCATGGACTGAGTGCCACATCCAGTCTCTTGTTAAACACATCCAGGGATGGTGACTCCACCACCTCCCCGGGCAGACAATTCCAGTACTTTCTCACTCTTTCTGTGACAAACTTCTTCCAAATATCCAACCTATATTTCCCTTGATGCAGCTTAAGGCTGTGTCCTCTCTTTCTGTCAGTTGCTGCCTGGAGAAAGAGACCAACCCCCACCTGACTACAGCCACCTTTCAGGAAGATGTAGAGTGTGATAAGGTCACCTCTGAGTCTCCTTTTCTCCAGGCTAAACACACCCAGCTCCCTCAGTGGCTCCTCACAGGGTTTGTGTTCCAAGCCCCTCACCAGCCTTGTTGCTTCCTCTGGACGCACTCAAGTGTCTCAATGTCCTTCCTAAACTGAGGGGCCAGAACGGGACACAGCACTCAAGGTGTGCCCTCACCAGAGCTGAGTACAGGGGCAGAATGAGCTCCCTGCTCCTGCTGGCCACACTATTCCTGATACAGGCCAGGATGCCCTTGGCCTTCTTGGCCACCAGGGTATCGCTGTAGAGCTAGTGAAAGAGGCAGCAAATGACTCTGACTCGAAGAGCGGGAAAAGGAGGAGTTTATTTGAAACACACGACTTATATATCATACATCGCTACAGTCACAGCTGATTGGCTCTATGCTAATTGATCTGACTCCATTGGTGATTTCAGCTTGACATAGCTCAAAGACACTAATTCAAAACATAGTCTAAAGTTTACATTTCTTGCTTGCTACTTATCTCTAAAGTCTCTCTCCGACTGTGGACACAGCCACACCAGGGCACACTGCTGGCTCATGTTCAGCCGGCTGTCGACCAGCACCCCGAGGTCCCTTTCTGCCTGGGCACTGTCCAGCCACACTGACCCCAGCCTATAACACTGCAGGGGGTTATTGTGGCCAAAACGCAGGACTTGGCACTTGGACTTATTAAACTTCATCTTATTAGACTCTGCCCATCCATCCAACCGTTCCAGGTCTCTCTGCAGGGCCATCCTACCTTCCAAGAGATGGACGCACACTCCCAGCTTAGTGTCATCTGCAAATTTACTAATGAAAGACTTAATTCCCTTATCATGTCATCAATAAAAATATTGAACAGAGCTGGCCCCAGCACAGATCCCTGAGGGACACCGCTGGTGACTGGCCTGCTGCTGGATGCAGCACCGTTCACCACCACTCTCTGGGCCCGGCCATCCAGCCAGTTCTGAACCCAGCAAAGAGAGCTCCTGTCCAAGCCACGGGCTGCCAGCTTTTCCAGGAGTGTGCTGTGGGAGACAGTGTCAAAGGCCTTGCTGGAGTCCAAACAGAAAACATCCACAGCCCTTCCTGCATCCACCAGGCGGGTCACCTGGTCATAAAAGGAGCTCAGGTTGGTTAAACACAACCTACCCCTCCTAAACCCGTGCTGGCTGGGTCTGAGAGATATCCCAGCCATCCCATAAATGCTGCATGATGACTCTCAGTATAAACTGCTCCAATATCTTGCCAGGTACTGAGGTCAGGCTAACTGGCCTATAATTACCAGGATCCTCCTTCCCACCCTTTTTGTGAATGGGCATCACATTGGCCAGCTTCCAGTCATCTGGAACCTCTCCAGTGAGCCAGGACTGTTGGTAAATGATGGAGAGCGGCTTCACAAGCTCATCTGCCAGCTCCCTTATCACCCTGCCATGGATCCCATCTGGTCCCATAGATTTATGATATATACAGCATCACTTTTATGGCTTCTAGGACATACCAATCCCTGCTAATGAAATGTTTATTTAAAATTAAATATTCTTTACTTAAATTAATATCCTAGTTAAGTATAAATATTTAATGGTGTTTACAATGTATGTAGTACTGTACAACAAAATTTAACTCTTGCGAAAAAGAATAAAATAAGTGAATTTTACATTGCTGGCACTCAGCGTTGTATTTATACAATAAAAAAATCCTGATATTTCAAACAACTTTTGAGAAATCTCTGAAATCAAGAGCTGCCACTACCTAAAATGTAAAATCTTCTGCTTTTGTCTGAGAAAATTACATAGCAAAACACAGAAGCTGATTTTTGCCTTCTGACTTAATACATCAGCCACCAATAAAATGCAATATTTATTGTCGATTCCTGCAGCCGCTGTTATAGAACCTTTCACTCTTTACTATAGCTGGAAAAAAAAAAAAGAACAGGAACTGTGAACTATGAAGGGAAATGTGATATCATTTTCTTATTGTTATCCAGAAAGACATAGAATAGATATGGAAACCTATCTTTGACTTTTTCCAGATGTTTATGGAACTCTATCAGCATTCCAGACTTTGTTTTATGTGGATATAGATTCTGTGAACTTCCTTGCTCAGGATTTTCCTTTTTATCATATAGATGAGATAATTCTGACAGTGATTCAGTGGGGATATGAAAAGTCATAAAAACAATCTAAAAATTCATGTGTCATAGGTGTTGTGTAATCTAACTTGTGGAAAGGCTGTTGAGAGAACAGGGTTGTAATGAACAGGTGGTATTTCACTCTCAAAGAAATGCAGTTTCATGAGCTGAAATTTATTTTGGTTAGAAGCCTTCATAAAATTATGGTATGATGAGAGTACTGTAGCAGAAGAAGGGTCTAGTCCAGCATGGCTGTAGAACTGCTGCACCAAGCAGAGCCATGGCTCACATCTACATGTCAGCAAGACAAACCTGATCTCTGCCAATTCCCAGAAGTTTTCATTTAAAAGCTGCATAAATTTTTTTAATGGCACTTACAAGTACTACTGGAAATTGAAGGGTTTTTTTAATTCAGTGCCTTGGCTAAAAATTATTTATTCCCTCCCCCAAAATCTTGATCAGGCAACAACTGCATGAGTAGCAGCCTCAGGGACATCAGAAAAGCAAGCCCACTATGGACTCTGAACATTCATGTCCATCTGCTGGCCTTCCCTTCTGCTGTCATGTATCCACTCCTGTGTGTTTCCTGACCAACTGACCAAGAAGTGCAAGTTCAACAAATCACTCTTGCTCACTATCTCCATCCTGCAGAAAACAGTTATTTACTGTGTGACCAACCCATGCACTGTGAATAACAATACTAACATGATTTCCATTTTGATAATAAGACCCCTGGCTTTTTTTTTTCCCCCCGTTAGATCTCAATCTACATCCCCTTTAATCTTGCCTGGCCGGTGCATATTTTTGGAAGCCCCCTACTTGAGTCAAAGAAGTTGAGCTTCTATTCTATTGACCACTAGAGCACATTTTCCTTCCTCATTGCTACTCACAACTTTCTATATCTTGGACAATTTCATGGAATTTTATTATTGAAAAAATGGTGCTGAAATGTCCTCTTCCCCCACTTAGAAAGGTTGTCTAATTGGGTAATTCAATCAGCTTGACTCCTGAAATTGCACAGGTTGCTGTACAATACTAAAACTTAATAATCACAAAAAGTTCCTGCTGTAATGAATGAGGCCCCTCAAGAGGAAAATGTGCATGTGTGTTTATATAAACAGAGAGAAACTGAGTACAATCTGATAAAGGCACCTCTTGTCCCCTTCACACAGCACTAATTGTTAGTGTTTCTGCCAGTCTTGTACTTTATTCTTAGTCAAACATAAAACATCGGATAGTCAAGAATAAGGATAACTAAGGAAATATTCGTCTCTGAAATAATGAGAATTGGGAGACCAATAACTTTTACAAAGCTGGAATTGTTGCCAGCACAACAGCATCAGCTCCAATTATTTTTTCTTCTTGCCATGTTTGTCTGGGATATCATAGAATTACAGATTCATAGAATCAATAAGGTTAGAAGAGACCTCTACGATTACCAAGCCCAACCATCAGCACTACCAGCATGCTTACCACTAAACCACATCTCAATTGCCATATCCACATGGGGTTTTTTTAACTCTTCCAGGGATGGTGCTTATAGGACTTTTACCAGTATGTCTTTGCAATTCCGCAAGTTTCATACTGCAGCTGTGTTTAATTACCACTAGACCACCACACTCTCCAGGTGTATGTAAGATTTTTTAAGATTAAAATCCAGTTTGGCACCTAAATTAAGGACTGTATTTTTAAGAATGATGGTAATTTGCTAGACTCTACAATGGGGCCTATTCTGGGTGTAATTTGAGTCTTTCGTCATGTCTACAGTGAAGGTAAGAACATGAGTTCTCTTATGAAACATTACATTATTCACAGACAAATTTGTGGGGTCTAGAAAAAGCAGGAATTTCCTGGAACCTGCTATGTAGCCAACTGTGGCATCACCAACAAACCACATGGACACAATCCCATGATGAGGTCAAACTCTGCTGTCTCTAAAGGATGAGTTAAAAATCATCCTTTTGCATTTCAACATTCTGAATTTGTGTGCCAAAAAAGAATTTGTGTGCCACCATGAAAAACAATTTGCTTTTTGTATTTTGACCATAGTGACTGTAGGTAAGGTGATACATGAACAAAAGAACATAATACCCTACCAGGTCTTATCACTGTGTCCTCTGTACTGGGGGCTGGCTATCTTCTTTTAAAATGGAGGACTATATACTTAAATATATAATTATACAGGTATTAATGACTAATTAATGTACTCTGAACTACATTACTCTTGATTTCCTTCAGGAACTACTTCCATTCACTGTTCTACACCCCAAAAATCTTGGTAAAGCTTTTGACAGCCACTGGCTGGAGTGCATGCTTCTGAGTGTGTTACACTTCAGTGTGAAAACTGTGTTTAACTTGTTTGCAATTTTAAAATCTGCATTCAATGATATATGATGACAGCTGAAAATCAAGTTCATTCTCTTAATCACTTTGAAAGATACTGTGTTCTACTCTCCCTATTTCTAGACACATAAAAATAGGATTACAGTTTTTCATGAAATATTTTTCATTTACTACACCTTTCACTGATTCTATTGAAAATCTTTCTGGTTTTAGTCTAGGTGTTGACTGTAATATCTCTGAAATACAGTTTCTTGATTGCTTTAAACAAACCCATAAAGAAATGTAGTATGATAAAATTCAGCAGTAAACACAGTATATATGGATTCATACATATGTTTCAGAGCTAGGTATCAGGAAAAATGCAAGAGTTGAAATGAAACAAAAGGGGAATGTTTATGACTTTGGAAATCAAGTCTACCCTTCAAAATTCAGAGTTCTCTTCCTTCCAGAGATGAAAAAGATACTTTTTCACCCTTTATGAGTGTTAAGGAATTGTTCTTAGTTATTTTGCTCTTTGTTAAGAGTAAGCATTGACAGATGTGCTGCATATTGTTTATACAAAAAGTGTAAGGTACAGCACTTTCTGGCATCCTGTGTGGTTACTGATTTAGACTTGTATTATCTGGCAGAACTTGGAAGGAATTTTGAGACAGACTTTCCATTTGGAAGTAAACTCAAAGCATGCAAGTTCTGATTGTATTTGACCCAGGTTTAGGACTATGCTTTAACATACTGATGCAGGAGAGCCCACCAAAGTATTTCAAGTCCAACCCCACCAAGAAAACATCTTTTTCCTGAAGGCTCCAAGCCCTATTTATGTGAACAATGCTTTTTGCCTTGTTTTACAGGGTGGTTTGTTTTACATCTCAGCTTCTGTGAAGGGCTCAGTAAACCCAGCCCTTTCAATTAGCGGTTAACCTCAACGCAAGACCTCGTTTTCGTCCAGAGCAGCTCCTAGCCCACACTGCCCAGGGAAGCCCACCCACTGGGGTGTTGCACTGCCAGGAATGGCCCATCAGAGCTGCCACCCCCAGACACAACACCTCACCTGTCCTTGCAGCTGAGATGCCCAGCTGGTGGTCCAGCCGTGGCAGAGTGGCTGCGGTCAGCAGCTGTCATCATGTCAACTCGGATCTGCTGTTTGCTTTCCAGTTGCTGACGTAAATCACCAAAGGTGCAGAAGGATGAAGCCTAAGGGCTCTGACCCAGGGACCAACCCCTCTCAAACTTGCAGTGTGGGTACGAGCACACGCAAAGGCTCACAGCATCACACTAATGAATCAGCTTTTCTAAAAATACTCAACACGACTACGTGATGAAGAGCAATCCTTAACGATGTAAACAGCCAAAGAAGAGACAGATCCCCAGAAATAAAGTGAAATATTTATTCTCAGTGGAAAGTATTTGTCTAAACAGTGTCCAACACACAAATATATAGTTTCCTACTCCCGAATAGTAATACTACAGTAAGACTCCCAGTAAAATATTTATATTACAGTGATTTGAATGATCAACAAGGGAACATTTCAACATCATCCCTACACCAGCCCAGAGATGCTGGTTGCTAAAGCACTGTAGTGCTGTCCTTACATACCTCATTCTGCTGCAGCCAAACACTGCCAAATGAGCCATGATAACCTGGGGTCAGAGTAAGGGTCTGACCCTGTAGACAAGTTTTTTCACTGTAATCATCTGAGCAGCCAGTTTCTGATTTTGCTGTTCTTCAAGGACTTTTCACAATATGCAGAACAGGTTTTGTAGTAACTTGGAACTTAAAAACAGTTGGCAATGTGCGCTAATAAGCTTTTCATACAAAGGTTAAACATACAACCAGGGGACAAGCGAGAGTGGCTACCTACAAAAATGTAGAAGCCTACTCTGCACATTTTGTTCTTAATTTACTAACAGCACTAACCCCGAGTATAAATCAACAAACAGTTACTCTCTTCTGCTTTTATTTCCTTCACACATACATTCTGCTCTCATCTCATCTATTCAAGTTTTATTGAGGGCCTTCTCCTTCACAGCTGGCCTTGATTTCTTCCTTGTGTTTGCTACTTCTGCTTCTTCCTTTAAGAGGACAGAGGGAGACAGAAAACAGCTGCTCTATCTCTCCTACAAACAGGCCTAAAACAAGCTGACAGTGCTGGTCACACATCTAGTCTACTACCCTGCAGTCATCCTAGCTACAACTGGGACACTAAGAAGAGAACTGTCCCAGTTTGCATCACAGCATCAGCAGGTACACTGGATGCTTCCTTGGGTGCACCTTGGAATACCTTCCAAAGTCCACCAGCTTCAGAAAGAAGCTGTACAGCCCCATGGGCCACCCAGCAGTTTCCCAGGTCTTCTCTCCAATGCAATTCTGACTGTCAAAAGTACAAACTGTGAGTGGCAGTGAGAAGGGTGAGCTACATCAGGTTCTCTTGAACGGTCGAACACAAGTGAGTATGCCAACATCACTGCAGCAGAATTATACAATGGAGTTATGTACCATGCCTCAAAGTGACTCCCTAGAATACTGCTCAGTTTTCACAGGGCCGCCTCTGAGTCCAGAAACAAAGACTCCATAAGTACAATGAACACCAACTTTCCAAACTGCTAACTAGTAACACCCAGCAGGAAATTAAGCAGGACTTATCAGACATGCCGAAGAAGCAAGTACAGAAGCTTCTGTTTCCCCAGTCATAAATTTCCTGGCTACCTAAAGCTGCATGGAAAGTGTTGAAGAAATGTTGACATCCAATGTGCACTGAATTAAAGGAAAATTAACTTTCATATACAGAATAAGCTATTGTAAGTTTCTGTTGAGACAAAAAAGGCACGCTAACACCTTTGAGTAATTAAAAGTTTCTCATTGGATGTGTTCCACATGTTAAACATTCTTGACTCTTGGAATCATTGAAGTGACAGTCAGAAATGGTCATTGGTAGTACTGTACAACCACACACCTTTCTAGGACCCAATATAATAACCATATTTGTGCCGCCACATCTGGATCTCACTGCAGTTTTTACAGCTAAGCATTCTTTTAGTCTCAAGCTCTTCATGACTCCATAGAGAAGTTCCTTATTATTATTCTTATATTTCTTGATTCAGACACTGCACATCACCTATGCAAGAAACAGTACATGATAAAACCAGAGTGTGATAGGAAATACTATTTCCTTAAAGTAGAATCTCCTGCCTTTCTGCCATTTCCTAGGTTTTCAGAGGTATTTGCCATGCGAAATAGCGTAACGGGAGCTTCAGCCCTACTTCAGTCCTTGTAAGCACCACTGTTACTAATCTCTGCAGAGATTCTGAGATTTTCTGTGTCTCAGTGGAGATCTGGACAAATGGCCATTCGCTGCTTTGTAGTTCATTATTCTGCAGGCATAGTGGCTGATAAGAGGGAAGCTCTGAAGAAATCCTATTCTCCTTATTCTGTAAACTGTGGTATTTCCATAAGCCCCCAGCCACCCAGCTGACTCCTGCCACAGGTTGTGGGGTACAAACAACTGAAGAGGAAAAGCTTCTTCTTAGAGGAATTTACAAGTCAAAGCAGGGGTTTTTTCAATCCACATGTCACTGGGCAGATGTCACCAAGAGACAGCCTTAACTGCTTTGAATAAGGAGGACAACATCCCTATGTTGACTTTTAATAAAGAAGTTTCCACAGTTAGCTTTGATTTTTATAAAATTCTATTAACCTGCATTCTGGAAACATTTTCAGCTTCTCATGTGTTCAGGCTTTAGCATCCTGCTAGTAATATAAGCAATGAAGCTTCACATAGTTTGCTGGGGGCATAACACAAAGTCAAACCACAAGAAGTAACTGACTGTCTTAGTTTTGCTGGGATAGAGTTAATTTTCTTCCTAGTAGCTGGTACAGTGCTGTGTTTTGGGTTTATTATGAGAATAATGTTGATAACACACTGATGTTTTGGTAGTTGCTAAGTAGTGCTTACCCTAAATCAAGGACCTTTCACTGCTCTGCCAATGAGGAGGTCCACAAGAAGCTGGGTGGGAGCATGGCCAGGACAGCTGGCCCAAACTGACCAAAGGGATAGTCCATACCCCAGACTGTCATGCCCAGTATATTAACTGGGGAGTTGGTTGGAAGGGACTGTTTGCTGCTCAGGGACAGGCTGAGCATTGGTCAGCAGGTGATGAGCAATTCTATTTTGCGTGTGTCACTTGTGTNTTGCGTGTGTCACTTGTGTGTTTTCAGTTTTTTTTTTTTCTTTTTTCTTTTTCTTTTTTTTTTTCAGTAAAATTAGTAGAAGTGGCAGTAGTAGTAGTAGTAGTAGTAGTTTACTTTCTCTAAATTATTAAACTGTTCTTACTTCAACCCATGAGCTTTGCACTTTTCCTGTACCTTTTTTTTCCTGATTCTCCTCCCCATCCCACTGGGAGTTAGGGGGAACAAGCAGCTGTGTGGTACTTAGTTCCCACCTGAGGTTAAATCACAACACTCATCTTTCATAAAACCTGAACAGACTTTCCAGGCAACTGGCTGTCTGTACTGATTTAACTATACTGAATAAATGAATAACAACTGTAGTTCAGGACTTCAAAAATATGTAGGCATCTAAATTCCATTAAAAATAGACTTTTATATAATGGAATTTAGTATTATCAGTGTTGCTGGCAGCATGAAGAACCTGTATAATCTCTTCTATTAAAATATTGGTTTAAAGTTTGTTTTTCCCACTGAGGCAGCACTCACCACTCTGGAACTCATTTGGCTAAAAGTCTGGACTAAATTTGTACCATATTGTCTGTCATAGACATCACAGGCTCAGACAACATCGAGTTTAAAATACATATCCTCTCAATGAAAGGTTACTCTGATTCTTCTGCAGTGCTACAGCTGGTTGTTTCATCCTATAGTAATTTTGCTAAACTGGACGTTCTACAGCTGTTCTTGAAACAAGAGTTCATTTCTGAACCTTCTTCTCTTGCCACTTGTACAGAAACCACACAAATACAATCTGATGACTTCTGTGACAACACAATGAACTGTCTCTTAGATGTTTAAAAGCATTATTTTTTGTTCAGATTTTGGTCAAGATTATAATCTTTAAGATGACACACGAAAATACTATTAAAATGTAGATGTTCTGCAAGACAAGGCCCACTTTTATTGGAAAAAACATTGAAATATAGATTTCACTGAGCAAAAGAGTATGATGCACATACAATTGAGGCCACTGAAGATCTCAAATTTGGAGTTAAGCCAGTTGTTTGGAAAGCACCTTAAGCATCTGCCTGGTTGAGATATGGATGTGTTTGCTAGGGAAGAATGAGCTGTTTTGCCTAGGGTGCAAGTGCTTGAGCAGTCTTTAATGAAGGTAACTGTTAGCTTTTATTTTGGTAAGCAAAACCATTGGAGAGGACATAATGACTTTTCCAGTATAAGTATGCTTACTTTGCTATGACTTCTGCTCAGAAGCTTCTTACAATAAACTTACTAGTTTTCTTAATGCCATTTAGATTAATTTCATTTCATATGAAGCAATATTTTTGAAAGTAAACTTGTCAAAATTATCAAGACAACTAATAGAAAATTATCAGAATATTTTTTCATAAAATAGTATTTCAAATTTCCAGTATTTTCAAAATATTTGTTTTCAAGGCAGTCTCCCATGAAATGATGTGTCAAAACAGCCAACAAGGGGCCATGAGATACACTCAGACTTCAGGCAGGAGCTGGGCCAATAAGTCATGGTATTTGAAAGACTGGTATTCATCTGCCACCTACCTTTGAAATAGAAATACGAAACTCTGTATGAAATATTTTAAACTTTTTTTCCCTTTATAAACAAAAGCAGCATCTTTATTTCCAGTGAGTTAATTAATCCAACAATAAACAACAACCTTTACCAAAGCAGTATTTTAAAAAATCAGCACAACCTTAGAAGTATACTCAGGAGGGTATAAAAGGCATGAAATCTCACCAGGTATATAGGAAAGAGTAATTATTCATTCCTATGAAAGGTCAGCTTTAGTCCTGAGCCTGAGCTTTCAATAAATGTTGAAACATAATTTATTTGTACTGGGTATTGCTGCTTCCTAATATAACAAAATACCTCAGGGACATGCTGGTAGTAATGCAAACACAGGATGGTCTTTTAAGCCAAGAAATCATTTCAAAATTTATCTAAAGCAGAAAGTTATTATGATTCCACAATGGTGGCATGCATTTGTTTGACATTCACCATGGCATACCAGAGACAGAGAATTATCTGATTTTAGTTCCCATGNAATGTTGATAACACACTGATGTTTTGGTAGTTGCTAAGTAGTGCTTACCCTAAATCAAGGACCTTTCACTGCTCTGCCAATGAGGAGGTCCACAAGAAGCTGGGTGGGAGCATGGCCAGGACAGCTGGCCCAAACTGACCAAAGGGATAGTCCATACCCCAGACTGTCATGCCCAGTATATTAACTGGGGAGTTGGTTGGAAGGGACTGTTTGCTGCTCAGGGACAGGCTGAGCATTGGTCAGCAGGTGATGAGCAATTCTATTTTGCGTGTGTCACTTGTGTGTCTTCAGTTTTATTTTTTTCTTTTTTCTTTTTCTTTTTTTTTTCAGTAAAATTAGTAGAAGTGGCAGTAGTAGTAGTAGTAGTAGTAGTTTACTTTCTCTAAATTATTAAACTGTTCTTACTTCAACCCATGAGCTTTGCACTTTTCCTGTACCTTTTTTTTCCTGATTCTCCTCCCCATCCCACTGGGAGTTAGGGGGAACAAGCAGCTGTGTGGTACTTAGTTCCCACCTGAGGTTAAATCACAACACTCATCTTTCATAAAACCTGAACAGACTTTCCAGGCAACTGATTTAACTATACTGAATAAATGAATAACAACTGTAGTTCAGGACTTCAAAAATATGTAGGCATCTAAATTCCATTAAAAATAGACTTTTATATAATGGAATTTAGTATTATCAGTGTTGCTGGCAGCATGAAGAACCTGTATAATCTCTTCTATTAAAATATTGGTTTAAAGTTTGTTTTTCCCACTGAGGCAGCACTCACCACTCTGGAACTCATTTGGCTAAAAGTCTGGACTAAATTTGTACCATATTGTCTGTCATAGACATCACAGGCTCAGACAACATCGAGTTTAAAATACATATCCTCTCAATGAAAGGTTACTCTGATTCTTCTGCAGTGCTACAGCTGGTTGTTTCATCCTATAGTAATTTTGCTAAACTGGACGTTCTACAGCTGTTCTTGAAACAAGAGTTCATTTCTGAACCTTCTTCTCTTGCCACTTGTACAGAAACCACACAAATACAATCTGATGACTTCTGTGACAACACAATGAACTGTCTCTTAGATGTTTAAAAGCATTATTTTTTGTTCAGATTTTGGTCAAGATTATAATCTTTAAGATGACACACGAAAATACTATTAAAATGTAGATGTTCTGCAAGACAAGGCCCACTTTTATTGGAAAAAACATTGAAATATAGATTTTACTGAGCAAAAGAGTATGATGCACATACAATTGAGGCCACTGAAGATCTCAAATTTGGAGTTAAGCCAGTTGTTTGGAAAGCACCTTAAGCATCTGCCTGGTTGAGATATGGATGTGTTTGCTAGGGAAGAATGAGCTGTTTTGCCTAGGGTGCAAGTGCTTGAGCAGTCTTTAATGAAGGTAACTGTTAGCTTTTATTTTGGTAAGCAAAACCATTGGAGAGGACATAATGACTTTTCCAGTATAAGTATGCTTACTTTGCTATGACTTCTGCTCAGAAGCTTCTTACAATAAACTTACTAGTTTTCTTAATGCCATTTAGATTAATTTCATTTCATATGAAGCAATATTTTTGAAAGTAAACTTGTCAAAATTATCAAGACAACTAATAGGAAATTATCAGAATATTTTTTCATAAAATAGTATTTCAAATTTCCAGTATTTTCAAAATATTTGTTTTCAAGGCAGTCTCCCATGAAATGATGTGTCAAAACAGCCAACAAGGGGCCATGAGATACACTCAGACTTCAGGCAGGAGCTGGGCCAATAAGTCATGGTATTTGAAAGACTGGTATTCATCTGCCACCTACCTTTGAAATAGAAATACGAAACTCTGTATGAAATATTTTAAACTTTTTTTCCCTTTATAAACAAAAGCAGCATCTTTATTTCCAGTGAGTTAATTAATCCAACAATAAACAACAACCTTTACCAAAGCAGTATTTTAAAAAATCAGCACAACCTTAGAAGTATACTCAGGAGGGTATAAAAGGCATGAAATCTCACCAGGTATATAGGAAAGAGTAATTATTCATTCCTATGAAAGGTCAGCTTTAGTCCTGAGCCTGAGCTTTCAATAAATGTTGAAACATAATTTATTTGTACTGGGTATTGCTGCTTCCTAATATAACAAAATACCTCAGGGACATGCTGGTAGTAATGCAAACACAGGATGGTCTTTTAAGCCAAGAAATCATTTCAAAATTTATCTAAAGCAGAAAGTTATTATGATTCCACAATGGTGGCATGCATTTGTTTGACATTCACCATGGCATACCAGAGACAGAGAATTATCTGATTTTAGTTCCCATGATCTAACAGAGAAGCTATCTAGGCAACTTGGTGCTTTAAATCTATTCTCCCCTTTTCTACAATAACCATTTTGTAAATAAACCACTCCAAGCAGGCACAATAAACAAAGATTCATAGAAAGTCTGTAGAAGGATTTCAAGGTATCTATTTAAATTCTATCAATTCATTTATGTGACGTTTAAGAAAAATATTCAGAAATATCTTAAATGTTCTTTTTGGTATTCTTACAAACATTGACTACAAACTTAATTAGTGAGTAGTTGAAGTATTCTAAGTTGCATTTCTCATGAACAAAAATACTGTTCCAGAGAATAAGCATTTCAGTAGATTCATTCACAGAAGTCAAGACCAAGACATGATAGAGGGGCACAAAATAAGAAATGTATGTACATCATTACAGTTAAGGGAAAAAAAAACCCAGACTTATTTTAAAGGCTGACTAAACACAAGAAGATACACTTACATTGTGTATACTTACAGAGTATTATGATGAGGAATAATTGCACTAATTTATTGGAAGTAAAGTTTAAAATTAACATTGTGGAAAACATTCCTGCTAGTGGTATTGCCATTTTTAAAGATGTTTAAAACTAGTCCTAGGAAAGAACCATACTGTGCATACTGGAGAATGCAACTATTACCTTATGGTCTAATCTTCAATTGCCTGCCTAATGGATTCTATACTCAAAACACGTTACCTAATCTAATAATCAGATTTTTATTCCATCAGAAATACAAACTTAATAATGAAATTCTATTACTGCATGAATACTGCTATATTTCAAAATCATACTGTCTATTATATGGGGATATCAGTGAAACAAGCCTAATTACGTAGCTCTTGATGGCTTAAGATTAGCCCAGCTCACCCTTTCTGTATTAATTATTTTCCTTTCTATATCTGGAACGTATTCAATGTTAGTTCCACACACTGAAGTTGTGGCTAACCAGAAATCTTTCATTAAGCTAAATAAAGACTACTTAACAGCAAAATTTTATTAGTGCTAGGCAAGAGTCACAAAGCTCTTAAGAAACAAGAACCTTCTGTTGGCCAAACATTTTAAACACCTCTATCAACAGGCCAACATAATTTAGAGAATGCTGTAGCATTTGGTAGCCATCCTGAAAGAGAAGGTATATGAAATCTAAAAGAGAAAGGGGATGAAAAAGATACGAAACCAAAGAAGTTAAACATTGCAGGAATTATCCTAAACTGATTTTGAATTACGTAAGTCCAGGATAATAGCAGAACCTGAAATTCTATATGTCTGGTTTGTGTTTGCAGGTGGCTCAACTAAAACTGATTCTAGATATAAAAGATAAAAGGATGGTTGTTATTCACTTCCAAAATGAAACTATAACTGTATAAGGTTTAAGAGGTGTTAGTCTTTATCACACCTCTAATTTAAACATTTTTCAAGTGTTTCTGTTACCAAAATGAAAATATTATCAGAGTCTAATACAGCAGTGTGAAAAAAAGAACTAAAACCACAAAATGATCTTTTGATTCACAAAATTGGCATTTGAAAATATTGAGACAAACTAATCTACAGAATTTGCAGTGTTATCCTGCCCTCTATTTCTGAAATGGCCAGGAGTTAGATTAACTACACAAAGCCCTCTGCAAGGCATCTTGTCCCAGACAACACCCCTCACTTTGATTATTGTTGGTATCAAACTTCCTAATGGTGCATTCAACTCCTGCATCCAGATATGTGATAAATACATTGAAAACAGGACTGGCCATAGAATTGAGCCCTGGGAGTCCTCTGGCTGCATTCACCACAACCCTTCAAGCCCTGCCCTTAAGGCAATTCATCAAACAAGCACACCTTGAACCTACTGAGCAATTTTTATAGGAGGACAGTATCAAAAGCCTTACTAAAATCCATGGAAAATACATCTGCCACCTTCCCTTCATCCACTGGGCAGGTGACTTTACTACAGAAGTATATCAAATGAGGTAAACAGGAGTTTTCCTTTATGAACCTGTGTTGACTCTGCCTGATAACTGCATTGTCCTTTAAATGACTTTAAGTAGTACCTAATATAAACTATTTTCATACTTCTTTCAGGAACTGAGGTTAGAATAAGAGGTCTGTAGATTCCTGGATATTCCTTCTTGCCGTTTTTGTAAATTGGAATAACACTGTCTGGCTTCCAGTCAGCAACAACCTCCCTGGACTCCCATGACCTTTGGTAGATAATTAAGAGGGGACCTGCAATAACATCCACTATCTCCTTTATGGTTTAATTTACTTAAACTTGGGGACATACTACAATTCCAGAAAAGTCAAAACAAATATTAAACTTAAAGGAAAACCCAAAAATTTATTTATCCAAAACTTGTTAAAGGTGTTACTGCAGAAGGTCCCTACAAGAGAAGCCACTACCAAATAAGGAGATAGAACAGTCCTGATAAATAAAACTTTCTGGAAAAAAATGGGCAAATATCGACTTCCACTATACTGTAAGAATACTGACCTACATAAACATGGGATTGAAAAATAATGGTCTGTTTTGAAGAAAAAGATTTGTGGGTTTCAGTGAATCACAGATAAAGAGTGTGAGACCATTGCAAAAAGTATCATACAGTAATTCATAAATAGGGAGTATGACTTGCAGACACTTGGGTAATTGTTACATTTCAGTATATGCTACTAAATTTTCAAATTCTGAAATAGTGCCTAGCTTTGGACACCGACCTTCAAGAAATACCTGAAAAACTTGGAGAAAACAGAAGTAAACCAACAACAATAAGAATAATCTCCTTCCTAGAAAATCTGATACATGAAGAAAGTTTGAAGGGGCTGAGGTTGTGTAAACAGAAGAGAATGAGAGAAAAGAGTACATATGACAAATATGACTGCAGCCTTCAAATACAAAATGGGTAACCATAAAGACTAATGGAAAGTTTTTCTTCATTTCCACATCAGGCTGAAGGATGAAGACAGGATATTTTGACTAATGGAAGAAAAATTTCCTAATGATAAGCATCAGAAAAGACTGTAGCTGTAAAAAAATGTTTTATTAATAGTGGATCTGGGTCTGGCTAGAGAAATAGAACACATCAGTCTTCCAGTCTACACTTCTGAACTTACTGAGCAAAAAGAGTTGGATAAACATTAACAGCAAGTCTAAAATGCAGGGATCATAGCACTGTGAGGACGCAATGGGTGAGGCGCTGTCATTTCTCCAGCTATGGCTTAGCCCACATCTGCAGTCAGTTTTGTACAGACTCCTCATATGGCTGGGGAACAGGAAACCAGTGGGGCTGTGTCACTGAATTGTTACAAGCAGAAGTCCTACCAAGGTGCTTTTTGGAGCGGGAATTCTGTCTTCTCCTCACCCACACAGTAACATCAAAGTTCTGGTGTCATTAAGTGACAAAAATTGACCTTATTCCCTGACCTAGCAAATGCTTTGGCCTTTTCTAGCCCCTACATTTACAACAGTCTTTAATTTCTCCTTCAGCACCTTGGGGTCCAGCAATGCCAGTATCAGATTGTCCTTTTTGTTGGCTTCACCTGGATCCCACCAGTACCAAACCATACCAGTAAACAAAATGGTGCCAGTTTACTCAGTATTCAGGCACTGAAATTCAACAGCTGAATAGTTCATGTGGCTAAACAGTTTAAAAACTCTTGGAACAACTTTGGTCAACCAACTTCTCTCCCAAACAACTCGGGTACGATTTGGGTGTTCCTCTGGGACAAATAACATTCCCAACAGGCAACTTCAAACCACCCTTAGTGCTCAGGAGGCAGAAAGAGTTTAATGGTGAATGTGTGGGAATGTCATGTCAAGTGGCCTTGGTGTCAGAGAGCAATCTGATAACATTCAATGCACTCCTACAGCTATACCTGCTGCCCTGTGAGGTTCCAAGAAAGGAGATCTACTAATGGCAGCTGAAAGAGGAGCTGCTACACTCGACAAATGTGAATAAAGAGTAAAAAAATGGTACATTTCATCTTAAAGAGTGGACTCTTCAGGACGAAATCATTATTTTAATTCCCACTGCAGACCTCGGTTCCCACCATAAAAGGAGGAAAAAGCCAGTGGTTGCAATTCTGTCTTGGAAGTCTTTACTCATACAAATGGTGTCTAGATAATGCAATTACTCCAATCCAAGTAAAAATTCTCTCTTTATAGTCATAAGAACATTAAACACATATGGAAAACAATTAATACAGCTCATTCAGTGAATTATCTACATTTTTGAAAAAAAAAAGAAAAAGTGTATGTTTTTAGACTCTGAAGGCCTGATTTGAACCAACAAAGCCCAAGATATTCCAGGCAAAACTGGTATTTCATGAACACAATTATGCCTTTTACTTTAGGAAATGGTTTAAGCTAAAGGTGTAATGGTAATGCTCACTTCTAGTTTCCTTAGGATTTTGTTATTTAAGTCAAATCCTTTACATCACATAAGGTTTCTTGTGTTGAATTGTTGTACAGCTGCTTACTCAAGTGGCAGCAGCACACCTTGTGATAAATTAAATGGACATTTATCAGAGGTAAGCTGACAGGTTTAAATGTTAAATGTAAGCACGGTAAGACAAGTACAAATAGTTTCTACCTGGAGGTTACACATCTAAATCACAGGATAGATATTTTAATTAACTTCTGCACAATAAAGAATGTTTGCTTTCTGAATTATTGAACAACATTTCCTGAGAGAGGAAGATACAAAATGTCATGCAATATATTTTAAGTAGAGCTTACACATAAATGAAGAATTGAAAATCCTTCCTCCCATACAACACAGGCAAGAAAGAGATAAATACTGTTTAGAAATATCAGTTTTGGAATCAATATTTAAAGCTAAATTAAATGAAAAACCTAAAGAGAGTTATACCAGAGAGGGGCATAATACGTGGATAGAGAGAGGTTTGTTACTTTATTTCATTTTAATCTTAATTCACTGAATGACACAAATGTGTAGTTTCCTCAGGTTCTGAGGTGATTTTGAGAAAGGTTAAAAGATGAAGTCATAGCAATAGTCAGTGGTAAACTCAAAGAAAATGCTCTGCCAGGAAAAAAATAGGGGTTTTTATATATATTTATATATAATAGTTATATATAAATGTCTTTTGTTTCTTAAGTCCTTCTAGTCTTCTTGCCTTACTAACAGTAATTTTTAGGGTAAAAAGCTGGAAAACAAGAGCAAGCTGCAAACCCACAGCACAAAGCTGTGCACAAAGGAGCACAAAGCTAAGTGCCTTTCTATCAACCTTTCACCTTCCAAACCACCAAAGCATTTGGACATATAAAATACAAATAAAAACTAAAACGTTTTACTCACAGTTAAAACCAGGTTCAATAGTTTTTGCAGCTTCAAGACTGTTTATTGTAATCTGAAAGATGATGTGCAGCAGCAGAAATGATAGACTGGTGAAACATAGAGATTTCAATAATCGTCCTGTATGCCCTAAAAGACAAAATATACATGCATATAATAGGTGGATTTCTGAACATTGCTTAAAGATTTTCAGTATAAAACCATAAAAATTTCCTGACCAAGGATATTTCTACTAGTCAGTTCCACATTAATCATGATTGTCCTCTATAGTCAACATTACAGTAAAAATCACACTTTAATTACAGTTTCTTTGAGTACTCTTTAATCACAAACCACAATGACTGCTATTGCTAATTTTTCCTTTTATTTTTTTAATTGAAGAAAAAAAAAATTTAAGTCTCCACAGAACAATTTTACATCAATAATAATAACATCACAATGCTTACCAACACATTACCTGGTACCTAGACAAAACACGAATGATACTTCTACTTTTGAGAACATAAAAGCCTGTTAATCTTATTGCTCTTTACAAAATTATTACATGGCAGGGGGAATAACAAGACACAAACCTCAGTTTGGCTCAGGAGTATAGACATACTTCCAATGAATGCTCTGCTTTGTGCCAACTGCCCTCTTTCTCTTCCTTCAGAAGTTTTAAACATAATTTTCAGTATACACTAAAGAACCCTGTGCCAGACACATTTGGTCATCGTTCCTCTGTGATTTACTGGATGTCTATTCAAAAACCAATAGAAAATGTTTGATGAAGATTTAGAAATGCCTAATAAATCCTCTAGGAAACACTAGGCTTAATTACAGGCAGCCAAACTTGCAAGGTATGAATAAATAAAGTAAACCATCAGTATTTCAGGAAATATGCATCTTCAAGTCAAAATTGAATTGCTGATAAAAGACAACATTAACTATCACCCTACCTGACCTCTCTGCAATAACAGTTCTACTTCCAAAGCATTTTATACCTAGATTTTCTACCACCTGCTTCATGCATTTGAGGGTCATTTTTTAATTTACAGATTAAAAACCAGCACTGCTGAAATTCTTATCCAAGGCTGTAAATAAAGCCAAGGCTATGGAGGGAAGAACTAGCAGGATATACCTAGGAAATGCTCACTCTACATGCAGCCTGTTTTGCTCATACCTATTCTGCAAGCAACTGTTATGAGCAACTACTAGAAAGAAGATGATGGTTCAAATTCTGTATCTAGTCAATAAATCAGACTTTAATTTTAGATTTTTTTATTGTTCAAGCACGTCAGCAATGGCCCTAAATAGTCGTTTATAAAGCAAAGAATGAGATAAACATGATTCAACAATTTTAGAAAGTAATAGACCATCTCCCTCCATCAGACTCCAAATTTTTTGTCATAACACTGTCCTGAGTGTAGATTTTGAATACCAAATGTCTGTAATAAACTTCCCTTTTCTTCTTTTAAATATAGAAAATAATTTTCTAAAAAAATAAATTCAATGGTAAGAATGAGCCCATGTATGAATGTTCTGCAATCTGAAAAGGAAGGTACATTCACTAGATATATGCTTTGTATGATCTATTCACTTGTCACCAGAGTTCACACAGAAAGGAGACAACCTGGGTGGCAGAGCATTACATCAAAAAGACTGGATATTAAAATCTTTGGGCCACTTTTTTTTTCTTCTGCAGAAGCTGGCCTGGTATCCTGTCTTAGGACAATTTCTAAGCACTATAAAAGCAGAAACAATAAAATAGGTAATATTTTCAAAATCTTTAGAAGAACAAACATATGACAAGCTACATATTATTAAACAATTTGTTCGATGCGATGTCACATGTAAATAGTCCAAGGACTGCTGTATTTTGCAATTCTTTTGCAAGCTTCAGTATTTGATGCTTTGCTTCTTCATTACCAGATCCCATGCTCATGGTATTACGAGCACCGCACCCTCAGAATACAACTAAATATAACTTAAAAAAAACTATCTCAAAGCTGGAGAAAAACAGTTTGACAATACAAATTTTGTGGACTTTTAAAGTGTGTCCAAATGTACAGGTTTCAAAGACAGTCTGGTGATTTATGAAGCTCTAAGTTACAAACTCTGCTCAGTGCTTGGGAGTTAATAGATATCAAGCAACAAATTTTTCATGTGGAAGTGGATTTGAAATTTTTTGATAGAATGGTCTGAGTCAGCATCCAAAAGAGAGAAAAATGCAGTACAATTAGTCAATGCACATTCAATTCCCAAACTGTTAGGTCTTTCTTTCAGTATTTCTGTATCACTCCAAAATGTATCTCAGTTTTAGACTTCGCTTCTTACAAGTTTGAAAACGAACATATTTGAATTTAAATTGAACAAACCATTTCTTTAAAAAGGCTCTTTTACAACTGTCATTCTTTTAAGAATTGTAGAAAAGCCAAAAATATATATTATTCAAATGCTGAAATGTTGAAAAAAGATCTCCTTCTGCTTGGAAAAAGCTTGGAAAAAATTTAAAGGACTATTAACACTCAGGACAATAAATAGTCTCTCAGGGTACTGGTAAACAGTGCAGGATAAACACACATGTGGGAGGCAGCTAAGTATGTTCAGAGCAGGTTACAGCATTCCTCAAGGGCTACTCCCTTCATGGCCATCAGTGGGACAGGACCACCATCAGATTCTACTGAGCAGGAGCACTTTGCTTGCACCACATTCATCTGTGCCAGCAGAAACTAGAAACTGGAAACTAGAAGTATCTGGAGAAAAGTAAGAAATATTATGACCCGGATTTCAAAAGTTTGGAGCTACATCAACAACTTGGGAGAAATGGGAGTGCTAAAATAAGTGAATTACTGAATATGTAATTTATGTTAAGGAAGAAGAAGTGACAGATTTGGAAAAGGGATGAGTTTCAATTCACAGAGGGGTTTGGGTAAACCCACTTAACTCTGTTTTTACTTACATTTTTCTCCTTCTACTGGAAACTTGGTTCTAAATGGCACAAAGGAAAAATTAACCATATGCATGCAGAACTGAGATGGTGAGAAAAGAGACAGCTGAAATAAAACAGAGCTTCTTATAATGAGGAAGAAAGATTGTTTTTTCATCCTTGGATATTTTTTATGCTAATTCACTCACAATTTTACAATTCCTTTGCTAAAACATACCTCAACTGCTCAGTTGCCCTAATGGAAAAATCCTTGGGGACATAAATGGAAGCTGAACATCCCACAGAGAAGGAGATACATATTGTTCAGAAAGCTGTGTGGACAGAACAGATGGGCAAGAGAACATAGCCCCAGCCAATACCAGAACTCACAATATCAATTCCTTCATTTCTGTCCTAAATGTATAGGCTTCTGTATGTCCATGAAGACTAAAAAAAGAAAAATCTCATGGCAAACACCTCGGTTTGGAGCTTGAGCACTGGGCTCTGATTTTGCTCCACCAACAACTTCTGAAAACTATGGGGGATAGAAAGGAGAGAGAACATTTGTCTCAGAACTGGGCTGAAGGACTGAGAAAAGTGGGCTTGCTTTCAAGTGTCACTGCCGGTGTCATTTCTAATGGTACCCAGTGGGACCAAAAGCTGGCATGTAGCTCTAGAAATGTACCCCAGCACGTCTCAAAGCTCCTGGCAAAGGGCATTCTCCCCTCTGATCAAGCCTGCAGGAAGCCAGACAGGATGTGAAGGCTTCATTACCCTCTTTCTCTTCAGCCCAGATGCAACATTAAACTGGACTCAAGAGGGCCAAAAGCTTTTCACACATGGAAGAGGAATCAATTTCTTATTTTTCAAAGGTAATCCAGCCAAGAGGTGGATTAGCAATGGCATGTCCCCCCCGGCCACAGGCATGTAAGCTCAGTAGAACTATTTGAATGTGTTCTAATTGGACTGCTGCCTCCAACACACACATGCACCTCTTGACACCGTGATTGTACACAAAGTTGGAGCGTGCTACCCTCACTGTTTCCCACAACAATGAAAAATCCTTGTACATTCCTGTCTAGACAGGTAGTCCTCTGATCTTTTTTGCTTTTTTGCCTCTTCCCTAAAACAGCAAGAGTATGTCAGAATTTTTTTGTACACCTGAAACGTCCTCAGAGTTTCTAGCACAAGGATGTGCTAATGGGACATGGAATAAATGAATGGCCAATTGTCACTGAGACTTGCTTAAAAATCACATATATTAGCTCTTACATGGCCATGAGCCTTAGGCTATTACGAAGGATATGATATGATTGATATGATATGATATATAATTGATATGATATCATATAATACCATATTGCAGTTGTTTTCAAGGTGCATTTTCATTCCACACTACATTTTTTTCTCATTCTGATCTATTTATGGGGCATGACAAACTATTTGTTGAATCTCTAAGAAAGTGAATAACACTGCTAACAATTTATCTTGATTTTTTTAGTAAATAGTAATATGCATCTCTATGCAAAACTGCTAAGTTCAAAGGGTCTGTATCTGTTTGAATGCTATAATGTTATCAGAAAAGGGAGAATAGAGGAGGAAAAAAAATGGAATTTAAAAATTAATTTAAGACTGTTTACTATTCCAACAGTGTAACTCCATCATCACAATCATACATATGCTGCATGGCTTCACCTAAATGGCAGATTTAAGTGTTTGGGGTCTTATTTGAAGTTTTTATTACTTTGCACAGGTATTTTTTTTTTAATGTAACCTTAGTGTTGCATTTTCTGAAGTTGGTTCATTTGGGGATATTTCCAACATCTCTTTAGCCATATATTGTACTCCAAACTGTTATAACACTCTCAATTCTTCTTGAATAGCTATGTTCAGGAATTGTTTTACACAACGCTTTCTATTCAGATCACAGTAGATGAAATACCAAAGCAAACGTAATTTTTCATATAATAATCTCTGATAGCACACAGCGAGTGATAAATATTAATGTGCATTTATCTCCCGAACTAGTGACACTTCACCTAATAAAAATACTCTATTACAGACATTCAGGATTTTTTTTTTCATAAACCTCTTCATCAGTAAGTGACAAACATAAAACGAAAGAGCTCAAACTTCTGGAGCACACACAGACTCAGCTTCAGCTAGAAACTGATAATCTTAACTTCATGACTTTCCATCAAGAAACCTAACATCACCTCAGAGCCCAGCTGGAGCCAGGGTCCAGAGACTTAAATCTCCTGCTCCATGGTTCCAAATAGAAATCTGTCAACATCATCTGAACTGTATGCCTGTAGATTGGGGCAGCTGGGGGTAGGAAATTAAGAAAAAGTTAATTCACAATACATGCTTTTTGGAAAAATCTGGAAGTTTTGGAATAATATGATCTGCAACAAAAAAATTCAAAACATCATAATTTCCCATATAAAAGAAATCCCACCCTTGGCCAGCTCTGGTTTAAGTGTCTCAAGATACCACAACTACCTTATTGACATAAATGCAAGAAAAGAATTCTGATTTGAAGTTGGTTTCTGCCAAAGTTTCAGAGGCGATAAAAATACAGTTGGTTCGAGACAATAATGAGGAAAATGTCATCACTGAGTTCAGCATGAACATCAGCCACTTTGTGCACAAGCATCAAACATAACTTCACACATTTAAATTTACACACCAAGGAAAGTTTACAGGAATGAAACCAGCACTGAGATATCCATCTTCCATTTGGCAGGAAAACTTTGTATTTCAGTATGGGCAGTCAGCAACACCGAAGAATGCGGGCCAGTTCCCTTTCCTGAATTCACTGCTGCTATTGCACACTATTTGACACTTAATCGCAGCAGGACACCTCCTGGTGACAATGGAAGATGGAAAAAGGGTTCAATTATGAGTTCTAAACTCAGCTGATATTTCCAGATGACTACAAGTTTACATTTGCAAGGCACAAAGCAATTTAGCCCCGTCCTAGAAGGCACTTAAACACATGCACATCTTCGAGCAGTCCCTTCAGACAGGGACTGAAGGGCTCCCAGTGCAGCATAAAAGGTTCACAAAATAAGGCTGACTGCTTCACTCTTAGGGTGTCGATACTGGATGTGACCCAGCCTTAAAGCACACAGCTTGCAAGTCAGTGGAAGCCAAGTCCTTTTAGATGCCTCTAATGGCTAATTTTCTCTAGTTCTCCTCATAGGTAGGCATAACCTCATTGTTTTCAACTCCCCACGCACTTTTGGATGTGAAGACAAACAATGCCTTCCAGTTTCAGGTTCTGCAAGAATGATGCTAAATGTTTGCCAGTGGCAGTTACACCTATTATTAAACAATGTTTCCCAGATGTAAAATATCCATTGTATTTCTAAGTGCACAATGCAGCTGTGCTTAGAGGTTTTGGTCTCTTGAGTGCTGACACAATGGGACAAAGCTATCAACAATGGATAAAGGAAGGCAATTTTTTGGAAGGACTATTCTAAGAATAAAATTTGATAATGGTGTGCCTTGTACACTGTGCAATTATATTGTGCAATGTCAAGTCATTGATCCACCAAGTAAAGTATCTGCATATCAGCTCCTGTTCACTGAGTCTTACATGAACACTTTAAGTAGACTCAAAAAAGATAATGCTTAAATCATCCTGAAGCTGCCAGGAATTATTTGAACGGTTAAAAAAGTGCTACTGAAAGTGCTGCCATCCTTTCACTGCACAGTTAGCAGCACGTCTATACTTAGCTTAATAGAAAATGCATTAATATTTCCCTTCCCCCCCAAAGAGTATCCTATATTTCAAAATCATCTTCTACCCAGAGGATGTCAGCTTACGAAAGCCTTAAAAGCGGGCAGACATCAGCACTGCAAAAATACAAACCCACTTGGTTTACTCACTGGATTTCCAGCAGCAAGACAAAGTTGCAAGCAACTAATGCCATTCTGTAGCTATCCAGGCCCAAACATCAAAATGTGTATCCACAAACAACAGCTCAAGACTTCATACAATTATTTTAGCTATGTTTAAATGTGTGTGTTCAAGCAGCCACACTGAAATCCAGATCATAGAATTACAAGTTCTAGATTCAGAATTTTCAGCAAAAGCTTTGCAATGGTTGAATGGTTTTGTCCATGCTTTCTTCAACATATCCCTTATTCCCATGTGTAGCCAAATGTCACAATGTACAGCTGTGACCAGTAGAAAAATTTTCTAATAAATTTACAAAAAACGCCATGACTTCTTAATTTCAAACAGCTCTTTGTACTATCATGCATTCATCTGCATTTCAAATTGGAATATTGCATAGATGATAGAGCCACATGAATTTGCAACAGTTTATCACATGATATGTAATTAACTGAAAATTTTACCTTACTTTTAAAAGTAAAATAAGATACATTTTTCCAGGCTGTGTATTTGCACACAAAATGCGGGTTCAGTTGTACTATTCATACACTAACCTGTTTCCTCACATATCTCTTTCTGCTTCTCTCTCTTTGAAAAATACTACAGAGTTCTAAGACGGAAAAAACATTATTCTAGAGATAGACAGTTTGCAGGAGTGCCAACCAGACTTGGGTAAACACAGTCAAAAATGCTATGTGTAATTTAAAAAAAAATATTTAGAAATTAAAACATAAAGGTGCTGCATAGCATAATAAATGTCTCCTTACTCTAACTTCTTGCAGGATTTCCTGTTTTTCCTAGAAGTTTTCATGCCCAGAATTCTACTAGAACTGAGCTGTATCCTCTGCATCAATAGACAATACCATCGTTCAAGCTACTCATAATCTCTGAGTTGCAAGTTTACACAGTCAATTTACCCATTTTGTTAACAAAATATTTTGTCAGACAAGACTCAGAACCTGACCATTCATTTTTTTTCCAGATGATACTCATAAGCTTTCAAAGCAAATAACAGCTACTTGATGTCTGCTTCATAATTTGACAGGTGGCTGTACCAAGCTAAATACAGGAAATAAACATCATCTCAGATACTACTGCATATGAACTGAGAAATTTTAAGTTAGAGCTGTTCTTTCACAAGAGGATTTGAGGCTTTTAATACAGAGTTCCAGTTCCTTCCCTTGAGGAACTAGCCCCTCCATGTTCACCACTATCAGATAATACTTATTTTGAATTCAAATTAATTCAGTCATTATTGCCTGTTAGAAGCAGCGCTTGCAACTTAGTTTCTTAATTCCTCTATCACTGTCATAAAGAGCAGGTAATTATCCAGTAGTTAAGCTCCTTCAACAACAGAGAGGCCAAACAACTACCAAGTGATGGGAGATGGCAGCAGGGTGTGAGGTGAACCACATTTTCAAAAAAATCTGTACTTACTAGGAGGAGAATATTTTTTCTCTTGAATACCTAACAACACATGTTCATAAGCAGTAAACAAATGTGATGCAGGGCACAGTGAGAGAGGAAGGCTAGAAAACTACATAAATAGGGCTGATACAACTATGGCAAACCAAATCCTGCGCCATGATGTTTTCACAAGGGAGTGGAAACTGTGGTATGAATTTCTACCTTTGGCAGAACTTCTCCCAGAAGCTCTAGAGGCTGCTTCAGCTTAGAAAGAAGTTTTGCAAGGAGTTTAGCATCAGTATCTCTAGCACAACATAAGGGAGCTCACGACCCAGTTGAAGAGCCTCTGAGTCGAAATGCATTGGCATTTCAAGTTCAACTTTGCATTCAAAAATGTTAAGCCCTCTCGTCAACATAGAGCTGAAGTAACCTACGCAAGGGCATAGCATCATTCCCTCCCTTTACCACAGACTGCTTCAGGGAAGCAGAAAGATGGAAAAGCAAATTACTTGTGTAATAGATAATAAATAAATAATTTGGTTCTAAAAGTTTCCTGGTGTTTGAGAATATTCTGTGATGCCTGTATGCCACCTGGGCCGTGACACTTTCTTCTCCCTGAAAAAAAGTAAAATTACCTTCAAAATGCCTGTTCCAGTGGGCAAATGGAAGAGGACCCGATAGCTTTCCATAAACATTTTTTTCTTTCCATATTTTTTTTTCCTTTTACCAAAATTGGGTGTTTTTTCTAGAAAATTAAAATACAGACTTCCTAAGAGTCTAACTAGGTTGTATATTCTGTAAAATTCTGTAGAGAAAGAGGTTGCAGGAAGTAAGAGAACCACAGGCCAGTACATCTGACTCACGTGCTTGGCAAATTGGTAAAAACTAAACCACAGCTGATAATTAGACAGTCAGGTAAGGACTACATGCACCAGAGCGTCCACGTAGTTAACCACAGAAAATGGTAAGGCCTACCAGACCTTGGAAATGTTTATGGAAACCAGAGAAAATGTTTAGAAGGAAATTTTAGATAATGCAGGAAACTTACTTTTCAGTAAAATTAATTCAGGTGAGTATTTCAGAGGAACAACCTTCTGCCAAAGGTTTACAGGAAATGTTCTGCCATGGGAATAGACGAATCGTCATCTTGGGATGTACCTGTTTTGGCTGATGGTAACTTTTAATTTATTTTTCAGTCCAATTGGAAGAAGTCTGGGGGTACACAAGGAGCTGGAGCAGGGGACAGCCATGGCAGCTGACCTGAACTGACGAAAGCAGCCATTCACACTGTATGGTGCCATGCTCAATATATAGAGCTGGGGGAAGAGGGATGAAGGGTTTGGAGTTAGAAGTGTTTCTGTTCCAAGTCACAGTTACATGTGATGGAATCCTGTTTTTCTGAAAGTGACTGAGCACCTGCCTGCCCATTTGAATGAATTCCTTGTTTTGCTTTGCTTGTGCACATTGCTTTTGATTTACATTGAAACTATCTCAACCCATAAGTTTTCTCACTTTTACTCTCCTTTTTGCCCCATGCCACTGTGGGGAAGTGAGTGAGTGGCTGGGTGGGGTTTAGCTGCCTGCCAGGGTTAAACCATGAGAGTGGTCTATAAATATACGTGTAATCTAGACAACAAGGAACTCAACTGTGCTTACAGAAACACTAGATTTCTTCATGAGAAAAAATCATAGCATTGCTTAACACTTCACAAAAGGCTTACATTAAGGAAGAGTGAGGCTCAGTGAAACACTGAACTCCCAAGTGACACCACTAGTGTTTTCTTTCAAAAAGTATGCAAAAGCATACTATTTCATCAGAACATCCTGCAAACCAGGCAGAGAACAACAACTAGATCTGTATTATCACTATTGTGTGATATCAATTCCATGTATGCATACACAACAGTTCTCTCTTAATATTTCTGTATGTAAAACATAGCTGTAATTTTGTCTGTTGGGTTCTAGGAAGATCAGACAAAGCAATTTTTCAGAAATAATCCAACACTTTCAACTCAAAAATGTTACCTATGAATTTCCTTACAAGGCTACAGCTCAGGACCATAAACGAACCATCATATTTCCATATGAAAGTAAGAGATTTTGGGTTTGGACAATGACTGCAGAGGGAATCAAACAGTCCATTTTCACCCTAATACTCTGTTTCTCGTAATGGAAAAAAGTGGCCACCATCACAGTAAGTTGAGCCCACGCTTGCTAGCTGACTTTCAGATAAATGTATAGTTGGGTAATGAATGAATAGTGATGCTCTTCCCTCTTAGGATGGTTGGTACCATGGGCCAGACACTTACAGGATAAAACAGAATCCATACCAGGCAATGACACTATACAATCTTAAATTGCTTCTGTGAACAAAATGAATGGTTACTATGAAGAAAGGAAAGATAAAGAGTTGGACATTAATATACAAATCTTGGATGAATAAATTTATTGGCTTTTTTAATTATATGGGTTTACCAAACACTAGAATAAAAGAGAGAATGTTTACCTTAAAATTTTCGTAATTATTTTGAAGCAGGTAATAAAAATTCAGTTTCTAAGAAAACTAAAACTCATGAAAAGGAAACTAAAAAGAGTGACGTGTCAAAGTGGGAAAAAATCAAACCAGGTGTGGAACTAACTCATAACCTTAAATATCCATCATCCTACAGCCCACTGTGAAAACATTAGAAACTGTGAACATAAAAGAAGCTAAGAACATCTGTATTTATACCTGTACAAACCAAGTCCATTATCACCAGTAATCAGCAGCAGTGTAAACAGTTGCCCAGGGTAATCATATAAGAAGATTAATACTCCCTCCAAGTCTCTAATCTTTTTCAGAGTGCTTGAACCAGACCTTTTCAGTAAACACCTCCCTTGTGAACTTCCCCAGTGCCTTTCTCAATCATGTGAAATTCCAGCACACGCGATGCATGTATTGCCACAGGTCAATGGCTCACTGTACAAAGAACATCCTTTTGCTTCCCAGTTCTCACATTCTGAGAAAAAGAGAAACTGGTCACTATCCATCCTTTCCCCATCACCCATCAATTTGTATCTCTCAAGCACAGAGTCTTCCATGTGCATTTTTGCTCAGCTAGAGCCCCATCATACTTAGCTGTTCCTCAGACACTGCTGCATGTACTTTAGTTATCCCCGTCAACCATCTCTAAACCCTTTTCCAGTTCTGCTACAGTCCCTTTGGGACTGGGCACCACTACCACTACAAAACACAGAAAGCTTGGAGCTTTATACAGCAGTACAAAGATCTATTCACTCTCCATTTCATGTCTTTACATTCATATCTATTTTCTCAACATCTGCTGTGGCTCTGAAGTAATGTTTCCACAGATCCACATATCACAAGCCCTCGATTGCGTTCCTAAGGGCCAATGTCAGCTCAGTGACTGGTGGTTTTTCTACGTGTGATTATTTTTCTTTTAAAATTTACTTTTATATACACTTGTCCCATAAGAATACCAGTGAGGTAAAAGGAAACAGGTGCATTCACTGACTAAAGGGATCATAATTTTTTTTTCCTCAGAGATGCAACTGAATGTATAAAGGCAACCTGATGCATGCCCTCTTAAACATGTGATATTTATCTGGAAATTCCAACTATCTCCATACAGGAAATATCCTTCAAAATTCTCTTGTCACATCAGATACTTTCAAAGACTATAAGTTTTATCTGCTTGCTTCTGAATAAATAAATAATCTCAAAACACAATTTATCTATTCTAGTACCTGGAGCTTACAGTAAGAATGACTGCCTAATGACAAATCAAGTTTGTCATAGATGAACTTATTTAATCCACACATTAAAAACTACCCAAAAGAAAGTACATGCAGTCTTTTAAGATAAATACTTGAGTTCTTCTCCACAGTCCTCTGGGATTTTATCAAGGTTTTTTCAAAGGCCAACCCATTACCAAGCATTCACTGCAAGACCTTGGCTAAGTAATGCTTGTGTCCAACTAGATCTTATATGTCTGGCATTTTGTCCACTGGGGTAGACATAAAAGGATCAGTAGTTTCATTCTTTCACGTACAGCAAAAATTATGGGAACCCAGCAGCCAAAAGTAGTAAAACTGCTTTAACACTGAAGTTGAATTTGGCATCTATGCTCTGCACACATGTAGCTCAATTGTTGTCCAAGCAGCATTTCAGGATCCAAGAGGCCTCTGCAGTGGTATATGAGACATCACTGCAATTCAGCTGGGATTTCTCACACATCTGCCGTTCTGGCAGAAGGATTTGGAATCATCCCCTGGACAACAGGAGGGACAACAACCTCAGACAATTCTTGCAAGAATCTCTAGGGACTGGAATAGAAGGCTGCACTATTTACACCTCTTCTTGTAGCTGCTTTTTAGAAAGGCTTGCTACTGGAGCACTTTTAAATACTTTTCCTTGTGGTAGGAAACCTAGGTGTGGAACTAGAAAGTCAACATATAGAGTGTAACAATATGGAAAGGGTATGTAATATTGATTGGAATGTATGTACTGCCATGTTTTACAGAGTATAGTTTTAGCATTCTGCAAAGCAAGGAAGTGCAGAATAACAGCTTGCTGCTTTCATGGTTTTAAAATGGTTTCACAATTTTTAAATGGTCACCGATGTTGCCTTTGCAGACAAAACAACAAAAACAAACAACAAAGGAACAAACCTCCCAAACAAACAAAGGGATCATTGAGAGGCATAAAACATGGGGACTATGGCGGATATAAAGGGTGAAGATACTCCTTTTCTCTTTACAACTTTACAACAAGTAGTTTCAGGTCTTTGCTATGGAGTGTGAGCAAAAAGATCCCTGGGATCCTGCACTTTGTACATTTAGTTGAGTGTTGAAGGACACTAGAAATTTCAGTCTTCAAAAGTCCCTGATAGCCTGAACTTGGGTCCAATCTGAGTTATCTCTGTCTCTCTCCAAAAAGAAAAGCAATCAAAGAATTATTTTTTATCTGTTATACATGGAGATTCAAGTAGAGAAGACAAGAAGAAAACCTTTGTTTGGCTATGTGACCTCTGAATGTCCTCTAAGCCACTGACATCACTGAAGTAGTGTAAAGTCTAATCTGCAATTAGCATAATCTCATTGTCACCGCTCTTGTTATGAATAAACTGGAAAGACTCAACAAAAAAGTTCTTAAAAGTTCTTAATATAAGTATTTTTAGGATCGGGAGAGAATGAGTACTTTTTTTAATATGAAAGACATTGAAGCATGTTCACTCATATCAATTGGTTTTACTTTTGGATAACCTCAAAAATACTGCTATGAAATAAGAAACAAAGCTTGCTTTTGAATTTTTTATGGAGACAAGAATAGGCATGCTTCAGTTTAGAAGCATCTATGTATATACAAAGTTGTGTACATACAAAAGCACAAAACAAATATTGGTCACATAAATATAGATAAAGTAGATGGTCTTTTCTCAGCCCACAGTACAGTTAATAGTCTTACTTGTATGCTGAGAGGGAAAACTATACCAAATCCATTTTGTCATCTAGATTTAGACTTATAAGAAAACACTTTTCCTTCTACAGTTGCAGCATGGCATATTTTGGACACTGGAAAAGGAAAGATTTGGCTTCATACAGCATTATCTCTATATCACAATCAGAATCAAATGTAAATGCTATTTGGCTGTTTCACATACTTAACATAAAATGAAAACACTTTAAAATTTAGTGTTGTTGTTAAATATTTTCCTGTTTTCCATTTTCTCGTACATAATACTTTGCTACTGGTCTGTAAGACTAAAGTATAACTGTGTTTACAAAGAAATAATTCAGATTCCAACATGATGTGTTAGTGTATAATAAAGTGAGGTGTCAAAAATCATACTTCTGTGAATTTTGTAGGATTATTAGATTCAAAAAGTGTTTAACTATTAATGAAGAGGAAAACTATTAATGAAGATGAAATGTGTATTTGATGTTATACTCCAGCATCCTAACTAAAACACTGGCGTACAGTGTAACAACAGTGTAAAGGAAAAAAAAAAAACAGCCTTACAAACTTACAGATATATACTCCTGTAATAAAACACATCTGTATTCAGTACAGTCAGTAGCCTAAGCTATTTTCCAGTCAGACAAATTCAGACCTTTTCTTAATCTACAACATACTAAAAATATTTAATATGAAGCGATGTTCACAAAGCTCACGAAACTGGAAGTCTGATTCTATTTTTGATTGCCAGTGTTAAAAAATTCAGGCTGAAATTCAAGTTGCTAAAGGAACTTTTACAACACTTGGCATGAAAGATCAAATGCCACTGTACAGCTCAAGAAATCAAAAATAAAACTATTTAGTTTGAACTTACCAAAGCTTAGGTATTTTCTTTATATTTTTTTTCCACATAGCAAAGTGAAGAATTTCCACATTGGCAAATATCAACATTTCCTCATGAAAAAAAAGGGTCTGATTTTGTTACAGCACATATTCCTCTGAATTAAAAACTATTCACTAGGAATTTTTCATAGAAAGTTACCAAATAGCAGGAAGAGAAAGGATGTTGGGAAAAAACAGCAACAACACACGGCATCAGCCTGCATCCTCTGAAGTGCTAGTGACACTTCAAAGCAAGACTAAACTGACTGATTTCATACAAGCATGTAATAGATGACAGAAAAATCCTGCTACAAATGTTTCTGGGCCCTTTGCTGGGGATAACCCCTGGAGCACATTCAGGGCTTTTTGCCACATCTAAGTGATGCAACCTTGCAAACACGTGCTAAAATAGCCATGTTTGTGTTCAAACACCACCACGGCAACATTTGATCTCTCTGTGTACGGGACAGCTCTCTCTGTATGGATGTCAGAGCACGCTCAGGCATGGGCAGTTGCATTAGCATCACTTCAGGTGCTGGACCACACCCAAAATCTGGGGCATTAAAACCTAAACAACGCCTCGCCTCGCCTTGGCTCCATCGCAGAAACACTGCTCCCACTTCGGCAGCAACAGGCACCCCCTGCCTGCTGCCCAGCACTGGTGAGGATGGACCAGAGCAGCCTGCTCCACCTCGGCATCCCTCGAGGGACACGTGTGCCCTCCCCTGGAAGCTCGGCTCCGCTCCACTGTCAACATGAGCTGAGTTTCCAGCAGTGTAATACGGATATTTCACTCCCTGACCCTCTGCTGCCGCCCAACACAAATAGTGGCAGTGAGACAGCCTGCCATGACAGTAGTTGAACAGCTCTCTGCGTTTCTGCTCTCCTCAGACACTGGGAGAAGCAGTATTCTCCTTTATTATTATACCACGTTTCCTTGTGTATGTCAACTGTTCCTTAGTTACAGAAAACTGTACTCTTTCCAGACAAGTGTAATGAATCTTCAGAAAAGGAGTAAATTTTATTTATTTTTTTAAAGCATTTTACAGTAACTCCCAGAAGGAATGAACATTTTTATTTACAGCCTTGTCTGCTCATATGTGAACACATTTCTATGTAGCCACCTCATGGTAGCATATCCTAGCCATCTTGTAACAAAATGATTGTGAACATATCAGCAAGACATGATCCCACATATTTAAGTCATTACAGCAAACTTTGGCTAAGATCAAAGTACATTAGTTATTTTAATTACAGCTGAGTCAATCTCTGTTAGGTATGAATAACGTTTGGCCAAACATTTCTCTGTCTTTAAGCTAAAGGAGCCTCCTTTAAATTTTAATCTTGAACTCATGTTTTTGAGATTTAAATAATTATTACAACTCTGGCTTTCACACTACCATTATCTCTTGCTTAGGAAAAATGAAAAGAAATCTAGTACAACAGTATCAGTTCAACTAATATGAATTGGCTAGACTGATCTAATACCTAATTACTAAAGGGGAAGAGATTGGAACATGGTAAAAATTTCCCGTTTGCAGTGTTCGGAGGATGACATTTTTAGACACCCAAAGACCTCTACAGAGATTTTTCCAGAGAATACTGGAATTGCAGATGTATTGCAAGATGTTACAGCAGTGATGCACCTCAACCAACAATCCTCTGTGGATTTCTTTACAAAAGTACAGGTGACAGGGACAATTGCACTGACAGTACCACCCTCATTTAATCACTTCAATCTTCCATAATATAGATTTATAAGTGTTTCAATGATCATATTTACATGCCAGGGTGCTGTCATGCAATTTTTAGTTTTTTCCCACTGCTGTTGACAGTAAGACAATGGTGTCAAATCATGTGCAAAAAGGCAGGACTTCAGTGCACAGACAAATAAGTTCATAGAGGGTGCACCACAAGAAGATGACAAACCAAACTGTGCAAGGGCTCTCAGGCAAGGCTTCCACCCACTGCCAGTGCTCAGGAATCTTCTCTGGGACATCAGAGCATCCAGCTCTTTGTTCATGTTTGATGGCAGTTCAGTGTCACCTTTTCCCCTTGCTTAAGGGGACTCAGATCTCATTATTCACTGCACCACCATCAGAGGCTGCTGGCTGAGCCTGCACAGACCTAGGGGCCTGCTCAGATCCACTAGGCATCCTCCAATGGCCAGATAGATGAACCACAGTCCTGGATCACAGCTGTCCTCACTTTCCCATGCAGTAACCACTAACCCAAGTACCTCACCCTGCCCCTGTCTTCGAGCCTACTGGCTTCTGTCCTTGGGGAGCACAGCCCAAGGGACACGAATCCGTGTCTTTCGACAGCTGTGACACTGATACCTGACAACTCAGCCTTGCCAAACCAAACTGGGAACATTGCTGGAGACAGCTCACACATTGGGAATTTGAGATACTTGAGCTCAGCTAGCAGCTGGTCATAGATTTTGAGGAGCAGTGCTTTTATTTGGACATCTAATATGGAGCTTAGGCAATACTAGGCATCTAATTGCTCTGGGAATTCTACCTTCTCTCCACAAACTCCTTCAGGAAGGTCTTAACACTTCACATGACTCCCTTCACAGCTACTTTTATTTATGCTTGTATCTCTAATGCACAAACTCTTCTTTGAATCTGTAAGCCCTGTAGTAGCTTAGAAATTTCTAGAGATGCCATCTAGACAAAGGGAAGGGAATAAGAAAGAAATTATTCCATATTTTGAAAAATATTCAGCAATCCTTATCTGAAATCTGTCTCTCAATTACTCCCAGTTCCCTAAATATTTCCTGAAGGCTTACTAAGGCCAGTCAGGGAACCGAGGCAGCTCCATGTGATCAGCATAACCATTCATCCCAGGGGGTTGGAACTAGATGATCTTTAAGGCCTGTTTCAACTCAAGCCACTCTATGATTCAAAAGACCCTCAAATTTAATAATGACTAACAAGTCACAAAGCCAAATTCTGACTTCTGAAAATGATCAACAGCTTTCAGAGACACTTACTGATGTGTCACTGTTCCTCTTCCAAATAGAAGTATGTTTCAGAAAACATGTCTAGATCCTCACAAGCATCTAGAATAAATATATGCAAGACTCTGGAAATCAGAAAAGGTCCCAGATTATTACTCTCGAAAGCATTTAGATTCTGCATTATTGGAAGTTAAAAAAAAATCATAATTTTTCCATTTAATAACCTCAGCACCTCTCAAATGGATCATTATGGATACCATGAACATCCTTAATATATTGTCTGATCACAAACAACATGCTAACTGATGTATTACCATAATTGTAGGGCTTTATACGTTCAGAAGGGATCCCAAGTCTCAAAGTCCATGGAAACACAGAAGAAGAGACTTAAGAAAGATTCTGTCTGGTGCAAATGTACCAGCAGGCATGTTAAGGGAGTATATTAAGTAACTTGACATGGTGCTGTTAAAAGTCAGGGATGTCCACAGTTTTAAAAGGGTCTGTACAGAAGTAGACTGTGAAAAGATTCCAGGAATGCAGCCATTCACTGCAGAAGTGTATTTCAGATTCAAGGATTGCAGGACAAGCAGGAAAATCTTCCATGCACATGTATGTGTGCTCACCTCCTTCTCCCCTCAAATTCCAGCAGCAGAAATAATGTAGGAGCAAGAAGGAATAACCAACAGTAGCTAATGACTCTAAGTCATTTTAGGAAAGTGAATTAAGTACTAGAAACAAGTTCTGAATAAAAACACAGTATTTAAATAACTAAATGTTTATAAGGAAGGTAAAAACAGATTTGTGTCATGCAGAAGAAATAGCATGGTAAATTAAAAGGACCTTTTTTTACCTGGAAATTACAGGCTACTGAACACAGAAGGGAAACATTCTGGAATTTGAAATATGCTTAAAGGGCCTAAAAACCAGAACAGGTGTGGTCTGCTGTCCAAAATTACTTTGAAGAGATGACAGACAATTAAGGGAAACTTTGAGTCATCATGCAATGTTGCTTGCTTAACCATACAAAAAGAATGAGACATAACACTACCTTATTTTCTAGAATTTAAATGCTTTTTCTCTCACTGAAATTTATTACCCTCTAAAAGAGAAAAAATACACTCTGTAAAATCTGAATACTATAAATGAAACTAAATACACCGGCTTAGGAAATCAGCCAGCCAATCTAGACTGAAGCACCTCAATATATTAATTTAAGATTTAACAGGCACAGCTCTTCCAAAAAAGAACTGTAAAGCTGAATGTGAAGGGTGAACGCCTGAGCTGGTGTGAATCAGCATTGCTCCACTGAAGTCAACTGCACTATGCTGTTCAAAGAGGATGAGAACCAATACTCTGTTTTACATAAACAAGCATTAGCAAACATACCCAATATTCTGCTGAAATTTTACATGCTAGCCAGACTGCATTTCTCACCTCCAATCCAAGAGCATAAATGAGATGGCTCTGTACAACCCTCTGTTGGTAACATGAAGACAACATTTGGCAGAAGGAAGCCTTCTGCAAACATCCAACGTGGGCTCAAAAATATTGCTGCTTTTCCACTGACAAAACTGATTTATCTTTAGCTACCAGATGGATTCAGGAAAGATGGATGAATTCTGTAATGGAGATGGAATGCCCTATTTTATGTCTGTCTCATTACCATTCTTTATGCTCCTTTTCTCAGACTTCAGTAGGATTTAAAAATTTTTCTTTCACTTTCACTTAAAAAAACCTCTATTTTTAAGAGTTTTTTTGGGTTTTTGCAGGGAAGCATTTAGTCAGCTTGCCTTTAAACTCCAGGACATTCAGATAAGGGAGAAACGAACTAGTAAAATACTTCTAAAAGCAAATACCAGATTTGTAACTTCAACAACCTCCTTCCTTTCAGAGTCCTAACAGCTGTGCCCTGAGTCCTAGAGGTTCATATTGTCACTGCTTAGAAGAATAGCAAATCTCCTGCTCCCCCCATGAACAATTTGGGAACCAGAGTCAGGTTTTGAATTGCACAGGTCCAGTCTTGGCAAAATAACTACTGTGGCCTGGACTGCAAATGACCTAACTTCTCTCACCAATTCTACTAATTTTAAAAAAATATAAAATCTATAAATATCCTATTTTCCTGTCAGGCAATAACTAATTATGCTATTAAATAAAATGTACAAAGTCCTGCAAACACAAGCAGCAGGACAGCAGTGCAGGAAGCAGGACTCTGAATCTCTGATCCACATCATGATCACAACAGACAGGAGAGCACTCTGGAATAGGGGAGCACAGAGGGACAATCAAGAGCCTCAACAGGGCAGCAGGAGAGGAGGAATAATAAATAACTCAAGTGCTTGCTGCAGGTGAGAGCAGGCAGTTGGTCCCAATTAATCTCATGTTTCCAAGAGCTCAGGCATGGCATCTCTGAAAATCTGTCCTTTGTGAGCAGGTAAGTGCAAGGACAAAACCAAATTTGGTGCACATTTTTAAAGTAGTATTGTTCTTAATACTTAACAGATACTTCACAACCCTCTTTCGTTAGATGTGCCTACATTCTTGGCTGCTTGTGTGTGTTTAGAGGCTTCCCTTTCATATTTCCTGTAATGCTCATCACAGTACAATAACTACCAGGTTCTTTTTTATTCCTTGCTTCCCTTGTGAACCAAAACAGTTTTAATCATTTCCCTAACTTAGGCTTGCTGAGAGTCAGCTAGGTACAGCACACACATCTGAGCAGGTCACTGACTTCTGACATGGTGTTTAACCTTCTGCTTCCTACCCCACACTCTGACCCTCCTAGTTGTAAGGAAGCAGGTTGGAGCTTTGAATATGCCTTTGTGTGAGTAGGCTTCCTGCCTAAGGAAGTAGCATCAGTTTCAGCTGAGGTTTCAAGGCACTCTACTGTGAATAACAGTTCCGTTCAAAACACACCATGCTGTTTCGCCTGGGTTTGGCTGGGATAGTTAATTTTCTTCTACGTAGCTGTGTTTTGGATTTAGTGAGCCAGTGAGCAGGTGCACAAGAAATTTTGGAGGGTAAGCACAGCCAGGACAGCTGACCAAACTGGCCCAAAGGATGTTCCATACCATAGAATGTCATGCTCAGTTTTTATAAACTAGAGGGAAGACAGAGATCACTGCTTGGGGCTGGGAATCAATCAGCAGGTGGCAAGCAATTGTTTTGTGCATCACTTGTTTCTCTTGGGTTTTATTCCTTTGCTACTACTACTACTATTATTACTATTATTATTGTTATTATTAACATGACAGTAATTATTATTAAACTTTACTTCATTTCAGATATTAAACTGTTCTTACCTCAATCCACAAAGTTTACCTTTTTTTCCCAATTCTCCTCCCCACTGGAGGGGGAGGCAATGAATTACAGTGAGAGAGCAGCAGTATGGGTTTTAGGTTAAACCACAATTGCTGTTCCACCCTTAGGAGTACATGAAAAAAAAAAACAAAAAAAACCAAATGCTGTGGCAACCCAAGTGGGCTTTAGTTTTAGGTATGCATCCTAGGATGAGTGTCACTGCAGAGTCAGCAACCAAACCTAGGACTTACCGGTCTTATAATGAATACAGAAATATGGCACTGAATTGTCTTCAGAAAAGCCTGATCACTTGCAGGGCTGGTTTGATTTGGGTCTACTTTTCCACTTTTCCCTAGAGTGGAAAAAAAGTTATGGGGTGAGAGGGAGGTCAGAAAACTGTCAAGAAAACTGTCATGGAATTATCTGGCATATGGTTTGCCAAAGGGCTGAAGTAACTGTCCAGGATATAGGATGCTTTATCATCTGTCAGGTTCAGACTAGAACTGACTGGAGTCAGTTTGGTGTCTACCCTCCACAATCACTTTTGTATATTTCTTAAAGCACCAACCACCTAACAGGATTTGCTGTGAGGATTTTCCTCTGCTTAAAATAAATGAAATACTTTTTCAGACACTACTCTTATTTCCTGTACTACTAAAACATGTAACTATCTTAAAACACTTAGAAGATTAATTGGTCAGACCTGGTTAATTTATGAAAAATAATCATGGGTTTGGTCTCTGGATGAGGAACTCATTTTCGTTTTTGTCATCTGTTGGACATCATTTGTTTGACTTGGCTATAACCTGGTAGAAGTGTGACTCATACCCTGAGAACCAGAGTCTCCACAGAGTAAAGTATTCTCATTCTCTCTCCATTTCATGAAAAATAATTCTTGCTTTGTGACCATGCTCCTCACTGCCTCGTCTAACATGTTTATGGGGTGGGGAGGAGTGGGATGTTTGCTTGTTTTATTGGTAGTAGTAGCTTGGGTAAGGTATATAGATTTCAAGGAAAGACACAGACCTCAGTAGCAAGGTCTGTGGCAAGACAAACCTGGTCTAAAAGAGTTTTTAACCAAAACTGGCAAAGGATGGACAAAGATACACACAAAGAGGTTGCTGGCAATACGGTTATAATTTATTAATGTCACTGTAAGAGGAATGATGGCTTCATCTGCATGCATGTACACTTGATGGACTTTCCCCTCCATGAACAAAAAATTTAAAAAATTAAAAATTCCTTTATTGCCAGCACATATAGCCATGTTGCCATCCCACCTTTTTAGGCCCTTCTTGAATTATAACGCAGCACTAGGTTATCAAAGCAGAAAATAATTAACTTGCTGTAATTTTATGTGAAGTGCAAGGGGAGATAGATGACTTACTAAACTAAAACCACGTGTCATCACAAAATAATGTCTCAGGGAGTGGAGAAAGAAGCAGGTCTGGTTTAATACTCTGCTGTACTGCTTGGTTGTGTTTTCCAGTACCTGACAAGGGCCTGCTGACTGCAGTGCTCCCAGCAACGTGGCATTCATAATGCTGAGCACAAGTCAAGAAATGTACTGGCATAGTTCTGTGGCAGACAGTAAATAACTGACCTCAAACACTGCGTAGCTTGAACTGAAGACATCAGGAACATAACTGGTATTACTGAGTCTACCTGTGTACTCTCCAACATGAAGCAACAGACAGTGTTAACTTCAAGGTGAAATTTGAAAATAAGAACATTAGGGTTATTTAAGTACTTCTGGTGACAGGTTGTAGGCGAAGGTTTTTTTAGTTTGGGTGTTTTGAGTGTATTAACTTTGAGAAGATAGGTAGCATCCAAAAAACAGTCATGGTTCACACACTTCCTGTAAACTTGAGCAAACACGGCAATTTTCAAGCTGGGCTGATTTTTTTACTCAATTTTATTTGGCTTACAGTAGAGTTTATAAAGAATCCTGGTAACATTTTAACTAAAGAGAGACTATCTCCTATGTATAAGCAAAACTGCTTTAATTGTGAGTCATCTGAAAATCACCATAGTCAAAATGGATTGATGTTTAAAAATTAGCTTAATAATATTTTACGAAACCCAAGCTGTATTTTAAAGGAAGAGCAAGCTATTCTAAAAATTCAGCTGTTACTCAAGTCTCACATACAATGTAATTTTATTGCACAGCACTGTGCTAAAAATTTATGCTTGTTTTTAAATGGCACTGCATCTCAAATCTTTCCTCTAAATTTCTTTTTTTGCAAATGTCTGCCATTGGTATGTGTCGTATGTGTACAAAAGACAAACAATGTTATTGTGCCAGGAAAAGAACTTAAGAGTGCAACAGATAAAGAAAATTATTGGGCTTGCATTGTTTTAAATTTTCTCAGGACCTTTCTTTTCTTTTTTCTTTTTTTTTAAATTCTGCTTCAAATTTTCAAACTAGAAGTAGAATACAAGCCTGCAATGAAGCACTCCATGCATCTGTACTCAGATGAATTTCTGACACTGCAGTTTTAAATTAAGGCCACACAGATTTCTCCTCTTTAAATAAGGAAGCATGAAAATTGCTTTTTTCACAAGGACAAAGGGCTAAGAATGAGTCTAAACCAGTACACTCGATTTAAGAGAGATGAAGCATTCAGAGAAGAAGTATATGAGAAACAATCTCAAAATCTGCATTGGGCACCAACTCATGAGCCTCGTGATATCCAGTGCAACGTGAATATCAGCCTCACAAGCTACCATATCCCAAGTGCAAATTTCCCCTAGATTTGGAAGGTCAAACAAAGTATCTGCTCACAACACTTAAAGGATAGGTTGTATGTGCATGTGGAAAAATGCTTTTCAAAAACTACCATCTATTTTAGAAAGCAAAAAGTGGTGGTACCTATTCCAAGCCATCATAGTAGTCACAAGAATTCAGCATGAAAAATCCACATGCGTACACGCATCCTTAACAAACAAATATCATAGGGAAAATCCCCATATATTTTCCTAATTCCTGCATGAAGAATTACGTCCAGCAGAGCATTCACAAAAGATTTGATCTAGCACCATAATGAGTTTTACTGAATCTCAATTATTATGATCCCTCATACATCTAGTTATATCATTTAAGTGAGAGTTAAGTATCTAAAAGCAAGCCGACAAAGACGCAGCCTAAATCCATTTTGCAGCTTCCAAATCTAATACTCTTCTTTGAAGATAAGTCTTAATAAAAAGCAATGTGTTTTTTTGCTGGGTAGAGGAGGAAGTGAGCAAAATTTTAAACTTTGTTATATTGTAAGGCTGTGAGAGACATTTAGATCATTTTACTAAAGTGGTCTAATATTTAGCTTACAAATAATCACTGAAGCACTTTTCAAGCAATCTGGAGTACACAGGAGAGTTTTAGTTAAAAAAAACCCATATGTTTTCCCATGGCACATCCTGTACCTGGCTTACCTCTAGATTTTCCTGCATCTTTCATAATGATATCTAGTTTCCAGAATTATCTTATTTATTTGTTATTAAGTTTTTTGTCTAGGTGTACAACAGCACAAGGAAGTTCTCATCTAGCCATCTGAATATCCTCACAACAGTAATATTAAGACACGTTTTTACACAATTGTATGTAAAATGGTTTTTTTTAATACTGTATTAAAATGCGTGACTTTTATGTCACATTCCAGTAACTTATTCCTTCCCATATGCCCAAGAAAAAAAGAATCCCCAAAGGTCACTGAAGAGTGCACATCCTGAATTTGGCTGCCAAACCTCGCCCAAGTTCTTATTTCATAATCAGAACATTGTCTCCAGCTACACATCGGTCATTTGTGTTTTGCAGATTTGGAAAAGGTTAAACCACTGAATAAAGAAGCTGAGGTTAAAAATGGTTTTCTCTAAACAGTCATATTTTTGTGCTGAAATGAAACTAAAGGCTTGCAGAAGAAAACTTCAAGTTTAGGACACAATAGATCATCTTAATAGCAGATAAAGCGTATTTGTACTGCCTACACAGTACTTCTCCTGTACAGAAACTCAGCCTGTCAGTAGAAGCAAAGGAGGCAGCAAAACATCAAACCAGTTTTTTTGCATAATGAACCTTGTTGATTTAAGCACATAACACCACAAATTACCTCACATGGCTTGCAGAGTGCTTATGATGCTGATGAGCACCAATAGTTCTAACAAAATGGACCCTGCTTTAGGAGCTATTCTTTCCAATCATTATTTTCCTGCAATAGTCAAGCATATGGGTGTGTGTAGTAAGAAGTGGGTACCTCTGGTGCCCACTAATGCTGATGTTTTTGGCTCAAGATTTAGATTAATCATTAGTGGTGTTCAATTGTAAGAAAAAGTTGCACATTTGGTAAAGTTAATGACTGATTTAATAGTCCCCAGAGAAGGCCAGTAATTCCAAAACATGCTGCACTCCACTTGGTTTCAGGTCCAGATCATTGCTGGTTTTGAGTATCAGTGGAGGCCAACTACAATTTGGCTGATCTGCTACAGGAAAATGTCTAGCCAAAACTGATCCCATCTTCACAAAATGGAGATTTTTCTTCGCAAATATATTTCTTTAGAAATACATTCTCTTGGTCACATATCTGAATGCAGAGATAGCTTGCTTAAGAACAGTCAAGCCAAGTATTTTCCAGGCAGTACAATAAAGTATCTTATTCCATTAGACCTTCTAATGCCCTCAATAAAAGGAAAAGGAAGAACCTTGACCCCTAGCCTTTACATGAGTGTATAAGGAGAGATTATCATTAACCTCCTATCCATGATCTGCCCAAAGTGCTTACTTGCTGCTGAGGTGAGATGTCATATAACTGCAGAGGTGTTTAGGTAACACAGGAGTGAAGAAATTGATGGAAACCTTCATAAAGATATTAACAGTACTAAGAAATTTCTAAAAAAAATCCAAGTATTTTAGACAGTTGCAAGTGACCATGACTTCTACCACTGCAACACAGGAATGAGAACCTGTCCATTGTTCAATTACAGTAATTCTAAGTTTTCTAACAATCTAATTGAACTTTATTTCAGCAGTCAAGCGGAACACAACAGCACCCCCTCCACAAAAAAAAAACAACCCAAAACAACAACAACAAAAACAACACAACTCCACCCCAAAAAAATCCCAAAACTCACAAAAACAATTACAACAAAACTAGACAGAAAATAGTAAGGGAAGAGGATAGAGTTTTAGAAATGATAAAACGGCATTTTAAAGTCTCACTGGTGCTTTCAGCTATTTACCGTCTGGCTCATTTTATTAATGTAAGATTTCCACCAGGAAATACTTGTTTTCAGAAGACTATTATTGCATTAATGTCAGGATCTGGTAAGCAAAACAAAACAAAACAAAAAAACCTCTACACCAACAAAAACAAAAAGCCAAAGATAATAATAAATCAGTCAGTCTTTGGTTTGTCCTATATTCTAATCAGTCTTTTGTAATATTGGATATATTTTAAATGTGTATTTCAATACTTTGCCTTGACCTTGTAACTGTTCTGCATTTAATGGTTTAAAACATAGACTGCCATTATCAGGTTACACTTCTTTTGCTGATGCAACAGTCTTCCCAAAACTACTTCCAGTAATAACATTTTTATTTGGCTTACCCTGATCTAGCCCTTTAGCATAATTACTTCTTATCATTGAGTCAATATAACACTCAAAATTAGCAGCTGATTTGCACATTTTACAGACAAATCAGATGAACTGAAATCCTGATTCTGGTAAAGTCTTCCCACTGCAGAAGTAGAAGCAGGGGTGGCCAGGGGAAAGCATAAAGGAATGCAAAGCTATCCATATTGGCCAATAATTCTTAAGAAAACTCTTGAAACTGCCAAAATTAAAAAGCTTTTGCTGCTCTCATTCACCTTTAAACATCAGTTAGAATAGAGACTGTGCACAAAAATAACACATTTGTACATTTTACGCAGTCTCCTCTGACCTCTTAAACAGATTCCTAGGTATGTTTTCAGTGCCTGTCCATTTGAATAGCAAGGGAATATTCTGTCAATACTTTACTTGCTCTGCAAAGCCTTCACTGTCTTGCCCAAAGATGAGCACATACTCATCACACTTCTACCTATCCAGAAAAGCTGAACCTCCCCTCCTCCAAAAACAACAAATTAAAATCAAAAGTTATGGCACCTAAACCTTCCGTATGGGCACGGTTAACTAATTTGAAAATGTCTTGTGCAGCTTAGCAGGAAAGTTCCCAATCTGTTCAGAGCAATCCAAAACAAGCCTCTCAGATATGAAATCAGAGTGCTCACATGGGGATTTACAGATTTAAATCACAAAACAAGATCTTTGTTTTGGAGTTGCTTTGGAGCCAAGCTATAGTTCGGGGTTTGAAGTGGGGATTCAAGCCAGTAACTTCATAGTTGAGAGTCTAAGGGGTTGGATTCATTTCTTGTGAGTTTTTTTGTAAAACTAAGTCTCACAAACGAAACTAATATATTATTAAAGGCAATAATGAGGCAATAATTTCTTAAAGTAAGTGAAATCATCTTATTAATACAAATCCCAGTGCTGCGCTTACTAGCTTGCCCAAGTATCTCAAACTTTTATGAAGATCTTACAAAGCCTCCAGATCCTGAGCTAAGTTTCCCCCAGCTGAAATGTGATTGCCTCCAGAATGGAATACCACAGTTATCTTGCAAATCAAAGCAGCACTACAGCTCTCTATGCCAGAGTTAGAGAATGCCAGATCAACTGAACCTCACTGAGGAAACTCTACAGCCAATAAAGTAAATATAAACATATCCAGAGTGCCCTCTAAGTGATAATTTTAAGTACATGTAAATATTCCATTAATTGAGAAGTTGCCAGTAAGTAACATTCAAAAACAAATGCTATGTATCAACAAATTGGTCTTGTTCTTGGAGGAGTCCTAATGGTTTCCTCCTTGCAGATATCCACAAAATCTTAGTTATAATTGTCAAACTTGAAATCTAGCCAATACATTTAATTAGGGAAAAAAGGGACTAATGGATGTACTTAAAAATAATTGCCCACAGATTTTTAATAATGTTCAGGAACCTGGTGTATCTTTTTTATTCTAAATTCACTCCCTTACTAAGGTAATATTCAGGTACTGTGGAAGACACACGATAAACCCAAACTTTGCCTTTAAATCTAACTGGCCTCTAACTCTCTCTTTCCCTGCACTCTTCTATTTCCTGCCCACACACAAAAACCCTCTTATTTAAAACTGATCCTGAAATAACGTTGTTAGATGTGCAGTAGCTGAAGCATACTGTCTATGACCTATCCACCACTCAAGCTTTTCTGCCCCTTTGATCTCCAGCTCCAGACCACTGCTTCCAAGCAAAGGCTGCTGTGAAAACAACTGCACTCCTTCAGTAAGGAACAGACGTGTCAGGTCTATACCTCTTCTACATGGCAGCTAAGTTTTCCTTTTAAAATTAGTTTAAACATTTATTGGTCTAAGCTGCCAGTTTAATTAAACATTTTTTGTTACAACTCCAAGAGTTGAAATTCTGGGGCTTCAGAATGCCTATGCCAAAATCCAGTCTGCCAAAGCACATTTTTTTGCTCATTGCCAGCTGAGTATATAGAAATTGGCTCTGAAAAATAGGCCAGGGCCTTTAACACTGCACCTCATGCATACGAAATTCCTGAAGGTGCCAGCAATATGTACTGCACACAGCTTGACTTTACAGAGTGCATGTGTCCAAATCACCAGGTCAAGACTTGGAGCAAACTCCTCAAAATTAAAGCCAGAAAGTAATTCCTTTCTGTTGTGGTTACTGTATCTGTTTCTAACCCAGTAACATTAGGGTGTGCTGAGCATTCCCACAATTGTTACCGAGGTTGGTGCCTGTTTGTGTGTGCAAAGAAGGAGGCATTCCTGCCAGTCCCTGCTCAGAGTTAAATCAGGCACATTTCTTCAGTCTGCTCTTCATGAGACATTGCCCCACGCACCTCAGAGCTTTCAAACTGGCTGTCACACAGAAATAGAAAGGAATCATAGGCACAGACACCCTGCTGCTAAAGGGGTAGGGCATCACAACAAGAAAAAAAGGGGAGGGGGGGGGAGAAAAGGGGATAAAGAGAGAAACGATCTCTTTCCATGCCGTGGCTCACAAGTGATAAATGCAAGTGTCCACAAGCAATGCAGCCTATTAAAATGCCCAATGAAGCAAAAAAAAACCAGTGAAGCTAATTGTATTTTCTACCTGGAATCACAGAGCCATGGAATGGTGTGGAATATGCAAAGTTGGAGTGTGACACAAATGAGGTAGTTCTACATATTTCTCAAAATTCATCATCCCAGAGTATAACGGTTTAAAAAAAACCAAACACACAAAAAAAACCCAGATAAATAATATGAAAAAATATTATCATATAGGTAGAAGCTTTTTAAAAATGGTCACCCCTCACCCTATCTGCTCCACAACCATCAAGAAGATTTAGATATGGTCCAAATACCAGGGTGGAGAGTGGTCCACCAAGAGCATTGGGCACCACAGTCTCAGTAATAATTTTAAATATCATCTCTTTTCTTCAAACAAGACTTGTGGGATTAATTACACAGAAGAAGAATAAAGACAACTCAATTTAAGGATTATAAATAGCAGTTTCCAGTGCTAACAAAACACACATGCTTAACAATGGAAGGTAAATTAACCTGAGTTATTGGATTATGGTCATTTCACTCACCAGACTGAGCATTCCCTGGAGGTGTATATGCACTGTACTCACTGGCCAGCCCTAACCTACCACTCACCAGCTGGCCCAGAGGAGCCAGACCCAAGCACCAGGAGATCAGCTACAAATGACTACGTAAGGGTCACATTTTTAACTCCATTCCTACATTCCCTATCACTTGAGGATCCTGTGGGGAGGACAGAGTAGATTTTTTTTTCTATGATTTTTCAATTTATGCAGCTTTGTCCATGACAAACTGTTCTGTAGAGACAGAGTAAGCCTCCTAACAGCCCTTCACCCTCTCATGCTCCAGCAGCTGTGCCTGCAGCACAAGGCAGGTGCCGTCCTTGTCACATTCCACGAGTTTCCTTTGGGAAAAAAAACCCCAGAGCATGTGAAGATGAGAGAAGAGGAAGGAGCTGCAATGGGCTCTAATAGATTTCCCAGGCTGTATGACCAGAGGTGAGGCTGAAGGACTACATCACAAAACCCATTCTCCCACAGTGCAGACACCACCAGTGTCCAGCTTGATGTAGGACAGACTTCAGTTCTCCTAGATATTGATCTTCAGCAAGCACACATGCTTAAGCTGCTTTTCTCATAAATTACATCAGCATTAGTTTCACCTGTGAGACTAAGTAATCTTTCTTCTGTCAAGCACATGGACAAGAACTAAAAATATATATAAGAAATGTACATCATGGCCAACACATAATGCCAACGTTGATCCATCTATGCAGAGCTCTGCTACAGTAAAACTGCTGCCTAAACTATTTCTGCCTATGTCTGTTCTTTGATAAAACTTTCATACAGATGATCTCTTGAGATGAAAACTTTTCATGGTAACTGTCTGCTTTCTTCAGGACATGTTTCACTGGAAAGGCAAAATCCTACTGTTTTCACCCTGAATGCCCAATCCTCAGTTTTTGGCCAAAAACATAAAAGCCTTACAAAAAATCTGGTGATAAAAACCTGACAAGTCTTCTATGTAATGCTTTTTACCACAAAATTACAGATTTTTCTACAAAGACTATTCTGATCAGGGTAATATTAGGCACACCCCATAAAAGAGATGTCTGTATGCACATAATTACTTACCAAACACTGAAGCAATGAGTAGACTTTTTCACCACTTTTTGTCAGTTCTGTGAAACTTTTTGTGCCCTGTAAATGGTCTCCTAAGGGCAGTACTCTGCATGCCATATTCAGCACATGTGGAAGCATTTGATGGACATCAGGCCTAACAAATTTTTGTATCAGTGACTAGAGGATCATGCAGATGCTCTACTTCACTTTTTTTATCAAACATAAGTTATACTGCTATATAAAAAAGGATAGTGCTTGTGCACCAGGCTCCCCTTTTTTACTACAGAGCCCCTAATCCAAAAGCACTTTTCTGAGCTCCCACATCTGGGCATATTGTCTGAGAAAAACCATGTTTCATGTAATAAAACACTGGAACATCAAACTGCCCCATTTAACAGACAGATTTTTCTACAGAAAATATATGAAAAAAAGAATCTAGACCTATATAAGAGAGATCCATGTTAATTAATAGCCCTTGACAGAGAATCATCATTTTTCATGTCCAGATTTGCCAGATGGCAATTATCTTGTGACTTATGCTCCAAGCACATGCAGCTTCAGACTATGGAAATAAAAATACTGGAATCACTCTCCCGTAGTGCCAGAGTCTGCACCTCTTCAGCGAACAAATTTTTTTCCCCAGTGTTTGTTATTTTTTCTGAGGAGAACCAGGGTAAATAACCAAATAATTTTAGAGACACTGCCTGTTTACACCCAGTTGACTTTGTGCTCACCTGCTCTGATCCTTCTTTGGCCCCCTGACGTCAGGACCACGTTCACACCCAGATGAAACCCAGACAGTGGTTAGTGGTGTGAGACCAGTCTCCAAACTTGGGCACCAAAATTAGCAGGTCTGAACAGGGCTGTATGAAATTAAATTTCCCAATACCATTTATCAAGTAGATAAGAATTACAAGCTCACAGGTACAGAAGCTGGACACACTGCACAAATTTTCTCTCCTGTGAGCACAGTATAGACCAAGACCAAGGAAAACTTCTAGCCCTCCACTCAAAAATTCATTCCTTACCATCAACACACCCAAAACAAAATTATCATGGTTCCAGGATATTTAGGGTAACAGAATGAATTTTGGTTGACAAGGATAAATTTGGCTTACGTCAAACACTCAAGCAAGTGTTAAACAGATGTAATATACATACTATGAAATTCACTAAAAAATTCCATTTAAATATTTGTATTTGATTTCACTATAAAGAAATTCACCACTAGAATGACTGCAGAAGAAAAACCAGCAAATCCACTCAGATCAGAAGTGAGATAGGAACTGACTTGAAAAATAAGTTATCTCAGTAACAGTCAAAACACTAAAAAAACATAATTACTCAGGAAGATGTAATGGATTCAGTTGTCTCACACAAAATTGTGTAGCATCCTTCCTGTCCTCAAGAATTAATAGCTACATTTAATAGCATTTCTCAGTTGTTCCTGGAGTAAAAATCTAAAGGTTATTAAATTCCTAATGACACACTTAAAACTACCCCTAAGTGTTTTATTTAAGAGAAATCAATAAATAGGTATATTCAGTATATTCAAATCAAGAAACTGAATGAGAATGTGAACAATCCACTGAGCAAAAGTTAACAGCAAAAGAGTTTTGAATACCCTGACTGAAAAACCACAGCCTTCCAGACAAGAGAAACCATGGTAAAGACAGAGACAGAGCCTGAACGTTGCATTAGGGAGTCTACCCCAGTTCCTTCCGCAATACCTCAGCAACACCTCCCTCTGCAGTGCTGCTAACAGCACCTCTAGTGCACAATCAAAGGTGAATTTCTGCTATATGAACAGAGATAACAGCCTAACCTTGCCTCTGCATTATCTGATGCTGTACAAAAACATGATGGGGTATGGAGAGTAAGGGAGAAAGCAGAGATTCAACTGCCCCAAGCACCAAACCCTCTGCCCATAGCTCTGTGTGAATGCATGCACATGAAACAGCCCTAACCAAGAGATCTGACTCTGGGGTGTTGAAGAAATACTTGAAATCATGAACTGGCAGGCAAATCCCATGGTTTCCAAGCCTTGGATGCCTTTTTCAAAATCACCCGCTTCACTGAACTGGGGGGTATGTCATTAAAGAAGATACAAATAATAGTGGTTTATTCAGGAGTAAGCAGAATTTTAAGGTCCTTGCTTCTGGTTTTGTGCCTGCTACTGCCTCATGGACAAAAAATGTGGCATTCATGTTAGCTGCAAACAGGCTAAGCCTGCCCCCTTCCTCAGAAACTGCAAGTTTCTGTGCCTTTCTACAAGTCTGAAGAGAAATTATAGCAGCTTCTCTTTTCTTGATCTAGACCCAAACCCAAGAGTACGCATAATTTCTTGTGAAATGAAATGACAAAGAAATATAATCAGCATTGAAGCATAACATAGACAAACAAAGTGAAGAACCCAGGATAGTACTACATAGCATAGGGCCAGAGCCTCCACAAGTATAAATCAAGAAAACTGTTTGGACTATAATGCTGTACAAAAAATTCCCCCATTTTGTTATCCTAAACTGCATTTTTTTCAGGCATTTCTAATTCAACTTGATATTTACCATGTGCTGGATTCTGTACTAACTGGATGCCATGGCAATGCTTTCAGTGAACTCAAAAACCCCATATTGAGTCTCTGAGTGTTTCCTAGGTATCTTTTCAACCTCCTCCTGATTGCTCTTTAAGGTCAGGAAGAACAGGTAATAAAACTGATTTATAGATTAAAAAAAAAAAAAAAATAATTAAGAATACCTGAAGCTCCAGAACAGAGCTTTAAAATGCCAGGACTATTTCTTCTATGGAAACCAACTCATGAGCCTTCTAATGCAATCAGTCTTCCCTAATTTCATGCTTTAGGACTATGAAAGTGATTAAATTCAAGGTGACACCAAAAAGTTAGCCTTCATCCCCATCTTCATCCCCATCAAACTACAATCCATCATGGTGAAAGACTACATGAAACTAAAGATAGTTTTGAAATACAGGATGGGGGAGACAACTGGCATATAGTAAAGAATACATATAAATCTGATGTTTCCTGAGCAGTCACCTACAAATACAAGAGTCTTTGGATGAAATCCCAGGGTCATGTTTACACTGGCAGGTATGTATCACTATGTTTATTTGTGAGGCAAATTGTTACTATGTGGCAGTTTTGGACAACAAGGCTGCACTTGCTTGTTCTGAGTAGTCCACAACAAAAATCTGACTCATAGAGGTCAGCTCCGGTGTTTATATTACTTTATTTGCATCAACCCACATGTCAAAATAAGTACAATTTACTGAAACCAGGCTCCCTCACAAATTATACACCACAGAAGACACAGCACTAAATACACATAATGAAATACTTTCACATTGCTTTTATAGCCTGAGGAAATTTTTATAATCAAAAAAAGAAAATTAAAAAGAAAAAACAGGTAGCCACATAAAAATCTCTTCACACCAGATATTTTGCTTGCAGTAATTAGTAAACCAGAAAAGGAAGAAAACTCTGTGACCCTGCTGCCTTTCACCACAGACCACCTAGTGTCCCTGGAAGGTTTCTGTAACGTGATGATCTGCCCAAAGCACACACGAGGCCACTGAGCTGGGTGAGACATGTCACCATTACCTCTGATTATTACTGCAGTGGTAATTACTGCAGCACCAGAGGCATCAAAGGCTAAGGCAAAACTGCAGAAGCTGTGCCCATGTGAAGTTGGCTTTTAGCAGAGAGCAACAGAGGAATTCAAGATGTCCTAAAACTATTTCATGCCCTACAACTATTTCATTACCAGCTCACTGCCCCTCTTCCCCCGCAGCCCTACAGGCACTACCCCTCCCCAGTGAGCAGCACAGACACTTCCTCCAACCCCTCCTGCATGGAGGCAGGAACACAAAGTGACAGACGTGGCCTGTCCTACCCTACTGAGAAGCTCCTGGTAACCCAGAGCGCTCTGCTCAATGCCACTTGCCTAACCCGTGTCACAAGAAATACTTGTGTAATGAATGGCGCTGTGAAGGAGGCTCTGAGGGAATTTGTTGTTTTATGCAGCACTTCCTTTACGTTTACCTTGCAAACAGAAGCAAATTGTTTCTTTTCTACTAAGTAGAGACGCTGCTAATATTAAAAACAAATCTGAATCTCCTACTGAGACTTGGTTTTATTTTCTTTTTTCTTTTTTTTTAACAGGAGCATCTTGTGAACCAAGACAAACATGTGAGGCTTGGTTTGTGACCAGCAAAAACACATATTCTAAACATCAGTGGACTGCAAGCAACCCTAACTTTTGCTACTGGTCTCCAAGTATTTACACAGAACTTCAGCTTGATTCTATTATATTTTTTACCTAGAATAAGAGACTAAAACTGACCAACACAAACCTCCCAATTTGACAACCCATTGTAAAATATGCAAAGTCACACAACCCAAGGAGCAAAACAGCCTCTGCAAGAGAAATTCAAAGCACTTTCTGTAGTCCCTTCTCTCATGTGTGGCTGCACATTTGTGATTTTAAGTGGAAGAACTTTTTGAAGTGGAATGACTACAGAAAAATCCATGTATCCTGAAGAATTTGGAAATAAAAGAAATATGGATTTTTCTTGGGAATTCATTTATTAGGAAAAACCCTCACACAAACACGTAAGTGAAGTTCTTCTGGTAGAGCTTTAAACCTACACAATCTCCTTTTCACACAAAGATTGATACCTTGTTCAGCAAAGGATCTGCACACAATGAAACACTGCCTTGGTAGCCTCACCTCAGAAGGACCATCTCAAACCAGCCTCCTTGATTCCCCATCCATGCTATATTAGCTCGACTGCAACCCTGTGGCACAGTCAGGACAAGGACATGTTTTGTTTTAGAGCAAGCAGCATTCCCCAAGCATGCAGCAATGTTCTTACTCACACTGATATTATTTGTTGTGCAGCTGTTCTGGTTATCCTTACTGGTTTACTACCTAGTTACTTCCAGTAAGAAGTTCTTCAAATTTCATTGCACGGATATCACATGTAATAACATGCTTATTGTTCTCTATATTTATACAAGGAATATGGAATTGGAAGTTACAGGAAAGCATCTGTACCTATCTATGTGATAATAATTTCTGGCTATATTATGGCATTATGGATGTCCCACTACCATGCAGGTGTGCCAATAAAGGTGTCTTGTGCCTTTCCTCCAGGGCACTAGATGCAAACAACCTAAAAGCCCAAATGCATACCATCCATAAACATCCAGCTGGAAGCATGAAAGTAACAAAAAGCCTCCCTTCTAAGTGATGAATTTAAAGCACCTCTTTAAGTGATGAATTTTATGTTCTCAACCATATCTCATTACTAAACTGACTGTAGCAGAAAGTATATTGGCCTGGAAGACCACACAGCACCTCACACATTTTTGTAATAACTCTATTATGAATAATAATGAACTATAATAGCTTAGCATTTTTTCCAATCCTAAATATATATGACCAACCCAAACAAAAACATAGGACTAAGTGCGAGTAGAGTGGTAGTGATGGGTGCACTACACTCTCTGGAACAGTCTAACATATCCCATAACTGCTGGACAAGAGCATGTGGAACAGCCACAGCAAAACAAAACACCATTAAGGCCTGCTTTAGATGAGGAGCTGGAGATCATATCATAATGAGACCATTTCCACAAGTACAAAGTAATTTAGCTTAGTGAGTATGCAGGGGATTCACAGCTAAAACAATTGATGGAGAGATTCTCTGCTGTCCCAAGCCCTGTAGGGTGAGGTTTGTCCTTGTTTCCCATGCAATGTGAACGGTGAATGCCAACCCCTCCCTGCCTTGGAGTGCCTGTATTGCAGAGAATATTTTAAGGACAGTTTAGCTAAATTTCAGAGAAGAGCTGCAAAGACAGTCACATCATTTTCTCATGGCTAATGTGAAAAATAAGATTCAGCACATCTATTTCAAATAAAAGCACTTTAAAATAAGGTTTTTTTCTGTGTTCTAAACTTATGTAATGGGAGGCATTAGGTGACATATGATCAGCTTTATGTTTACATAACTCATTGTCATCACAGCCCGTTGTCTTTCTGGACTGGACTTGCTCTAGTAACAATAATGGACCAACTCTGCCAGGACATTGGCTTTTATAATATCATCTGTAAACTGAGGATTCTGCAATTTTATCATAAAAATATTGATCTATACGTTAATAATTTATGTATGAATTATACTGTTATGTTTACACATAGTATGATTTTAAAACCTACTATATTTAAAATTAAATCCTCAAACCCAGAAGTTCTTAGGTTTTTGTTGGGTTTTTTTTCCCCAGAGGGAATTTTTAAAATGTTCCTCTAGAAAGGTGCTGTGCTCAAAAATATGCTACGAGCAATTATTTAAGTACAGCATTCACTTTCTGGAGGTGGGGGGGGAAAAGGAAATCTTCAATAGCCCACCCACTTCACCTGAAAATTTTTATTTGCCGTTTCTTCAGTTTTGAAGGTGTTTCCTACTGCAAACTCTCCAGCCCTGTTTCTCTGTTGAAAGACATACACTTAACACAGCAAGGTCACCCCACTAGAGTGCTAACACCACCTGCAACATCAAGCCAGGCAATACTCAAACCTATTGGACCACAGTATCATTAACCTAAAAGTCCAAGGCCCATCCAGGATAAGAGTCCTCCTTCCCCAGCTTGGAGTTCCCCTTGCTGTGTACCAGAACCTGACCCCAAAGGATGGCTGCAGTGTATCTCCTGTCATTTGTCCTCATGGAGAGGAGACCAAAAAAGGGACTGCCCTGAAGGAGCACACAACAGTGCCACCTTGCAGAAGTAATTCCTCTATCACACTTCTGATCCTGGCAAAAGGCAGCTGCTGAAGGACCAAGCTGCATCAAAACCAAATCTCAATAGCAAATAATTTGTTTTTAAAAAGTCTTTTCAAAAGCTTGTTTTCCCCACTCACCTCAATGCTTCAATGCATTAGGGCCAGTGAAATGATGCCAAGAGGGACAGTATGCCCCATTCAAACAAAGCTGTTTCAGTGGTAACACTATCCAACATAAACTTTGTGACTTTGTACAACATTCTTCTGCTAAATAAACTCAAGCCATTTGCCAGCAATAACCTATATATTGATGTGGTATTAAGAGAAACTTGGAGGCTTCAGCTGGGAGACAAACTGTCAACCAACCACTAATTAGTTTTTATGACGTGACTCATAGTTCAGTAATTTCCCAGAATTTAATCACGGAGCACCCAGAAAGATCAATTAAAGAACAGGCTCAGAATTTGTTAGAGCCCTGTGTGAAACAGGGGAAGGCAATGACCTCAGCAGCTTTGCCACAGAATTTTATGAATTAACAAAGAAAGGATTTAAAAGGTAAGTTTAACTAATCTTGTTTTTCCTTGCAGACCCATTCATTGTTTTTACAAAGGACAGAGTTTTTAAAATTAACTATAATTGAAGGATTGTGTGTTGCAGGTACTGTTTATTTTACAGTTTCATTTACATGAGACCATTCTGTGTGGCTTGAATTACTCCACTATTTTTTTGCTATATCTTCTTTTACATCTTCCTCAATAAAAAGGGAAAAAATCAGAGTAGGTATAAATTTCTTTAGATTCTTGAACAAGAACCATATTACATTATCAGAATGGATAGTTGAGAATTCCTCTTCACAAGCACTCCCCTCCCTACAAAAAAACCCAAACCCCTTATTAAAAATGGTCCTAACAACATTTAATAAAAGGGAAAATGAAAATTTTTGCCACAAAATTCTGTGATTTCCCTTGTCCTTTCACTCACTTTCAAGCTTTTTTTATTCCCCCAGGTTAACACAATGAAACTTGTCTTTCCTTCTTCTTGCTTTCTAACATCAATCTTTTTTGCATAAACTGAATTAAAATAGCAATAAAATGCTAAAAATGGCTTTCTAAGTTCTTAAATGCTTTTGCTTATCAAACTTACCAAATCTGATTTTTTAAAATTTGTTCATTTTGTTATGTGCAAATTTATAGAATATATACCAGACAAGTACTACACAGCTGTGATGAAAATTTCATTCCCTGTCTTTCTGGGTTTTGTTCTGCAAAAAGCTCTTCTTCATTAAGAGATTTCAGAAAAGGAGATTTAACTTATTTTCCTGGCCAAGTTACATGAAGCAAGATTATACTGAAATAGTCTGAGAAAGTGAGGATTTCTGAAGATCTAAGATCTAAGCCCTGTTATTTAAATAATATTTGAAATAATTGTAAGAAAACCACTAAATAGCACACTGTTTTTTCTCACAATGACAAACAGCACCAAACTGACTCATGCCTGTTACATATGAAAACAAGATAACAAAAAAAGTTTTGTGGGTTTACATTTACTCTTAAAAAATAGAACATTCAAAGCTGGTGTTTTGCACCTAAATGAGTTTTTTAACTTCTTCAAAGCAAAAATTAATCCATTTAACAGACACTGTCTTGGTACTGACAGAGGTGATGATGACAATGATGAACGTTTCATGAGGAATGATGGAAAGCTAGGGCATTGGAGACTGGGTTGGAAAGAGCTATGTATCTATGAAATTCCTGCTACTATTTCACAACATCCACAAGCCTGTTACATGACACTGTCACACAACTCAAGAAAAAAACCTTGAGCAGCTTGAGATTCTCAAACTCTCCTGGATGAAGGCAACGACTGTGGGGATGCTCGAGGGCATCAAGTACTGTAGCAGCTCCATTTTGCAAGAATAATCAAAAATTTAGGGAGAGGGATTTGAAGAAGAGTAGGGATAACAAAAAGTTGCTGTTAGCCAAGAGCACTTGGGATACAGTAGAACTAGACTCAGGTCTCTGCCCTGAATTAGAACAGGATGTTAACAAATCTGCTGGTGGGGAGGAGGATGTGTTTTAAAGTTCCCCGCTTCATCCGGAGGCAGAACAGAAACATCTGAGTAATGAGAAACCGCACACCTAGCTCAGCATCTGCACCAACAGCTTCATTTTCAAGAGTTCACAGCTCCCTCTAAATCACATTAAGACCAGGGTTTAAATGCTAATTAGGGAGCATGTGCATATTAATTTTCTGCTTCCTTCTCTCTGAGAGTAATGGGAATGCTTTTAAATGCCTTTTTTTGGTTTCTTATGGGCTTACTTAGTTTCTTAATATATTACAGGGCACTTCCTGCACTGCTTACAGAAGCAAATTTCCCACTGCTAGTGGGAGTTTTCCCTAAATAAGGTCAGCAGATTTGATCCCAGGGGAGTGAACTGATCTTCAGGCTTAGCTACCCTGAAAATCTAGCAGAAAGCAAACCAGATATCATTCTTCTTTAGAATTTGCTACCATATTGTATCTTTCTCCAAGGATCATCATCCAAGACAAACAACTAGGAAACGTTTTGCTGCAATAATCCTTTCAATTAAGGCTCCCATTACAGTGAAACAGCTGCTCACTAGAATACATCTTTGTAATGGAACTATTTATTTCCCAGAAAACATTTCTTTAGTTAAGACAGATGCAATAAACCAGATCCACGGAAGTTGCAGAAATCAAAGCAGTGAGCAAAATATGACCAGCTAAATATCCTTGAACTGAAAAGGGGTGCTTTCTATGGAGGCACAATTTATTTTTCTGTGTTGACAAAAAAGCCCACTTAATATAAAGTATGTGTGGCATCTCACTCTCAACATAATGTCAGTGAGCTGCAGCTGAAATAGCAGGATAAGGCCTCACACATATATCATTAGAAAGAAAAAACTTTTGTCCTCTGTCTGATCAGTGATGTTTGTGGGGGCCTTTTAAAGCCCTTTGAAATGTCCATATCATAAATATTTGATGGACAACCTCTTGCTTACTGTCAGTTAGGTGCTGCTCTTGGCATGGAAAGACAAATGAATCAGCATCTTGTTCCTGCCTCCTGCTCCATATATGCATGGTCTCCCCCCTCCCAGCCCTGAGCAGCCTGCTGAACACTATTTATGTATTTTAGGAAAAAATCCAGCTCACATTACTGTCATTCAAATATGAACAGTAATGACAAAAGCCATTATCATGAAAAATTTAATCCAAGCTTTGTGAGAGCTTGCAAATGAGCAATTTGAAGGGATGACAATTCAGCCCTTGTGATTGCAACTCCAGACAGCTTACAAATGTTTCAGACCATGGAGATAGCAGGAAGAGGGGACATTCTTCTTTTACCTACCAGTTGCCAATGATTTGAAAACCTTTCTTGCTAGCTGTGCCTCTGTTGGTGGCCAGTGCTGCAAAAACCAGGGAAATTAAGAGAAGCACCTTCCAGTCAGATGATGGATAGATGTGCCCTAGAGGCACTAGAACCAGGATTACTCCTACAGTTGGACTTGGTGATCTTAACTGTTTATTCAAACCTAAGTGATTAAATTATAACAGCAGCTACATACTCCTGTCTTCCGGAATGAGTTCCAAATCCAGCATTTGCTCTTCACCCATAAAGGTGTGACAAGTCCTCAGGCTGAGTGGAGTACCGCATCTACACAAACCACATAGACATTTGTCTAGGCGTGCTTGAAGGTGCCAGGGCCTGTATGACTGCAGCACCAAATGATTTCTCAGAACAATCAGAAATACAACTGGTGAACAGTCAAGATTTTGCTACCTATTTCTCCTTTAACTCTTAAATCCTTTGAAAAAAAAGCAGTTCATAAAGAGTGTCTATGTGTCACACACTCCTAGTTTCTTGTTCAGCCACTCAGCAAGGGTAGTTCTGTGCTCATGAAAGGAACAAAGCAGTTGGAACACAGATCAGTCTACTAGGTGACAACAAAAAAGACCTGCTAAATCATACAGCTAACAAGTGGAAAGGAAGGTAGATTATTTCAAGAGAAGGAAAGAAAAATACAAGGCTGCAGTATTCTTATAGTGGAGATTGTCTCTGAGGCTCACTATGACATGAAAGTACAGTGCTGATCTGCAAAGAATTAACACCAATCTAGATTTCTACTTTAGGCTTCCCAAATTCCTGGGGACATAGGCAGACTCTGGATTCCAATCCATTATAGACACAGGAGCATCCACAGGAAGTCAGGCTTAGCTATGAAATCTGATAAAAGAGGCCTAATATCTATCAATTACTGTGCTCTAAAGGCAGTATTATTTTCTCTCATAATAAGCTCCTGTCAAAAGTACATACTTTTCCATGTGTGAGGATGAAATTCAGAGTAAAAGAAAATAAAATCCGTGCTCAGCACTTAACTTGAGGAGCAAATCTCTTGCTGACAAGAATCTATTTGAAATAAGGTTGAATGAGAAGGGAAAACACAGAAGAAAAATAAATTACGTATGAATTTTACAGAAATGGTGTCTACCTCAGTGGACAAATTTCTGGTACTACCAGAAAGTAATTCATAGCAAAAGCCAGTCCCAAGACACTGCAATGAGAAGTCAAAGCTAATGCCATCACCTGCCTTGCTGTCTAATACAGACCAAGGATCACTTCTTAATGCTTCTTCAGACATCATCTGGGGTAGGAGATTCAGGATGTGACTCATTGTAGTGTGACTGACTTCAAACAAGGCAATAGAAGTGGAGTGAATGGGAACAGCTGCACTGCTTTTGAAAAACTGCACTGATTTTATTGGCATTTTTCTCACCTACAGGTCAGCCATAATAATAAAAAAATGTACCTAGGAGTTTACTGGCTTTTTGTACCCTTCCTGTAAGAAAGCATGATAAAACTTAATTGTTTAACATACAGGAGTATGAGAGATGAGAATAGGGAGGCCCAAAATATGTTTTATATTCTTCTTACTCTTTCCTTTTCCAAACCCAAGCATGATCTTCTAAGACAATATACAGCTTTTCTGACTGTTGAACTCTTGAAAACAGTTCTGATGACCACAGTAACGCTCCAAATCTTCAAACATTGTCCATCTCCTTAACCAAACCACTAGACAGTTTCAAGCCAGCAACTGTTAATTCAGCCTAATGCAAAATAAACCAAATAACCCTCCCCAAGCTACTCAAAACATGGACAGAAGACCTCAACAAACCATCTGACTCTTAGCATTTATATAAAGGTTTTCTGGAGACATTGGGTAAGTGATTTTGGTAATGTGGGCTTAGAGGCATCAGTTAGGTTATTCTACTTCCCACCGTAACAGGATATATTTTGGTTCATATTCTACTTTTAAGCTAGATGGGTCTTAGGCTCACTCTGTCATTAGAAGCCTGGAACCTAGAAAACTATCTCTGGTCCAACCATGCATACACAGTTTCTAGATGGTGTGCCAGCATCCCCATTTAACCCAAAAAGTCCTTCTTCTCCTCAAATCCAAATCCAAAATGATGATTTCCTTTTGCAGACTGAAAAAGTAATTTTCTATTTTAATCTATTTTAAGATATAGGAGATGCATTGTTTCTTACTTGCATACATTAGCACCAGCTTCTTGGGACTCAATCTGAATTGACCTTAGCAAATATTATCTAGGTTTCTCCGCACAACTCTGTTTTAGAACAGACATTTTAATTTAATCTCTTTTTTTCCAGTAGCCTCAAGATATTTATTTATTCTTCTCTTATGAATATATACAAAATTTGAAAAAACATGAGTTCACATCTCAGGAGTTCACATGCATTTCCCCCTATTTTCATTCTCCAGTTTAGGGTATCACACTCAGGTTTAGGAGGGCAATTATGCAGCCTTTAAAGCTTTAACATTTATACTCCTTGGGACTTACTTCTTCCTCGCATACAGTAGTTTTTCTTTTTCCAACCTCTTTCCCAGGTGGTGCTTTAGCCTTTATCTGTGTTTAATAGCACTGCCCTGATTCAAAACTAAGTGCACAATCCTGTCTAAAATTTGGGGCATACTCAGATGATATTTAATTCCTACTTCATCCCTACTGCAAGCCATGCTTTTAATTATTTTATATTCATATAGATAAATACATTTTTATTCCTTGTTTCAGCTTCCTTGGAAGAGTTTAACTCAGCTTGACTTCTGGCAAATTCTATTTCATCTGACCACTTCTGACCTCTAGGATTATTCCCCTTTTACTCATTCCTTTCAAACTCTGTTTATTCTTAATGTTGTTTGTGGGTGTTGTTAGTCAGCAAGTTAGATGTGGACATCACCTCTAAAAGCCACCTGTGCTTGAGATGGGAGTTCTAGAAAGATTGTTACATTTTTTACCAGAAAATGTCACCACATCCAAATGCTTGAGCTCTTCAGTCACTATCTGTTTTCCCTAAACTTTTGTTGCACTTCAGGTTAAGAAAACCTTAAAGATTATTTTCTGTTAATTTTGGATCATAAGAACAGTGATGACTAACTCTCTCTGACGTCCGTAGTCCCTCCAAACCTAATTTTAAAATAACACTGACTCTTCACAAGTCAGTAATTGTTTAAGAACTGTTTGCACTAGGGAAATATTTGGCTGTATGGTTATTAGGATCATTCATCCTCAAATTTATAGTAGACCATAACAATTGCATGTTTATTTTCTCCTCTAGTATTATCTGAATTCGGCCAAGAACTTATCAACCTCCTAACCTCTTCCTGAAATGTAATTTTGACTTTTAAATTACTCTACTGTAAAAGCAGATTCAAAAATATCCCTGCAATTTCTCTCCAAACTGCTTGCTGATTGACAGAGCTAAAAAGCTACAGCACTGTAAACATTTTCAATTCCCTTTTAACTCTGTATCACACAGCCTCTGACAGAGCTCAATCAGGACGTCTCAGAATCGTCACAACAAAACTTTGCTGCCTCAAGGGCTGGTCCATTCCCACTGTGGGGAAAACAGGGCAGGAGAAGGTTCCTGGCTTGGATGGAAGGTAATGCTTCCTGCTGTGTGTAATGCACATAAAATTACCAAATTATGCCAATGAAAAAAAGCTGAAATGAAATTATGCCAAAAAAAAGAAAAAAAAAAGAAAAAAAAAGCTCACTAAAACAAAAAAATGGAATCGTAACACTTCTCTAATCATTTACATACAAAGCACACTAAAAAGAACAAAGGCAATTTAAGTTAGAGAAATTCATGCTTCGGGACAAACAAGAGAGAACAAATTCTTGAAGTTTGGCTGTCCTGGCATACCCAGCACCACCCTCTTTCCATCAAAATCTGTGGCCTGACTAATCAGAATTAGGATTACAGGACTACATTACGCACATTCAATCATATTATACATTCTCAGATGCTGCTATTTCTATATGATTTTGTAAAACACGTTTTCGTAAGTTTATTATTTAACTCAATTTAAAAACATGACATAAGGTCATTCTGAGTTTAAAATCCTTTCACAACCACAGTAAGCCTACATCAGATCCCAAATTTGAGAATGTGAGCACATTCAGGAAAGTGCTTTTGTCAGTGCTCAACTTCACAGCTGGGCTCTAAACCACATTTTCTGTGCTCGTCTCACTCAAACTCATGGTGGAAATTTCTACTTACATTTTAGTGGCATTGGATAGGAGGACTGCTAGCTCACAGCAAACTCCCCTAATCTACCATGCTGCTTCTAGATTACATTCCCATTTCTGCACTCTTTCACCTTCCAAATACAACAATAATAAAATTTTTATTTTGTACATCCTTCTTGGAAAGAAAGAAAATTGGCTGATTTTCAATTATTTTAAAAAAGACAAACAGAAAGGACAGGTAGAAAAGTAACCTTCACAAGCTGTATAAAATAAAATTGATATTACTTGGTCTTGCATGTAGCTTAATGAATCAGGGGGAAAAAAACAAGAACCTTTTCAAACTTACTGCCAAGAACAAAAATTCCTTATTTGCACCTCTAAATTACTTCTCTATGTAATAAATTTGAATTTACCTATACTTTGGGGTAAAAAGGGAGCTTGGTTTTAGTTCTAGTTCCTAGTCACAGCTAGAGTTAAATTTAACAATGTTAATTAAACTGTGGCATGTTCAGTCTGGAGCTGACTATCACCAGGGGATAGGCTTGGGATCGACTTGAAACATTAAAATAACTAAAGAGATCACTTTCAGATACACTAAAATTGATTTTTTTCCTAAAAATCCTAATTTTTTTTTAAATCCTAAAAATTCCTAAAATATATCAGAAGAAATATTGCTTTAAAATAAATTAAATAATACAAAATCTAATGGAGCTATAAAAGTGCTCACTTCTACAATGGAAACAGTTTGTAATAGTGTCAGCCTTCCTTAAACTGCCTTTTTGTCATATAATTTAGGATTTCCACCACTATCCAAAACAGTCCACACCAGTCTAGTTCCAAATATTTTATTTCAAAAGCCTCTGAAGAATTTTTGCCTGCTTTACCAAGACTTATTTCCCTTCTCTAAATTTGAATCTTTCCAAAGATTCGTCATTGATAACCACAGAAAAGAAAGTCCATACCAATTACTTAATTGCAAGTTAAAAATTTTTCTAGTTATTTTCTCCTCCTGACTTCTGTATTCTTGCCCCAGCTCTGATGGCTCTGCTTTGCTTGCAAGTCTTCAATCAACAGGCTGCTGAGTTTCTGCCATACCTGTATTCAAAAACATTGCCAGCACTCCTATAAAACATGCTGAAAATGGGTGACACATCGTCCAATCAACCACTTACTGGGAATTCCTGCTTACAGTTTAGTCTGTGAAAGCCAGAAAGTGAAACAGCTCAGGCACTGGAGTGTCCACTCTTAGAGTGGAATATCCCATTTGGGAACAGCATCAAGAGGCAGTGAGAAAGCCACAAGTATTTGTTATCACACACAACTTAAGATAGATACAAGATTCTTGTACTCAACACTGTCAGTCCAATGCTTCTTGTGAGTTAACTCTCACTTAGTTGAAGGGGGTTCTAGTTCATCTCCTAAGAAAATGTTTTGGTCCTAAATAGTGAGAAAGCACACAGTACCAATAACAGAAATGTTCACTGGGTCTTAAGATGCAAGAGCATTTGTGAAGGTGGTTAGGGTAAAGGTATGGCTTCGTTTTCACTCTCACATTGCTAAAATTTCCATTAACAAGTACTTCTTATTGGATTTGGCCCACTGATTATAAATAACACACTCCACTGTTCACTCCCAAGAGAATACCTTATAATGTTGGGAGTGGAGAAATCTACCTGAGATGCAGTGTTTTAAGTCAAAGCATGTTTATGTAGCAGCCTGGCACTTCTTCATAAGAAAACATGTGCCCAATCCAGTAGAAATCCCATTTGTTACTCCTCAACAGCATTTTCTAACTTATAAAAATATCTTCATACTGATTCTTTGGGCTAGTACAAGGAAACTCAGTGGTTTCAAAGACATTCCAAAGAGTTCTCCCACCCCTTTTAATCAGCATTTCCATTACTGCCCGAAGTACTTTCTATTGATCATTTAACTTAATGATAACAGGTAATAAATCATTTTCCAAGAAATGAACAAATCATCTTTGTGGTTATGCAGGTAACATGTGGGTGAACTCTTCTCAAAATCATATAAACCTAAATCTAAACAGACAGAAGACTATCATAAACCTACCAAAGAATAAGTCAAAACTCAAGTTGTACTCCCCAAAACCATGAAGACTTTTTATTGAAATACATGTTTTAAACATGGTTTAAAACATATCCCTACTCATTGCAACCAATTCATACATTTTAATTTATAATGAGATCAGAATATGACTGGGTCTATGGTCTGTCAATGTCCAGTGTCCATCATAGCAGACATGACTGAAAACTCTTTTGAAGAGCAAAAATGCAGTGTACAGCTCATCAACACTATTAGAAATAAGTGAACAGGTAGAGGTTCTGCCTCCTGCAGGGGTGGATAGGGTTTCAATCACACACCTCAGATGCACAAAATGCATCTCTATTTTTGCTGCACTTTCAGATGGTGCTGCCAGGTGGGCAGTTATCCTCTATCTGAAGCAGTCTAACTGCGATGCCCCAACAATAACGTACTAATAGTGGGTGCCATAAGTGTTATGAGAAAAAGAGTCATGAACTCCAACTGCTTGAGCTAAAAACATGTCCTTGGACAGATGCATTAATAGACTTGTAAGCTTAAGATGCACATTCAATTGAATTTTTGTTCAAAGCAAGCAACAAAAACCAGGCAAACAAATCTTCCCAAAATCAAAATCTGTATTTCCAACCTAGCATCTCGTTCTGTATGCAGATAATTTAAGAAAAACAGAATGTTTAAAAGCCCCAAATTAGCTACATTATTTGTGTTTTCCATCAAATCCTATTAATAACATTGTTGTTATGAAAATTATTAGAGCTGGCTTAAATAGAAAAGATCAAAAATTTTAAGAATCTTTTCCACAGCTTTGAGACAGAGGAAGACATGTAAGATTAGAAACATCAACATTCCATAATAGCAGACATGACAGACTACTCCAATGTATATGTTTGTATTAATATGTTAGTGTATTGATTAGGATGTTATATTTTTCAAATGTTTCATTCTTTGTTGATAGAGCTTTAAGTATAACATCTGCCACCAACAGGATATGGTTTTAACAGGGCTGATGAGAGAGAGGAATTCTGTTAAACTCTCAAAACAGGTGATTTGGTTTCTTTGGTTTGAGATTTTCAAGTTATTTTTAGGTGCTTTCTGCATATGCACCTTGGGCAGTAGTTCATCCTGTAGCAACACTCAGGAAATTTTGAAAAGCTAAAGCTGAAGCTTTCAGAGCAGGTGATTTAGTAGTATAGAAAGTACTCTTTTCCCTTTTATCAAAACCCACTCAACTGTGATTTTTTTCAGTGCAAGAGTTTACAGTTAAGGGGTTAACCATCTTTTTTCTCTTTCGTATCACATAAAAATAATCACTTAAGCTCATTATTTTGTTTAGAAGTCTTAATACCTTGAGGCATAGATGAGGTCTAAAATTATACTTCTAATTTAAGATATTTGGACTCACTGGAGGCTTAAATGGTAAATTCTGAGGACTATCATTAGGACCCATCTTCTGTTCAGTAAATATATAGGTTTACCCAATTCCTGCCTTGAACATCTAACTCAGATGTCTCAAATAAGACACTTAATCACTTAATGTAAAACTCAAAAAAACAAGTGCAGATGAGTGCAAAAAGACTGCTAGTAAAACAGAGGCATTGTAGAATTGATGAGTGCACACAGGGCATTGTTCTCACACAAATCTCAAAATAATGTTTGTATGAAGATTTTTCCCATATTCACTTGGATCAATTCTCTCCTGAAAACCCTTCAGCTATATTTGGTGATCCAAATTTGTTATTGTATCTTACAATTCGGTCCAGACTATTGCATCTTACATCGGTCCTTCTGCATCTTACAATTCGGTCCAGATTATTGCAAATCACAAGCCCTTTAATATCTGACAAAACAAATTCCACTGTTCCATTTCTTTACCATGGTTTCAGTCACGCTCAGAAAAATGCTCAATTAACAACTTTTTGGATTATATTTCATCATTTTATCAATCTATACATTTTTACAACATCATTTTTACTGATCTGAGTGCTGTGACAAGTTCATTTTTCAAACAGACACAAGTTTTGTCATCCTGAGCAGCGTATTAATTCAGAAGCAAACCCATTCTTTTGCCATTAACGTAGCCAGACTGAGCAAAACCTACTCCATGTGTGAAATTAACAAGGTTTAATTTCCCTCCCTCATTTTTTTTATTTGCATCATGACTGGCTACAGAGTCTTATTAATCAAAAAATATAAAATTAGATAAAGTAAAATAGAACCTATCTAAATGTAAACTCACATTTCTTATGGAGAAAAAAGCCACATAAAACAGGTATTTAGTACAGTTAAATGAGCCGTTGGCCCAAGACAGGACCAATCTCTGTTGTCATGTTTTATTATTTCTATAAAAACATCACGGACAAGCCTTTAATAAGGATGAAGACACAACTGCTGTAGACATTAGACACAAAGGAAAAAAGACTATCACTAATATAAACAATCTCACAAGCAAAGAAGTTAGAAACTAGGCTGTTGCACAATTTACTGTGTATTTGTCAGCTCCAGAAAAATAGGTAACAAATTAGTTACTGATTTTAGAGATAATTCATATAGAAAAATTCCTGCTGAAATCACAGGGCTTCACTATGCATGCGAAGATGTAAATGCCTCAAAAACCCATTAGCAACCCTTGAAAAATTGGTCAAGTTTTAAGTTACTCCTGTAGACAAGATGATGTTATTTGCAATGAATGTTTTTTACACAGTTGCCTCTGCCAATGTTCCATAGGTTAGTTTTGAGATGCTGAAAGGTAAAATACCAGCCTCTCTTGAAGTATAGGAGACAAATCCTAGTTAGAATTGAAACTGATACATGGAACATAGGCAGAGACACAGACAGTGACTTAAATATTCACATTTCAGGATTAATATTACTTTATCTTAGTAATTAACCTTTTTAAAAAGATTAAATGTTTAAGGGGACAAGAAGGAAAAAAATTACTCATTAATCTTTAAACACCATCTGAACTATTTGAGCGAGTATAATAGTTTTTCTCCAGTGTTTCTAACCTTTTAAGTTTCTGTCAAAATTTAAATTAATCTAGACTGACACCATCCATTTCAGAATAATTTCTAATTCTATATCCTGTAAAACCCTTAAGCTTGGTGGAGGGAAGCTTCATAAGTTTTGTAACTGTAAAATGCAAGGTGACAAACTGGGAAAACAGATGAAAGTGCAAGTGATAGGATTGTTGGTCAGAGATTTTGACTGAAGAGCTGAGTGTGTCAGGAGATGATGAGGAAAGAAAAGATTAGTGGAAAACCAGAAAGTTCAAAAGAATAAAAAAAAACTTAAACAGAATTTCAGGAAAAAAAATATTATTTGAGTGACAGAAGTATTAGGGGAAAAATACAAGTAAAGTACATAAACATATATTTGGTTTGGTTTTGGGGGTTTTTTAGTAAAGTTTAATTTATTTATTTTTTTACTCTAATTTCCTGGTGGTTTGGCTGGTTTTAGCTAAAAATATTTAAATATTTCCTCTTTCTTTTCCATCTTCTGGACATAAAAAAAACAGCAACCCTCAACACTTTCTAGAAAGATACACCTACACACACACACACATACAATTTAGAAATGTGACAGGGACAGTGGGTAAAATGGGTACACTCAGAAACACTAAATTTATATAAAAAATTAATTCAGACAAACACACCATGGTGTGACATAGTGTGAAGTGCAATGCAATGTGATACACAATACGGGGAAACTATCCAAAGTCCTAAGAAATCATTTTCCTTGAGGAGAGATTGCTACCATCAGTGATGCAAACTAGATCCCTCTATTAAGTCACACAGGAATTAGTCCTAATCAAATAAACTTTTTTTTATACTCTAAAAGAAGAGAATTTGTAAGTCTCTCCACTGTCACTCTTGACATCTAGAAAATGGCTCTGGTCATCCTGTCAATCACTTCTCCTGGCACACACAGAAGGGGCAGCAAAAGTAAAACTCACAAAACCAATAGGGAAATTGCATATTATCTGCAATATAATATTGGAGCAGCTACAAACAAATTCCCAATGAGTGTTTCCCTCTCAAATCATATCTTCAGCACCTTTAAGAGAAACTCTAACTCACAGCTGGACATTTACTGATGTTCCATGCTTACACTGTCCTTGTAATATTCCCTTGTAAAAATGACTGACAGCCTCACCAAGAGTGGGATTTCCCGCTTTTTATGCCTGCTTAATTTATTTTTCAGGCCTGTTTTTCCTGGTTCTGCTGGCTACTGACACAGACAACATAAACTGAGCCCACCCAATTGGTATGCATCTCCACCAAAAGACAGGAACACCTGTCCTACAAAGCCAGGCTGGAAGAGCTGGGATTGTTCAGACTGGAGGAGAGAGGGCTCTGGGGAGAACTCATTGCAGCCTTCCAGTACTTTAAAGAGGCTTATAAGAAGGAGGGATAGGGACTTTTTATGCAGGCAGATAGTGACAGGACAACAGGAAATGGTTTTTAACTGAAAGAGGGCAGGTTTGGATGAGATATTAGGAAAAAATTATTTATTCAGAAGGCGGTGAAACACTGAAATAGTGTGTCCAGAGAAGTTATGGATATCCCATTCCTGGAAGTGTTCAAGGCCAGGTTGGATGGGGCCCTGAGCAGGCTAATCTAGTGAGTGACATCCCTGTCCATGGAACCAGATGATCTTTAAGGTCCTGTCCAACCCTAAGCATGCTATGATTCTATACCAATCAAAGCTTTATGATTTAAAATATATAAACCATTTGCAGGCCTATAAAGAACCCCTTTCCTCCCCCCCCCCATTACAGGGGAATGTAAATACCCCTTTCAGAAGTATGACATTCTTGCTGTAGACAAGGCAGAATGACACACCTCTGTGTGTGATACATAAATGCTTGAATGCCTGATGCAGTTATTTTGTCATCTCTAACAGCAGGCCCTTCAAGTTATTTTTGCTAAGGCAGTGGTATAATGCCAGGATGACAGTTGTTTAAATAAGCACCTACAATACAACTGAATGAAAAATCTGGCATCAAATTTACTTCTCATAATTAACTACCAATTCAGACCTAGAGCACAATATATGATAGGATGGCTTTAGGATGGTTCTGAAAAGTCATTCTTCACCCAGACAATGTCATCATTCCAGAGGAAATAATGGCATAAAAAGGAATGCCCAGTAGTGTTATCAGACAGCCCTGATGCAATTTGGGGCAAGCATGGTTAGAGTCCTTGGGCACCAAAGCCAGCATATTGTGAAACTACAGCATCAGGGAATTTACAGTATGTATTACAAGTCAGATCACTTAATGAGGGGGAAACACTGAGGGCTTCACCTTCTACTACACCAAAGCTTTTGCATGTACTCTGTGCACCACAGACTCTGAGAAATGAAGCAATGAATTTCTTACCTTGCATCGTTGCTTTTGTGGGTTCTGAAAACAGAGGAATGAGCAGGAGGTAGATGAGGTAGACAAAGGAGAGCCCATTGTAACGGAAAGCACAGGCTGCAATGAGAGAAAAGAAAAACAACATATTGTTTAATTGGCCTGATAAAATCAATTGCACAAAGTATTTCCCATTTGAGTTTACTATTTACCTTGTCAACTTTTGACCACTTATTTAAACGATTTTTTCAAAGGTATTCATGTTTATGCTTAAAATAAATCTTAGAATCAAAGATTAGGTCAGGTTGGAAGGAACCAAAGTGGGTCATCTGGCCCAACCTCCCTGCTCAAGCAGGGTCATCCCAGAGCACGCTGCACAGGATTGCATCAAGAGGGTCCCTGAGTATCCCCAGTGAGGGAGAATTGCATCAATGAACTCTTCTCAGCTATATCCAAAACAACTTGCTTTTGGAATACATCTTTAGCCCTGCCAGAAACAAGTATTCCAAAAGAAAATAAGTTTCTCCAGACACAGCTTCCTGAAATATCCTGGAGACAATGAGAGGAATGAGCTAACAAGTTACACATTAATTGGTCCTTATTCTCATCGCATCTGTCCACTTTAATTATAAAACAAAACTGCAAAGGCTCTCTATTAGCAAACCATACAATAGCTACAACTTTTGTTTCCCAAACTAGTCAATGTTTTGAATAACTGATTAGATTTCCTTAATAGCCTTGATAGAAAACTCTGGATATATACTCCACATCTGCAGGTCATCCAAGAAACTTGTGAAATGCACGGGTGCCTAGCAAGAAGGAAGGATAAAAAGCATCTATGCTCTATTTTTGAACTGATATGATTCCACCATCAGCCTTACAAAAAATCTGTCAAGGACTACCGAGGGTTTTTCTGAGTGAAATCCAGAATCCTTAAGAGCAGCTTCTCAATTTCTTGTAAGAATTGCTCTTGTCACTTACTAAACTTTTCTTATAGCCACAGCTTTTAAGGCTTTGACTTACACTACATTTGTAACTATAAAAAACCTGCAAGATAGAGTGAATAGGACCTATCCAATGGGGAATTCTGCAAGCAATTATCAGAGCTCTAAAGTCAATGTACTTGAGAAGAGGGAGGCAGCTCTGCTATTATGCACCTACTCTCAGGGTCCTCTGCAGAGGAGCACAGGATGTACAGTGGCCATTAGTGGCCTTCTTGGAAAGAATGGCAAAGAGGACACTCCTGATATCAGGACAAATCCATAAATCAAGTTTTTGATTTTTTGGGGTTTTTCAAGTTTAATTTCAGGGTGGGAACAAGTTCTGTGGTATTCATAGGAAGAGGTACGACAGTGGTTAAGGCTGTTCTACGGCCTGAAGGCTTTTCCATTTCAATGGGAAGGACCAATGTGCTCAGTCATTCTGGTGAATAGAATATCATAGCAGAATATCAGCAGGTAATACTATTATCCAGTTATTTTTGGGATTGTGTCAACCACTTTTTAAGCATGTTAAACAGCTTCCTTATTTTCAGTGCAATATTATGCTCATTTTCTTCTTTCTTGAGGACAGAGTTTGCTGCACTTCTTGTAGAGCACCTAGCATTCAGTTTTCCAGTACAAAGACAGAAAACAGCAACTGTGTGCTTTAAATGTCTTCCTTCATTAGCTGGAAGTCACTGAATGTCTTGCTAACTAGTCTGTGTCAAATATTTAGAACCTCTATTTATATCAAACTCTCCTCCAGCAAACTTGGCTAGACACTGCCTGGAAAACCTGTGTTTATTTAAGCAGTTGCAAGAGCCCTAGCAATATGTTTCTCAGAATTATGAATTAAACCCCTCAAAACCTAGCTGCAACATTTTTACTATTCCCTACTGCAACTATTCCAATATTTTAATTCTGTGTTTATCTCCACTCATCTAGTATATGTGTCTGGAGAGATGAGTGCCTTATCAAGCTAAGGTGCAAGAGTAAATGACTGAATATAATTTTAGCATGATAAAAGATTAGGAAACAGCAGCTGCACTGCTTTCACATATTTGCACTGCATTACATTATTATTTTGTCAAATACACATATTCCTCAGTTCTGACACTCAAAATTATCTAGAAAAAGTTTCAGAGCATAAAATCAGCTTCAGTTTGTCACTGATGCCACAACAAAGGACCCAAAAAATCAAATGAGCCTGTCCTCTACACTCCCTCTGGTATTCACAAAGGTTTCCTTCTTGTACACAGATGTCCAAAACAATGGAAAGTCCCATGTAAGATCAATGGAATTCCATCAACAGAAAAAGTACCTATAAAGACGAGTTTCTTGGCAAACCAGATGGGATAGAAATTTCTGGGTATTTTGGATACATTGGTCAGTTTGCAGTATCAAAATTAATGTAATTTTAGCATTTTAGGCTTACTGCTTCTCAAAATTGTCTAATCGATTTGCAAAATTAATTTCAGATGACTTCTTGAACTATATTTACCTCAAAATTTACTGCTTTCTATTCCTAGAGCTGTGTACTCAAAAGCTTTTTTTTCCCTCTACTTCTACATAAACAAGACTGCTAACAGAGATTACATTTCCATTCAAATCTTCCCTTATGTATTTTTTTCATATAAAGCATCCAGAAAACCCTTTAATTTCTTAGCTTTAAAAGGATGGGCTTTTACACTGAACAAAAAGGCTTAAACTGGAAAATACCCCATACGTGCAAAGCATACACACTTTCTGCTCTTCAGGCTTCTTTTGAAGCCACATCTCACCATGTTTTCTAACATTTGTCTCTATCAACAAAACTTCAGAAATGTGACTTTCACCTCTGAAGTTCTGCTGTTGTTCACAATCCAATAATAGGAAAAATACATAACTGGTTAAAGACATAAAAAGCAGAGCTATTAATACACAGAATGAGAAGAAAATTAGCTTTTATTTTGTATCACCTGAAGTACTTTAAAGCACCTTCCCTTAGACAGGAAGAAAAGAGCACTTGATAACATGTAAGACTGACTTCTCCGTTCGTGACTATTTAAAATATTTCAGTTTAAAAAAAAAAACTGAAAATCATATATCACATCATATACATGCTTCTAAAATTTATTTTTCATTGTTTTATGCTAGCCAGAGTAGAAGGCCTTTGAAGAAATTTAATACTGCTTCATAGACACATCAGGTTTCTACATGTAGAATTCTAACAGCTGTTACATATCATTTCATATTTATACCTACAGCTTTCTTTCCTCCATTTAAAGAGAGTAATTTGTATAGAACTGGTGTTTCACCTGTTACATAAAAAAATACTGGAGAGCAAAGTGGTGGGTAATAAAGAAATTCACAATAAGCTTGAACTTGGAAAGAAGAGGAAAAAAACAGCCTCATAAACGATGTGTTTAGTTTTATTCCACAAAAATTTTAAGAATACTTAGTTCAGAAGTGGAAACTACGTGTTTAAAAAAACCAGCCTTCAAGAGTGCAGGCATAGTACCAAAGGGCTACTGACGCCTCATTTGTAAACTAGAATTCTGTCCAAAACCACAACAACAGAAAACGAGAAGGAAGGTGAAGACAGAATTAGCCATTCAATCTCTATTTCTGAATTTACTTTAGTAAAAAAAGTACTGTCATTATTGTTAACAGAAAAATGTATTGCTTGTTATACCCTTTTCTGTTCAAGAAATATATAAAAACATTTCTTCCACATATTTCACATATTTCTACTGTAGGTTTGAGAATATTATATATCCTTCTTAGTGTTATCCTATCCAGACTCTTCTGTGCTTTAGCATGAGAAGACATTAATTCAGCCAACTACATTGAAGTAATGTGTCTTCTATCTTCAGCAGGATATTGCATGGTGTTTGCATCCTGTTTTAACAACTTTACAGCTACAAGATTATTAAGAAAGCTATGCAATGATATTCTTTAAAAATGGTACCTTTAGACTAAAATTTGGCCTAACTTTCATGATTATTTTTCCAGTAACACAAAAAATATATATATTCAGTGAAAATATTAATTGGAAAAAGTGCTGCTGGAAAAAATTTCTAACCCTGAGCAGGCAAGGGTTGTTAGCTAAACAACAGAGGTGATGCTGTTTACTCATTCTTATATCCAGCTGATCTGAAATAAGAGACCCAAACACAGAAGGGAAAAGCAATCAGCAGCTGAATGATCTTTGAAACTTCTCACTCTCCATTAGGCCAAGTGTCCAACTCTCAAAGCTAAGACAACTCAGCACCAAATTCCTGCCTGTAACGCTGTAATTTTTCTTAGTTATCCCATGGTTAATATCTGTTATATCCTCATTATTCTGAAAAAAATCCCTGATTACCACACAATTCAGATTACTAAAACAGGCTACAGATGACGTACTTTGCTACTAGGTATAACATGTGAATAAGACACTGGTACACGCCCCAGATGAAAAGCTTCTGGTGCAAAACCTCAGCCTAAGTCAAATGCTGAAGCAAATTAATCTCCTCCTCCAAACCAAGGTGTTCTACATGACAATCCATGAAAGTGTGTCATGAGTGGTCAACTCTTCCAGGAAGATATACAGTTAAGATCTCTCTTATCAATAAGGCACTGTCCTAATGTCACAATTATTTAGGCCTTTCCACTTGTGCTCCTCCCCAGTAAGACATTTACCAGCCAGTTCCCACATTCTTTGGAATATTTTAAATTGGGGAAGTTTGGGGGCTTTTTGTTGGCTGGTTAGTTTTTTTTACCCCTAATCATCTTACTAGGCATCAAGAGCTGCCTGACCAGGGCAAGTAGGTCCAGCATTAGGGCATATGGACTGACCCTTCTGTTGGAGACTGAAATGTTATAATTTATGGCTTAAACATCTTCATTGCCTATTATAGCAAAACTGTACAAAAGCTGCAGAGAAAACCACCAAAAACCTGAATGGAGCCCTACACTGCTCCTTGATGAACTCTATGAACTATACAAGAGTTTGGTTAAGTAAGTAAATGTTAAAAGAGGTAAGGCAATTTAAATTCTACAGAACAAGAACTACTGGAAAAAATTATGTTTTTCAAGGAAAAAGAGTTTAAAAAAATTCAAAACAAACCAACAGCAACAAAAAACCCCACCTCCATTAGGCAGCCTGATAAGTACTTCCAACAATGTGATACAAAGAGCAGAGGTCAAAACTGGTGAGAAAAGTCTGGTTTACTTCCATTCTGCATAAAGCCCTTATGTATAAAGCTCTTGAATCTCTGGTAACAACCAGAAAATGTGAGAAGAAATGTAAGAAGAATTTTTTCTCCTTGCCCTAAAGATTCATGCATGCAGCATTCTTTAACCAAAACACACACACATCCATAGTAGCAATACAGTAAAATAGCAGCACACTGCTCTCTGGTATTTCCTTACAGTTTCTGATGCCTCTGCCCCTAGAGAAGAAAGCCCTTGAGAAGAAAGGGCTTGTCCTTGAGAAGAAAGCCCACCTAATCTCACACTGAAACAAAAATCCAGAAGGCTGTACACAGCTTGCTTTGTTGTCAATGAGCTCTGCTTTACAAACTAATGTAGCAAAAAGTGAACTCATTCACTGTTGGCAGGATAAAATGACCCAGTGTTAAATACCTACAGAGCTGAATCTCCCAGAAAGATGATGATCAACCAGTTGCTCTCATCTCCACTATAATTTTATGAGCCAATGACTGCTAAGCTACAAAGTGGGAGGCAAGCTCACATCCACTTTTCAACTCAGAGTCACAAGTGCAAATCTTGTTTCTGAGGATTTCTCACTTTTACCTGACATAGCCATTACTAACCAAATGCAGTAAAAATAAAAAACTCGAGAAGATTAAAAATTAAGTTCACTTGATCAGAAATATGCATTACCATTTCTGAAAAAGAAAGGCTACTTTTATAAATTGCTATTTTACATATCTTCTAATGTTTCATATTTCAAATTTCTGTTTCAGAAATACAAGATTTGTTTCAGAACTTTTTCCTCCAAAACTCTTTTACAATAACAATTAAAAAAAAAAACCTGACATGTATTCCACAATTAGTTTATACTGTAAATAACCTATTTTAAAGAATAAAACTGGGATAGTTGCTGAAAATATTCCTCTTCAAAAATTATACCTTCTCATAATGACAAATATCTGATAGGCATAGTGCCCAGGGACCTTTAGCTCACAGATATTTACTTTATTTTTACTTATTGAATTTCAGAAGAATGGATTAACTCCTGGCATAGTTTTAGTCTCACTTCTGAGTAATTGCACTTAAAATAATACTTGTGACAGATGAGATTGGAATGATCCACTGCTATGTAAGACAGTTAAGTGAAGTGCCGGTAATCTGACCATCCCTTTAGAGCAAAATACAGGAACTATGTCTGCTCAGGACAAGTTCCCTCCTGCCTCAGCTGATACTCCCGGCACATCCTACAGCTCTGCTGATAACACCGTGCTAACACACACCACTCCCCACTCCCTGCCTCTGAGCCAACATTTCAACACGGGGCTGCTCTGTCTGCCACACCCTGAGAGAAAACTTTTCTTTTTTTGAAGAAGAAAAAAAAAAAAACAAAACCAAAAAAACACCAAAATCATGAACACTTTGATAAACAAATAAATAGGATGTTTTTGGTTCATGTCAGCACTTCTACAATCACATTTTTTCACCTGTCAGCATTCATCAGGAGAGATAACTGCTGGACAGTGAACAGTTTTGCAACGGCTTGGGAAGTTTTTTTCCTTTGCTTTTTCTTGCCTTTCCTCTATTTCTCCAAGCAGCAGTTTTAGTAAACTCTCTCTCCATCAGAAACCATCTGGAACAGATTTTAACTTTGTGGCAAATATTCCCAGGGAATCAATCAGAAGGAGAAGACAAAACACCTTGTTCACCACTTTATTTCAGCGATTAGGAACAGAAGCTGTGTTTCCCAGCTGTATTTGACAGCAAGAAAATGAACAAAGGATCTCAAGTATAACCATACCACAATCATCATCTTACTTAGAATAACGTATTTTAAAGCCGTATCCACTTTCACAAGCAAGTCCGTGTCAATACATTTCACTGCCATGACTAAGTATACAAATATTTCCAAATTAAAAAAAAAACCTGATGGACACCATCATCAGTAATTTTTCCCATTCAAAAGATAAACTTTACATTGTAACTCATTTCAAGTTCAGTGCCAACTGAAACTAAATTCGTATTTTGGTCAGGGAAGTGGAAAGAGTTGTCTTCTTATTCCTCCACTGAGGTGGCTGCCTGCAGAAAGGACACTGTCTGCATTCTCACCCTTGCTTCAGCAACAGCTCTTCTATCTCCAAGCCCCTCTCTCTAGGAAAGTAACTGGGAGCTAAAGAAATAACTCTGCTCCTCATTTTCATGGGATGAGAAAAGCATGTTCCTTTTTCCCCGGACATCTGGAGACAGTAGTCTGGTTCTGCTGTTACAGTTGCATAACCCTGTCAAGACTCAGACTAAAAATAACAGCAAACTCAGAACACAGATGACAATCAAATGTCACACTGTACTACTGCTGAACACAACATCAACCAGGGACAGATGTGGAGAGAGTTGGGTAACAGAGAGACCTCCATGAGCAGAAAGGGACTGAGACCTTCGTTTACAGCTGCGAGTAAGATACACACACCCATAACAGCTACCCAGTCAGATGCTTCCAGCAACTGGAAGTATGAATTTCAGCATATATTACCATTCCCCCACCACCATTCACACTCATCATCTTTTAAAACACATAAATCACCGTAAGTCAATTGACATAAGATGCAGAAAGAACCGAGTAACTTTTTTCACTGTCTGTTGCTTACTGACATCAGTCCGAAAAAACCCTGAGTCACATGAAGGACGTGTTGAAAAACTAATCCAGATAAACACTTCTGAGGAATATAAACATGATTAAACATCAGAGAGGTGTTAACACTGAAAAATATGAGTGTCATTAGTGAAGTTACAAATATGAATGCAGAGATTGAAACTCTGCCATTATTTATTCCAGTAGAGGAAAGAATAGATAAACTTCCTTTCTTGGTCCATCGCTGAATAAAAAGGACCCAGAGGATTGCAACTACAAGCTATAAATCTGAATGATGAAGGAGCACTTGAGACAGTGCTACAAAGCCACTGTGTTTACCAAAGGAAACAGAATTTTTAAAAATAGGTAACTCCAGGATATCAAGTGCGTAAAGGAGATACAAGCTCCTCATTCTTGCAATGTCCCTATTCCAAACTGATGTTGCTTGTACAAAATAATGAATCCCTTTTTGTTTGAAGAACTGTGCATTTCTCTCTCTCCTTACAAATACATGAGGTAACTTTCTCTCATTGCAAAGAAGTTTTGAGCTACTACGGGAGTCTACTTAGGAATGCCATGAATTGTCTTGAAAACTATTTCTCATAACTCAGAACAGGAAAGGAACCTGAAGAACTAAAAGAGTCACAGAACCCATGGACATATTAGGAGGCTGCTTATAATCCACAAATCTAATCTGATCATAAAGATTGCCTGTTCAGGAGAAGTAGTACTTAAACCCATCTGACTCCCAATGAAATTTCACATGCACACAACCACAGTCTCTGCAAGAGAGTTCTAGTGGGACAGATGCATTTTGCTGTGGGTTTCAAATGCAACACTTATCTAACATTGAACAAAAACATCATTCAGAAATCCTACTATTGGAACACAACCATGGTCTTGTCCAGTTTTCACACAGCGAACTAATAGTTATTATAATTACTCCATATAGCAATTTAAGAAAAAAAAAGTCTTAAATGTGCATTTATTTCAAGTAGTAATATTCTCCAGAAAGCACAGGGCACATCTGCATCTGTTCCTCCACACATCATTCAAGAAACTTTCCCTACACTCAAAGAGTTGCAATCTATGGCACTCCCTTCAGGTTGCCAAACCTCTTGTACTTATGGGAGGCCTTCTTCCACGTATCAATTTTCTTTTGTACAGCATCTGTAGCAATGTTTTCTTCCTCAGGAATATGTTTTGAAGAAACTCCCCCAGACTTTTGATAAGCTCTCAGCCAAATTTTAAGAGCAAGACTGGAAATTCAAAATGATTTAATACCTCTTTCATGTTTATAAAACAAACCATTGTGTCCTTGTCCAAGAATATTTGAATGTGGGAAGTTAAGAAGAAGTTTAACTTGAAGAAAACTTCCCACGCAGTTAGTAATTCTAATCTGTTTATATCTAGGCTCAATATAAAGTCTGACTACGTATTTCTTTGGAGTCAAGCCACTGTCCTGAAGACACCAAACAGTATTATGCAGCATCCCACCAGAATAAAAAATAAAACAATCATCCCACCAAGGAAATCAGGGTCCTGGGCTCACCTCTACAGAACTTCTAGAACTCTCAACTTAGCCAATTGCAAGGTAAAGGATTTTTTGTTGCAGGGGAAGACAGAGAACAAAAACTTGTCATCATTACACATGTTCTGAACACAAGGAGAGGGATACAGTAAATTTAGGGGTCTCAACATGAATCTTCATTCAAAAAACACAATACTGTACTCATCTCATTTAAGGAAAACCAAAATAAAACAAAAAAAATAGCAAACCAAAAACCCAGGATTTTTTTAATTGAGCAAGATCTCAAATTTGGAGAAATGAGTCCACTGAGAATCTCAGAAGATCTGTTCTTGAGAAAGAGCCAAAGTATACATCCTGGAGGATTAAAACTAAGTGAAGAGCACATTAAATTTGATTTAAACATATCCCAAAAATTTAAGAAATATATAAACACCAAGCTATCTTTCAAGTTAAAAAAAACTGTTTTTGTTTACTATCTCTGCAGGGCAGCCAATGATCCTTACAGACAAGACTTCTACATACAGTGAAGATAACAGCAGTAAAGACTTACATAATCATTGTGACATTATTTATGAGCACTTCCATTAGTATAAATTTTTATCCGGCTAATAAAGTATTTTTGTCAGCAAACTGACCAAAAAATTTATACCATCTAAGAACACAAACATGGATTTCAAAGTGGTCTTTATGAGTAAACTGACCAAATTAGTCTTGGATGAAATTTATAGCTCCAGAAAAGCGCCAGAATAAGTAGAATGCTGGGGTTTGTTCAAACACAAGGATTCTCTTCATTAACAGTTAGACCAATGTACAAGAGCCAGTCAGTGTGTCAGGAGTATTCTTATTTGTCATGCTTGAAAAATAACTAACTTCATCCCTTGCCACATGGTCTTAAGTGATGGAAGTGGGAAGATAAAGCTGCAGACGGAAAAACAGCAGCTACTAACAAGCTCGAGAGATACCTAACTCAGTAATGATGTTCTGTTAATGTGTTATTGGAAAGTTCATTTACCACAGAGGTAATAGAAAATTTTCCTATAAGTAGGAGTAATAACAATAGTAATTATAAAAAGGATTTATGGAAATAAATTACTTGTGGTTTGGTTTTTTGGTTTTTTTTTTTAACCCAAGAAAAATGAAATCTATTTTTCAGCTTGAAATCAGGGGAGAATAATGCTGAAAATGTGAACTTTTTCCTGCTTTATCCATTCATATAAGATTCCTTTCTCTCCCATAATTAGCTATCCATTTCAAAAGTACTTCAATGCGGCTTTATAGTTAATTTTGAATATTCAATGTTCCCACATAATTTTCTTGCTTTTTGTTACTAAACAATTTTGAGAACTAATTTTTTTAATCTAAAACTTCCAAGTTATTTCAGTATAGCTACCAGAAAATACATCCTTTATAAACAAACAATCACCAAGACTGCCTTCTCAGCTCTTTGATCAGAATAAACACATATTAGCAGCAAAATTCCCACCGTCTTAATTGGTAGCATAAATAAATTAGGACTGTGTTACCAAGATATGGTAAAGCAAGCTGGAGTTAAGTGTGATTACATAACAAGGAACAGACCGTGAGCATGACCAGCAAACATTTATCCTTTGCTTAGGGCATCATGGTCTACTCGTAAAAACATCAATCCTCAACAAATAATAAAGTGTGGCTTCACTGTCCCTAGACTACCAAAGAACATTACAGAGCAGACAACTTCGGTGCACAAGACTACTCAGAGTAGAAAAAAGGGAAGTATCCCCACCTAGTTTATAAGAAACCAATCCAGAGGAAATCACCTGACTTTATCACATTTACACGAAAGCCCTGTAGCAAAGTGACCCCAAATTCCCAAACTTAAACCTGCAGTACCAAGAACACAACCACTCCACAAAAACTGATTATTGCCTCTCTTCCTAAGTGGTGCTACATGTGTGGATACAAGCAAGATTTTACTCTGAAATCAGTATTTTTTTTAATTCACAAGAAACAAAAACTCAAAATTACTCCCCTAATCATATTCACATTGTTTTTCTGGTAGATTTCCCCATACTATTTGTGTCATTTTCTGTTTGAAAACATCATAGACTGAGTCACAAGTCCTAACTCCATTTGTCACAATATGCTGTGCTGCACTGCAGCATCTGAGCACCTTTCAGGAAAAAATGAACATGTGCCAAATACAATCACACCTTTTGAGAAACTGGAGGTAGTAAAGGGATAAGGATTAGTTCAAGGATGCAGCTCCACCACAGGAGGCCAAAACTACTTCCACCCTTCAAGTGACAGTCTTAACACTCCTTACCTGCCTCCAAATGCATTCACTAGCAGCCTCACATGGGATCTTAAAGGGGGATGGCCCTGTAGCCAGAGATCCCTTCATTCAAATGGAAAAAAATTGTGAGAATATATTTACAGTAAATCAAAAATCTAATATTAATGGCTCAGAATTGTCACCTGTATCTTGTATGAAATATATTTATTTATTTTTATTGATTATGTTTATTGTTTATGTTTATTTTTGCATTATGATTAAACACATCAACTTTTGGCACTCAAAAAAAGTGCGACATTATACCCATTTGAAAAAATTACACGTTTGCTTTCCTGGGGGTCTTGTGTTTTAAGCCAAGGTTTAAATTTGAAATGTTGGTATCACTAAAATAATATATTCACCTTTAAGAAAAGATCAATAGATGCAGTAAAGTAATACTTAACTCCAAACCATTGGGTGGTTTTCTTCTTCTTCTAAACTAAGTCATTGAAGTCTTTCCCTTCATCTTACTCTCTTCCCTCAAATTCACAGCAATCCAATTAAAAAACAGTTCAAAGGTAAAGAATAAAATTTCAACAAACACTATACAATGATTAAAAACAATCTAATTATTGCCTTCAGTGGTTGATAATACAGAATCTGATGCTTGGTTTACCTGAACTACAAAGAAACACAGGAAACCCAGGGACCTCATCCAAATCAGCACAGTAATACCCTGATCCTGCACTCCTTACACAAGCACTTCTGTCCTCTTTCCCAGGACTGTTCCAGGAAGGGCAGATGAAGTCACAAACCTCACCAGTATCCACAATCTAGTAGCTGAACTCGCCTGTGCCTTAGACAAAATACACTTCTTGCTCATAAACCACTGTAACCTGATCAACCACAGTGACTCAAATCCGTCATACCAAACTCCTTCCAGCTAGAAACCTGTCCTTTAAAAATATTTTTGCACTGTGCTAAGTGACCCTTAACCAACAATATTAGATGCAAAAAAATTTGACCATCTCAAAACATCCAAGAATATTGTTTTGTTTGTGTGTGTCATTTTTAAAAGCAAAAAGATTTTTAGTTCAAATCCATTTACTGGCACGACGAGACAACACCGTGCATGCCATGTTCTCACTCTCTCAATCAGCAGACAAGACACTGGTAAATTGGTTTCTTTCATCCAAAAGTGCAAGGAATTAAAAAAGCAGTTCCAGAAGGGGCCAATTACTGAATGGCCTCATCTGAAAATGGGAACTGTATTCCAACATATCCCAAAGAAGAAGAAATGTTATTTTTGTGTCTGGAGACAATTTGAGTCAAGCTTGATAAGAATATTTCCAACCTCTGAAGTGCTTTGTGAACTTCACCCTGCACTGTACAGCCCAACAAGGCTGCTTAGAAAACACACAAAACATATTTGTAATTATGCATGAGACAGGCTACTAATTCAATTTATACATTTTATCAATTTAGCTCATCTCTCCTGCCAAAAAGGCAATCACCTTCTAGCATATGAATGTCAACCAGGTAAGCCAAAAGCCATTTATCAACTGAGAAATATTTGAAGAGCTTAAAAAAAAGCGAGTGTTAAAATGCAGATTGGCACAAGCATGAATGGTTTGATTATTACATGGAGTCCTGGAGTGGAAATAGGGGAGCACATCCTGTTTTGAGGTTAGGAAAAGTTGGCAATCTGAATCTGACCCCCACCCCTTTTTGTGAGATCTCTGCATAATAAATTTGACATTTCAGAAGAAAGCTTCCATTCTCCTCCTGAAATCCTGTGCAAAGGAGTAAAGAAAAGTGGGTCCTCCACTCCATTTTTTTTCAGTCATCCACAGGATTTCCAAAAATAATACTTGCCCAGATGTTGAATCAGACTTTTAGTTTATTTGCAGGCAGCAGAATCAGTAGATTTGAAATTAGCTTCAGATGCTGTGAGTGAGGAAATATCAGTTCCCTCCAAATTCAACATCTAAAGGTTTTTTGCATTTTTATGCTTATTAAAAAAAAAAAAAGAAGAAGATTTATAGTTGATAATATATGAGCTCTAAATCAATGCCTCTTTCAAGATCAGAACTTCTGGATGCAAAGAAGTCCTTAATTATGGTCAAACCTGGGCACTAATTGTATCCAAACATTCCACCTCAGCCACCTGCATTCCTTTTTTTATTGAAAAAAACCCACAAGCAAGATTATAGAAGCTACACTTGGTACAAAAAATGGCAGAGCATCTCAGATACAATAATTAAGAATATATCTGTAGTTTTAAGTCAGTTTTTTCTTAGTTCTGTATTGAGATTTATTCTTGACCCTTCCAATCCTGCATTTTTCATTTGATTAACAAATTTAACCTCAAAACAGGGCAAAAAGATGGAGCCTGTATCTCTAATGCTTGATCACTGTATTCAGACTTGGATAAGTTGGGAGGGGAACACCAAAATTTGTTGGGAAGGATGAAATAGGAAAGCCTTATAAATATGACTGTTTAGACCTTGAGAATATGAAACATATAAGTGAAATAGAATTGAAGGCAAGTTTCGATGTCTAGGATGCCGAGCCTCTGTTACTGAACAACAGAAGAACACTAGTGTGGCCAGCTGAAGGTAATCGCCTTTTGATTAAACAATGCCCTTCTCCTCACCAAGAGTCCAAGGGTCAGAGCAGACCCTAGCAGCTTGGCAAGAGGGCTCCAAAGAGTAGTTTTTAGGGTTTAAAGTATAACATAGTATGGTAATGTAGTGATTCTTATAGGCTATATGTAAATGCGATAGGATTTGTAACTTGTACTGGATTGGTTAGTGTAAATTAGAATATTCAGTGTAGAAGATTTAATGCATTGTAACAGGAACTTCGCTCTCTTACTTTTATACTCTTACTTTACTCTCTTACTCTTGCTCTTTACTCTTACTCCTCTGCTTTTTGCTCTTGCTCTTGTACCTACTCTCTTACTTCTACTCTTGCTCTTACTCTACCTCTCAGTCCTGCTTCGAGCTGCGCTGGCAGCTCCAAGCAGGGCCTCTAAACCCACACCCTAAGTAATAAACCTCATGCTCCAAGACTAGCCTTGATTCCAGAGATCTCTCGTCTCCGTTTGTCCCATCACCGACCATCTGTCCATCCCCCACAAAAATTCTCCTCAAAACAGTAAAAAGCCTGTCCACCAGGTAGGTATGCCATGTTCCTGCAACATGGGAAAGGTTTGCCTTAGGAAAGTACACTTCATGGTTCAAACATCTGCTATTTCTTCTTAGTCAAAGCACGTTCAGAACATGCAAAAATACATTGCAGCATATTCTCAAATATCTGGATGCTTCTATTAGAAGAACAGTTTATGTCTGGGAAATGAGGACTTAAAATAAACATGGAGCCAAATCCTAAAGCCTTTAACCTGGGCAAACTTCCATTCCCCAAAGTACAGCAAAAAGGCAAGTTCTCCTCTTTTTGTTAGGTTTATACAGATTTAAATGGATTTAACCACATTTCTTGAATTCAGATCTATTCACATGAAAGTCCAGGACATCTTCTAGTGAAAATGGAGAAAGAACAAAACTCTAGCCCAGGATTATTTCAATATGAACCACCGGGTCTGCTAAGATTATAGCACCAAAACAAGGAAAATAATACATTTAAATAGCACTACAATCCTGCCATTATTCCAGTGGTCTTGAACTAACCTCTTTTTCCCTACTATTAATCCCCTTAAGAACAACAAAAGGACAAAGATAATTTTCTGGAATACCAAGAAAGACGAGATATTTTTGAAAAATGCTTAAGGTATTGGTCTTAACATGTTTCATATGATCCATTTATCTATAAACCCTGAAAACCACGCATGTTAAAATCCTGGTCACCAGAAAGCACCAACTTTTCTGGTTCCATTTGTACTCTTTTGGATACAGAAGATAAGTGGACACCTCTCTCCTCCATGCCCAAGGAAGACTCTTCCCTCAGGCATGAGGACATGAAACACCTCACCAGAAACACCATCATGCAAATTCAGCTAGGCAAGAGGAGGTAATTTTAAAGTCTGTGTCCATACAGATGAAGGAATAATCAAGGAAACCAGAGTTTCTACTACTGAGCTACCCCATGGGACTTTGAGGATGCATATGACTACTTTTCAAAGAAACCAAAGCAAAAATTTTGGGTGGTTTTTTTTTTTGGAGGGGGGAGAACAATGTACAGATGCAGAGGATCAAGGTTATAATAAGCAAAAATCAATTCTGAATGCTGCACTTTAGCTATTCCTGGAACCTTTTTTTTCCCCCCACCATTTGTTCCTGAAACACAAGCAGCAGTAGCACCAAAAAAGCAAAACCCAAAGAATATCCTTCTAATAAAAATTTTTGTAAAAGTGATACACGTACATATGTTTACACACTCCCCAGATTAACCCAGCCATCCCCTTTGTCATGGTTTAACCCCAGTCAGTAGCTAAACACCACACAGATGCTCAGTCACCACTCCTCCACCCCACCCTGCTGAGACAGGGAGAACTGTAATAAAAGCTAAAAAACTGGGGATTGAGACTAGAATAGTTTACAAACTGAAATAAAGCAAAATATAGTTGTAATGATAAAATATATATGTAAAATACTTGAAAGAAAGTAAAATACAGTAGCAGCACTAATAATATTAGGAAAAGAGAGAAAGTAATAAAACCCAAGAAGCACAAGTGATGCACAACACGGTTGCTCACCACCCACTGACCAATGCCCACCCCATCCCCACGCAGTGATTGGTGGCTCTCAGCCAGCTCCCCCTAGCTTATACACTGAACACGACCTTCTAGGGCACAGAATATCCCTCTGGCTGCTTCAGGACACCTGTCCTGCCCACGTTCTCCACCAGCTTCTTTGTTCACCTGGTCACTGGCAGAGCATGAGACACTGAAAATACCTGGGCTTAGAGTAAGCACTACAACCAAAACATCAGTGTGTTATCAACATCCTTCTCACTCTAAATCCAAAACACAGCACTGCACCAGGCATTAAGAAGAAAACTAACTCTGTCCCAGCTGGAAGTGGGGCATATCTAGTCCCCAAGGTATAGGGTCAATATCTGGAGATCAAAAGTTGCCACTTAGAATGTTACAAGTGAAGTTCATTCTTCCAACTCTACTTTGTGATACCAAGCAAGTATCCTTTCTTGCTGCTTTCCTTCCCACGCTTTGCAGAAATTGTTATCTTTGCAACACAATTACACATTAACACTAAATTTTGGGTGGCCAAAACATCATCTCCATTGCTAATCATCTTGTTCTACTTTATTCTTACACAAGCTACTGTAGTTCCAAGGCAATCAAAGTTACTATTCCTCTCAATTTGTTCTCCAGAAAATCACTGAGCTCAAATCACTGGTCTTCTCTTCACAGAACTACCAAGCAAGCATCATGATCTCACAGTGCTCAACATAAACTTTTATAAGCATTTCAAAATCCAAAATAATAAAAAAAAACCCTCACAAGAATTCTTCTGAAATATTTATACTGTTTGTTCACCAGTACTACGTAATACAAACTTGTGACATGGTCTGTGTCATCTTTTTCATCACATTGTTTACATTTAAATCATGTTTTATGCAAGTTGGCATTCAGTTAAAGAGACTCCAACAGCCCTGTGTATATATCTCTTGTGCCATTGAGTCTGGATATAGCCATGTAGTTTTGGATTGCAAAAATAGTAACAAAACACTGGAGGTAGTTCACAGAGCATATTTCTGGGGAAAGAAGTTAACTGTCTCTGTCAAGATGAAGAGAGATTAATTGTTTCACTAAGTCTAAGTGGAAGATTCTATAAAAAGACACCTGAAGGGCAGAGCACACCACACAGGAAGAGGGAGTGCATTACATACTGGATTACTAAGTGAACTGACCTCATCTGAATTGAAAAAAACAGGGTTGGTTTTTTTTCTCTTCATCAGTAACCCCACACTCAAAAACCAATATGAGGTGTGCTACAGATGGATTTAGCACTGTTCAGGAACATAGGAATTATATTTGAGCAGATTACTAGAAATTCTGTGGCATTGTGTGACTTCCCATTTTGTATAGAATCCCTCAGGAATGTGAAAAAGAAGGTTTACTGTCAAGCAAAATCAATTGTTATAGAAAGTTTCACCACTACATCAAGCTTTGAAGCTTGGGCACCACGTTTGGCCACAGCATCCAAATCAAAGTTGACTAATGAGGAGTGAGAAACCAAAGCTGAGTAAAGAACCCAGAGGTCCTTTACCCAGAGCAGTCTGCAAAACACAGTTGTGTTAGTGCTGACTTGTGAAAAGCAGGTTTATTTTCCAGTATGTTCAGGCCCCTGAATTTCATTAGAAGCATGAAGAAGTGGATGTCAATTTGTAGAAGTAGTATCTGTTTTGACTTATTGACACCTCCCCAAAAAGAAGAAACATGGATTGGAAGATTTCCCAACTAGTTCATCTGAGGAGAACTTTCTATTTACTAGGGTGATCTTACAGGTCTTCTCTGACTTCTGATTTTGTGGTTAATTAAAAAAGCAAAGACACAGCAAGTTACCCTAATTCATAGTGAGGAATGTAAATTGTCACACAATGACACATAGTTTAATCCCTGCAGGGTGTGAAAACTCTTATGGCAAAATACCAAATAGCATGAAGTCATACATATTAAGCAATCAGCTCTTATTTCTTCTAGTTTGGTCTCAAAATAAAACAAAGACAGGAAGGAAAGAGAAAGGCAACAAAAAAATCTAACTCAATGCAAAATATTTAAAATTAACAAGGAATGGCTATTATTGCCTTATAATCTAGTGATACTCTCCTAAAGGAAAATATCAACTCCTCACTTTGGTTTGCATGAAAAAAGCAATTCTGCTTCCTGACAGGCTGCACATTTCAACTGCCCTTGAAAATACGTATTTAGAAAACAAAAAATAAAGTTTACTTATTTGGAATTCTAGATTAGAATTCAAATTAAATCTTCAGAGTGAGCATAAGGACATTGAAACCTCTGAAATCCTGGTTTTCTGTTTAAGCAATTAAAAAGATACAGCAACTCACAAGTTCTAATGCCTCAACATCCCTGTGCACAGAGACACACTTCTCAGACACAGCTTCTGTTTGGGCTCATCTGTAATTTGCATGATTAGTGCAGTTAATGTATGTATCAGTACCCATCCAGGATTTGTTTTACTGGGTAAAAACATGCTACTCCCAGAAACCCTAACAAGGAGTTTGTCTTTAGATCAATATCTGGATCCATCTGTGGACATTAACATAAATAAGAATCTGTATCTGCTTATTAGAATTTAATATCAAATTCTGTCTTTGGCAGAAGTGGCATTAAAATCTATGATTCATATTGCTCCAGACCTTTTTTAATGAAAATACAAGTCCTAAGTAGACTGTCAAATGCATGCCTCCATATTAGTCTCCTTTACTATTATTATTCTTTCACAGTGTTTCCTGCATTTTCTACTTCCTCTTATCTCTGTGAAGTTTTTCTTCATTAATACTTTTTAAACCAGTGAGTGCAGGTCTTCAGCCACTTTCACCTGCAAAATCTAATGGAGGCACCCTCTACGAATTTGACACTTTCTCTTACAGGCAACTTTTCAGCTTTCCATTCTGATTCATCAGTTTCACAGCATCCTCTGCTATCATAGCTCTTTGTTCTTTCTATACATCCATGTAAATCCAAATCACAGATATGTAACAGAGTTCAAATTTTGACTGATATTTCGTAAAAATAAAACCAAAACCAACCAACCAAAAAAAAAATACCTACCCTCTAATGCACCCTGATTTCAGCTACTTTATACACCAACATTCTCACCTTTTGCTTGTAACCTCCTCCACTACTCTTTTTCCACACAAAAGGTTAGTAATGACCAACCTGTGGCTTCATTAGCTCGCACGCCTCCTGAGTCATCCAAGGGCAGCTCCAGGGCTGGAGCTACATAACAAAACCGAGAGGAAAAATAATGAACCTGCAGAAGCTCAGTGACCTTAGGGCACAGGCACACAGTGCCACCCTGGTTGCTTCCTGTCACTGGGAAGCCATTGACACCTTCCATGAGCTCACTAGTCCAGGCTGGCTCTTTTCCAATAGCTATTCAAGAAATGGGCTTTATTGGCTTTCAGTTAAATGAAAATTCTAGTAACAAGTCACATGCCAACTGCATAATGACAAGAAAGCAATAAATTATAAAATGTTGTACAGGGAGAAGACATTTAGTCACTCTCTACACAAAAGCAAGAAGTTTTTAAAGGTATTTTTAACAGAAAAACACAAGGGAGTTTTGTTCATGTCTTGGAAGTTGACAACAGTTCAACTCAAGCCCTCAAATAAAATAATTCTAATCGCCATCATTCTAAAACTCAAAACAAACATATCTAACATACCAATAAATTATCACTAATTTCCTTCATTTATGTAAATTGTAGTCATTTATATGAAATCAAAGCTTGAAATTTATTCTAGACAGCATACACCTTTACAGCAGAATCACTAAATCATTCACTGTCTTTAAAAATGGTTAAAAAAAGCAATCATTCATTCTTAACAGCTTTATAGATATCTTATTACTGCATTAATTAATTTTTAAGTTGTTTTGAAATGAATTCTGTAATTACAAAAAAAAAAAAAGAAAAAGCAGTAGTCTTTTTTCTCTCATTGTCCAAATTTCAACATGGCTAAAAAAAAGACTTGTACAGACTTACTGCCCAGAAAAATATTGTGAAAATCATTATTAGCATATTACAAAAATGAAATACTACCCATTATGTGTTTATTTATGAAATTTCTAATTTGCTTCACAAGCAGCTTAAAAGGATGGCCATAAGCAAGACAGGAAATACCAAGAATGTCGACCATCATCCACAAGCATGCTAATGTGAAACAGAATTTGTAAGAATACAGAAAACAGTACAAATTAATCTAATTGAATCCTGTAGCACCAAAATTTAGTCATATTTGGAAGTGAAAGCAAGTTAAGACTCTGAGAAAGAATATAAAGATTTGAGACCTATTTCCATATCACATCCAACTCCACAGGAAACTTTCCATTACTATCCTGTCTCCTAAAAAACATTAGCACACAGGTGATATGGTATTGTGATAATAACATATTTTGATTGGCAGAAGTTAATAAAACCTTCTTATCATTGATATCGTCACTTAACATTGATGATAATTTACTTGCTTTTATCTCTAAAATAGGCATGCATGCAAAGTAATTTATTTCACACAATTATCAGTACAGCTGAGACAAAGTATTATAAGCTATTTTTGAGTGAGAATTGCAGTGAAACATACAACTGTTTCTATTACAGCTTGCCACACATAAGCTAGGTAACTGAAAAATATTAGGAGACATGAGTCTAACCAAGTTTTTCCTCCTACTTGCCCAACTATTCCTCAATTCCTGACTTCACTGATTTCCCCTGCAAGAACTCAGTCCCAAGTTTTTAGCTGACAGAAGGTGAAAAAATGCCTAGCAAACTTTTAAACAAAGAATATCAGAAAAAATGACAAAATTATTTATTGTCTCTGCTAACTAGTATAAACAGGCCATCCAGAAAATCTCTAGCTAGTTTTGTTATCACATGGTACAAGTACCTGCAATTTTTTGGACCTACACTGGACCTCTTCATGTCACCAAACCCACTGACTACAGCGGGACCTTGCTTAATCATTATGTGCCAGAGACATATTTTTCTTGCCCTTCAACTAGAGCTCAGAGAATGAAGAAAAATTACATCTTCACCACAGTGTGTGGGGGTGAGATGAGAAATAGCCAAGTATCCATGTGTTCTTCTCTGACAAAAGGAAATTTGAGGGCATTCAGAAAATGCTCATTGGAAACATCTGTCCCAATGCTATATCCATCTGCAAATATTTATATTGTACTTTTATGACATTTGTGCTTGCATACAGAAGGTCCAAAAACAGACTGAAACACAAGTAATACGTGAGCCAAAAAACTTTAGGGGATGTGTTTCACTCAAAACCTGCATCATAAAATACTTTTTACATAAGAATAACCTCTGTTAACCTGGATGACCTTACTGCAGTATTTTACAAAGATACACTTCTGAACTATACAACACTCCAATCGCTGCCTTCTCACTTGGCACATCTAACGTTAAACCTAAATCAACCCCGCTCTTCAAATAATGTCCTCTTCCCTCCTTCTTCCTGCCCTCCCCTTCCCAGACACAAACCTCTTCTAGTCCAGCTGTACTGGTATCCATTGTCTCCAGGCACTCTGGAAAGGAAACAAGCTAGGAGGCCATGAGAAGGACAGAGGACTACAGCTCTGGTAAGCATTAAAGTCATTATCCGTGGGAAAGTTATACTAGACCCATCACCTCATGCCTCACTTGGAAGAGCTAGGACTGCTATCCCTGCCACTTACACCTCTTTCCCCTGTAAAGAAGAAGGTGTGTGCATGAAGATTAAATGGTAACTGGCAGACAAGAACCTTTAAGAAGAGATCATCATGATTGCCTTATGTGTATAAACCTTTTTGAATCCAAGTCTCCTAAACTAAAATTAAATACAAGGTGTAGTAGAGCTTGTAGCCTTTATGGAGCTTAGGAAATTCCCAAATTTCCTGAAAATGGTAATGTCCCATGGATATGAGCAGCTTGAAAGATATAAGGTAAAATGGCCTTCCAACATTCTTCATGCTCAGTAGTAGTGTTAAGAACACTGTCTCTAGTAGAAAAGACTATTTTTTTCCTACTCTATTTTGGACTTACACAGGCTTTGGACTTACTCTATGGCCTGAGAGTCAACAAACAGTCACAGCTAGGACTACTTTAAAATTTCAGAGAGCTAGAAAAGACAATAAATGCCCTTAAAAAAATCATCTATGGAGTCTACCCTTATATTTATAGAAGAGGAAGCTTGCAAGTTTCCCTGAAATTGAGTTTTGCTTGCATTGTCCTCCCTCACCATCTTGTCCCTGCCTTCCCTGGATGCCACAGCTGTTAATGCTCTTCTTTTGCACCCACCAAGAAAACCTGCTAATTCTATCCAGTGAGGCAGAAGGAGTAGAGCATATCCCTGTGGCCCTTACTGAGACACAAGGAAAGGGAAAAAAAATCTGAATTTCCATAACAGGATCCATGAGACACATTAGTTTAAGTCAACTCTCCAACCCCAAAATCTAAGCTCCTTAACCAGTACCAATACTTAAATGCGTGCACATGCTGCAAATGGCCTTCATCTTCAGTATCTGCACAGCTCATTTGTGGCTTCCAATACTCCTAATACCACACTCAGAGTTAGAAGCTTGCCATCAAAAGGTTTCAAATATTACTTTGCGTTAGCATTTTTTAATGAATATTTAAATAAACCCTGAGAAATCAGATCTGAAAATGTAATATAACAGAAAGCTAGAACTTTAATGAAAACAAGCCATTATTAGTAATAAATTGTACTCTGAGTTATGTCAGATGGCTGAAAGACAAACATCTAGATACAAGGATTAATTGTATTTTTCTTAATCTGTAACTTGAGTTGAAAATAAAAGGCTCACCATTATGACTTAAAATCTTCAGCTGTACTAATACAGCCAAATATTAAAATGAATATGATGCAAAACAGATTTTGAAAAGGATATTAAAAGAATCAGAACTACATTTTAAATCTCATTTGATTTCCCATGCGAACCCTTCAAAAAGTTTGCAAATGCCAATATATAAGTTTTACTCTGTCCAAAATCTACCTTTTTAATATTAGTCATTAACAAAATTCATTGTGGTGTTTTGCTTCAGTGGATATTTTTAAAAAGGTATTTAATAGTTTCTTAAATAAAATACTGTAATAGATATTCACCATCAGTCACCTCCAGGACAGCTGTTTTTTAAAATTAATGTTATTTCAATTTCTGTGTTTCTTTCTGGTGAATATGACTGTTGTGAATATGAATATATTCTGATTAATTCTACAGATCTGCACAAAGTGGAAGGATTTGTAAAATCTCTACAGTATTATGTTTGTGTCTCAAATGAAGAGAAGCTCTAAGCAAGTATAACATCTATAGAATGTTTGACGATTATGACATCAGTAATTACTGATATACACAGGAGACTTACTAGTAGACGATGTAATAAATAAAAAGTAATGTGAAAAATAATTAATTATCAACCTTCCTAAACATCATCAATATGTAATTTCAACTAATAAAAGTCCTATTTTAGATTTGTATACTTCTGTAAACATGGCATAGACAACTTCTGTTCAGAAATGCCAAAGATACTTTCCCTCAGTTTTCTACATGTCATAACACAAAGAAATACTCTAATATTAATTTATTCCAATTGATACTTAAGATTACAGATGAAAGCACCTTATTTTCACCTGCTCACAAAACTGTGTTTATAGTTTAATATTTCAGGTTATCTGCATGCTAAGTATTGCAAATGCTTTGCCCCTCTGTTCCCTAGTCAAACAGGCGATACCTGATTCCTAGACTTATGTTTTATCTGAAACTACTTTTCATGTTCTTTTTGATAGCTTAAGCCTGAAATTAATTCAGTTAGACAAAATAATTGCATTTTCAGTCAATATTTCATGACCTTACCTACCTCACTTGAAGCAATAATCCGCCCAAAGACACAGAATAATGAATCATTCATAACTAACTGCAATATGAAAAAGTAGAAGATCCTCCTTTAGAAGAAATTAAACCTGAACCTCTAATTGACTTGCACTGAAAAGATTTAATGCCAAATGAAAGTTGTACAGGAGAATTAATTTAGAGATTCAGTGAAGATATAAAAGGGAGGGGGAAGAAGAACGTGAACAATTTCTCCTTGCAAAGTTCACCTCTAAGTTTAGACCTTATGGACAGATCATAAACCCTCTTCTGACTGTGCTGTACTGATGCCAGGGACCTAGGAATTACTGCAGGTGCCAGGCAAGGGCCTCCCCCTCACTTCAACACCCTCTTGCTGCCTGAAGATGGGATGGTGAACCATTTTGGGAAGAAGGAGCCTGTCAACTGCAATAGCCTTTGCTATCAAATTATCACTGTCTATTAGGAATGTGTTATTGATATACTGTAAAACAGCTGAAGCCCAGGCCATTTTCTTGTTCTGTAATGCAGCAAACACATCATTTCAGTCACAACAAGTGGAGCCTGCTTGTAATTAAACTAACATCTGTTGATACTTAATCCACTTACTCAACTTCTAATACATGCAAGCTTTTTTGCATTAATCTCTTATCCATAAGGATGTTCTTTGACCTGTGTTTGGCACTCGGAAAGTCAATGTTGACTAATCTTGACTATAACCTTAGACCCCTGTGCTTTGGAAATTAATTTTTGCCCTGGGATTCTCATTTTCCGGTTTAACAAATGATACAAAATTAGAAGTTCACCTTACTTGTAAAGATTCTTTTGTTGTCCTACTTCTAACAGAAATATTGCATGCTTCATTTAATCTTCACAAGCCACATTTCCTGACTTCCAGGGCCCATAAAAAGCAGGGAATTCAAGTTGATAACAATTTATATGTTGGGTTGGTACTCTGTTGCACATTAGCACATTTTTGCAAATAGGACAGGTGGAAGGAGATAACACATGTTCTACGTGGATTTTCACAAATTTTATCTTAATTTCTGGTAATAGGAGTTTTCTCCTTAGCATCTTCCTACAATACAAGTTTGCCAGAGGACTTTTGCTGGTATGTTTAAGGACTAAAATTGTTTCTATTTCGGATTTTTGGGGCCTTTTTGACAGGATGGTTAGAAGCTAGGTAAAATGAGAAAAGACCATCACAACAATTAAGGCAATCAGCCTGTGATGCACAAATCCTCTTAGAGAACAGAGTCCACCCCAACAAGAATTGTCAAAGTACTAACTCAGGATCAGTAAAGATTTTTGTAAAAAAAGCAAAAGATTTCTGAAAAGTTAGGACAGTAGCAAAACTCATAGCTCAAAGGACATTATCCTCAGTATCCTCAACCTATTCTTGAATTGCAATAAATAGAATGCAACAGTCCACTGTAATCACTAATAGGATTATATACATCAGAAACCATGAAAAAGATATTTTGCGAATGAGGGAAGGCGAAAAAAAAAGCATTATGCAATTAAGTTGCAAGACCTTTACATGCCCCACTTTTAAAGAAAAGTGAAAATTTCATTACTTTTCTTTTTACCCTTTCTTTTTAATTGCCTTCATTGCATCAAGCAGTATAAGGACTACATCACAGGCCCACAGGGAACTGTGTAAACAGGTGGGAAGTAGTTTGGAAAAGTCACTAGATTACCTGCACCTGCAAATTATGCTCTGAAAAGAAACAGATGGCAATTCAGCTTTGCACTGTTGCCTCCTCCACACTCACCCCCAAGTGCTCTGGTAATGTATCCACTGAATTCTCATTCTGCATCTCTAAATAGAGAGCTGAAAATAAGATTTTCTCTAAGATTGGAAAATATGTTTAAGTGTTCAACATGAATATCAAGTTCATATGGTCTTAAAATATGCACAGTAAAAAAACAGATTAAAATAATTAAGAGGAATCGTTAGTCTTGATGCAAATATCCGGCGAAAATTGGGCCCAAACTAACATAAATTCTGGTTTAGCAATGCACTAGTTAATAATGTCTGCATTCAGGAGCATTCAATTAAAGGAGGAGGACTTTAGGAAGCCTTATTTAATGACAGTTCTGCTCTGTAAACATGATAGAACAGACCAACTTTTGTTTAAGAAGCTAAAGTCTTGAAAAAATAATTCTGAGGTTTTAAGCTTTTCTTTCAAATGCATCTCCAATCTCCTTTCTTCTGTTTTCTTTCTTCTGTGAAAGAAGTATATAAAAATTATATTAATGTCATAAGGACTCATTTTCTTCATAGGTACCTAACCTCTATATAAACAAACAGAGTGGACAGAAATAACACTGAAAACATGAAAGGAGAAAAAAAACCTTTCTATTTATTCACTGGACATCACAGAAAACAAGTAAAAGAAAAATATCATCAATACTGTAAATTCTTAAGAAGAAAATATTTTAGAATAATTAACTTCATTTATTAGCATCTCTTCTACTTTAATGCTCCTCATCAAAGTAAAATGGATGGAGCCTTCCTCCCTCCAATGAGACACCTTTGCATTATCTATATGCACATAGTGGAACTCAGAAAGCTATTGGGCTCTTCGAGTCAATTTCTGTTTTCTGCTCCTGAGTGATAATCAATAAACTGAAGCTAATACAAAACAGAACCAGGGTTTGGTGGTCAGCTGTTACCTCTGGCTGCTGAGGTCTGGGCATGCAATGAAATGGCCCCATGCCCATCCAAGCAGATTGAAGGGGAGAGCAAATATTTTCACTTGTTCTCTCCAGCAACCCTTGTGGTTGACTTTGAAGCAATCAGACAACATCTAGTGAGAAATACATAAGAATATAGGGCCCCCTCAGTCCTTTATTGCAGCAGGGAAACCCCGAGTGCTCTGCACAAAGATAAATAATTAGTCTGGATGATGATTTTTTCTCATCCATTTCTTTAATTGTTAATGTGGCTAGAAAGGTTTTCTTTTCAGGTGGTTTTCTAACGTAATTCATTCATGCCATCTGTCAGCACCTTCTATTGCTTTTAAATGGCAGAGCAAGCTCTCAGCACATCAAGGTGCACAATGTTAATGCCACCTTTGTTTTGGTTACCCCTGGAGGAGATGGGAGCATGCCAGCCACACAATCCAGCAGGTTAGCAGTGACAGCAAGTAAACAGCTTGCAATTATGTAATGCACACCTGACAGCCTTACTTGGTGATGCCTTGCTAGTTTTCAGCCACTCTGCAGCAATATATTTCACTAGTATTTTTACTGGCAGCATGATAATTTAAGTCTGGTAAAAAGCTCCTCTGGCAAAAAAAGGGAAACAAGGCTGAATTAACCAAACCATTAACCACATAAATGTTAAGGAAAAAAAAAATCTTCATTGGGCACTAAAGACAAAAAAAAAAAAAAAAAAAGGAAAAA
>VXAX01001406.1:249217-264635 GCA_013399835.1 Leptocoma aspasia | reverse complement strand
ATGGGCAAAAAAAAAAAAAAAAAAAAAAAAAAAGGCACAATAAAATCATGTATATGGAGTCTGGGGGGAAATTTAAGAACATGTTTTAGAACCAAAAGTCTATCCTTGATACTGGGAGGATTCATGAATAAAGTTCATTTAGTAGGGAAAAACTTATCATCAGCTCATCAATCAGTAAAGGTAGCATAAGAAGTGCAAATACATAGGGTAACAAAAAAATTGTGATCTTTTTGTGGTTTCTATTAAAAAAATCTTACAAGCAGCTTCTAAGGCAAGAAAAACAGACATGGAAAGGTATAAAAACTCAGGCTTACCAAAACCAGACCCATATAATAAGGTTCTTAACCAGTCTAGACAATTGCAGTAAGTCTTTGTTTCTATTTCAGCTTTACTAAAGTAACTGATATTTTACATGGGAAACAAATTAAAACAAGGATTAAAATTATAAAATGAAAGTGGCTACAGAAGTGATCTGAGTCATGCTGGAAATACTTTCCAGCTGCAGAAAGATCACCAGCAGAGTTCCTCAAGGACAAGTCTTGGCATGGGCCCTACTGTTTTTTAAGTTGACTTGGCAATTAAAATACAAGTGATAATGAAGCTTGCTAATAACGCAGATCAGGGAGCTACACTCAATACAAAGGAAAATCAGTCTCCCAGAACTGCATGATTCTGTGGACTGAAAGAACAGGAATGCTATTACAATTAGTAACACAAAAATACACTTAGTAACACCAAAAATGAATCAGTCCAACAAAACAAGCTGCTGTAAACATGGTTCAGTGACTATAAACAACAGTGTTTGCTCTATTAGCAGATCAAATAAAACCAAATAAAACCATTGCTATACTGGAAGAGAATGTGTAATAAAAGACAACTTCACTGACACAGGAATTATATCAATCACTGATAAAACCACATCTAGACAGGAGCGTACCTGTCAATTCAATTATTCTCCTTCAATCCAAAGTAAGGCAGATAAGTAGTAGAAGACCTAGAGTTCAAATTGTTTAGTCAAACAAAAGACAGAGAAAATACCAGGTGTCTGTAAACATGTAAGAGGCAGGAGAGTAAAGCCAAGAGTGAATAGAGAACAAAAGTTATTTATGCTAAAAAAATATGGTTATTTGCACTGAAATAAAAAGGAACAGGTTGGCTATGAAGGAATTTTCATTGGGAGTTAACAGGATTTTACCCTTGGTTAAGTGATGCAAGGCTTGGAAAAACATTCTAAAGGAATTCCAGAGAAGGGCAAACAAAAGTTTGATTTCCAAGTGGAGTTTGGTATGTTTGTGTGGAGACCATATACTGCCTCAGTGTGCAAACAGAACACATTCTTGAATCAGAAGGTCTCTAAAGAAACCAGCTGATCTAATTTAATCAGACATACCTGAGAGTGGACAAAGGTGGGCTGTCACTAACTACGTGTTAAGTGCAGTGCTGATGTATAAGCTCACATGTAACAGATGACTTTAGGGAACACATGTAGATAGCTAAATGGGAGAATAGGAGTTTTTTTCTTCCTTTTTTTTTTTCTTTTTATCTTTTGGCAATAAGATGGGCTGATGTTTTACCACAGGAAACGTCTCCATCTAAGTGTAGCAGGTTATGATAGCTCTGTTTATAGTACCTTTGTTTGCAGTAGTTCCTGGCACTTCATGCATTTTTCATAGCTGTTTCTTGTTAATATACACTGTATTCCTTGGAGTGCCAAAAAAAAAGGCACTCAGTTGTTACCAGCCTTCTGTCACTATTTTACTGACAAAACAAGTAGCAAGAACAGCAGCTACTGACAGTCCTACAGGATGGCAACTTATTGGTAGTGAAAGAAATACAACAACTTAAATGTATCACAAAAGAACAGAAGCAAATACAATTTTCAGCCTAGTCACTGAGCCACTGATAACCACAAAGCTTTGCAAAACCAGATTTCCTTACTTGTGCACACAAAAGCACAAGCAGTTCTGTGCATATCCTTTAACACATATTAACACCCTGTTTCCATGAGCAAAACATAATACGCAAGCAAGTGCTGATCGGCATACATGTTCATTGTTTTTCTTACAAAATACTGGTATTTTCAGAAGCAAGAATCAAAAATATTGATACAGCAGTACAGGAGGCACTCTGACCCTGCAGACAGTTTATTACGAGGCAGTCTTAGCAAGCAGATCTGAGGATGCATTATGCTGTTTACATAAATCCTTCCCTGTCAAAGCTTTGTTCCTTCTTCCTGCCAAATCAATAAATGGTCTCTGCTCCACTTAGTGACTCCTCTCGTGCACTCACTTTCATGTTCTCTCTCTCAGCTTCACTATAAATGTACCTTTTTCCTCCACATACATCTGGCCTCAGACTATACACTTTTCATGTCATCGCAGAAGGGCAAAATTCTTCCCTCCTTTCACAGGCTGCAGCCTTCTACAGAGAAAAAGAGTAACAGCCAGCAAGTCTACTGTCAGTTACCCAGGACCAACTCAGATTGCATCAGATACATGATTCAGTACTTTCTAAAATTAAGGTGATTCTTTTTTTCGCTGCTGAGCTATCTTTGGTTTATATGTAAATTCAGTTTGAGGTTCTGCACATACCAAATCAAAGCAACATGTTTACAAAAAGCCATTCTAATCAGCCCACGCCAGCATTCAAAATTCTTAGATGAGTACAGCTACAAAGAAAAAAAAGATTAAAAAAAACCACAACAATTTCTAGCAAAGAGTCAGCTTCCCAGTGGAGACAAGGCTAAGGAGTCCCAGGAGTATTGCAGCCATAGCTGCAATGGTTTATCTCATTTCAGTATTTCACAGTTGTCCAGATAAACATGTTTCATTTTTCAAAAACAGACTCAGAGCAAGTAAGTGTTTAAAAATTCTGCAGGTTTTCTCCTTTCCTGAGATCACTGAAACAAATCCACCTTTAAGTTTTGCCTTAAAAACGTTCACATTTAAATTTAAAAAAACGAACTTGAAATAAGAAGGCAAAGTTAAGTTGCTATTTTGAAATATTATTAAAGAATCTTTATAATACAACATACAAAGTGAAACAGAAGACCGCAGAAACAAGCAAGTCTTCTCCCTCTGAACAAACAAAAAGTAAATGTCAATAGATTCGTTTCCAAATTTTAAAAAATTCTTTAAGAAATTAACGTTCAGGCATGTACAGCATCTTATTAAGTATAAATTAATACAGTAATACAATACAAAACACAGAACAGACACACTTGTGTGAATCCTTTAGATGGGTATGACAACGCTGTGTAATTTTTTTTACATGTCATGAAAGAAGAAACTTAAAGACCTAATTGCTGCACTCATACAAGGTCACAGCCCAGTGAGACATGAAATGACTAAGATAATATTCCCAAAAAATCAAATTTCCTGAAAAATACAAGAATGCAGTTAATTTACAAGAAGTATCTCTATGCAGTTATGACATTGTTTGTCCTTTTAAAGTTGCTAGAAAGCATAAGAAAGAGCATATTTCTCTTAAAGTAGAAAATAAAATAATTCAGAAACATAAAACACAACTGAGCAGACTCTTCCTGGGTAAATGAATCACCGAACACCATAAGTGGCTGACTGGGGCTGACTGACCATGGTTTTAATGAATCAGAGAGCCTCTGACTCATAAAATGAGAAAGTATTTTACGCTGGCTGAGTGCCTAATTTGGAGCTCACTGCATCCTTGGGTTCACTGTGAAATACAGTTAAGATGGAAGGACGGGACACCACCACCGCCCTAAGAGGCAAACCGTGATAACTCAACAGCGGCCATGCACAGGTGGTGACAGAGGAAGCAGGAGGTGGTGGAGCCAGGATCCCTTCGCTGAGAGTGTGGCAGGGGCTGTCATGCCCCTGACAACCAGCACAACCCCAGGACTGGCAGGAAGGCAGCTTCTCTGCGCTGCGCACCAGCGTCCCCAAGGACCTCAGGGCTGCAGAGCCAGGGGAAGCTCTCTGCTCCAGGACAGCAAACTCCCATCTCTGCTGAGCTGATAACCATGCACATCATCTCCAGAAGTGCTCAACCTCAGGCACAACATCCCTCTGTCAGCTGAGGGACCACCATTCTTGCTGGTGACAGCCGCACAGTCATCCCACTACATACAATGATGGGTCCATGCCTCAGGGACCGCATGCAGCCCAACGTGGGAAGCACAAGAAGGTCTGAGGCAGGCAGTTGCTCTACTTTGCTTTTTAAAGTCAGCCCTCCCAGAGCAACTCACACCACTACTTTGGTCAAATTTCAAGAAGCCAGTCCTAGACTGCCACAGTCATTTCTTCACTCTCTACCATTCACCATGGAGACAATCCTATGCCAAGGGAAGGCTGAGGAGGAAGGATGGCAGCAGGAGTGCAGACAACTGAGCATCTCAGAGACCTCTGTGAACCACAGAGCCCAAAAAAGGACACTTAATGGAGAGCAGAGCAAGGATGGGGAATAACTTCTAGGGGGAAACAAAAAATTCACTAGCACAATAATTTCTTTGGGTGGAGATTTTGTTCTTTTGTTTTTTAATGCAAGCCAGAATGAATTGATTCCCAAAGTAGGCGAGTCTGTATCTTGGGCAAGTTGCAACAGGTATTATTTACCACAGATCCTTCCACAATTTCACTCATCTCTGGGGAAAACACATTAAATCACACTAGAGGCAGATATTCACAAAACTAGATCACTATCTCCATAGTAACACCCTTCACCCCTTGAAATCAAAAAACAAGCCCAAAATACCAAATTCCGTTCTGGAATGCATGTTCTTTACCACTCCCTCTTTTCAGCACCACCTCATATTTGTCACTTTTGATGTCTCTTCTTGTGTGCCTAGTCACCTTCCCAAAGGTACTGTGAAACTGACAAAATAATCTTTGTCTCTCCTCTGAATTTCCACTTCTGTTTTCACTGCTTGTAAAATGTAATCTTTAATTCTCTATTTCTATATCCCTTAATTCAGTATTTTTATGGAAGTCCTGTCACCTCCTTCCTTGTAATTTCCAGAAGTCACACATTCTTGCTGGCCACCACAGCTAACGTATTTTCTACTGACAGAGTTATTTGCTGTTTTTATTACCACTCTGCCAGCTGGCTTACTTGGCTATCTTCTTCAGCTTCCTATCCTGCTTCCAAACATCATTAATCTCTTTGAACTCATCTACTCATTTCCCTGTTTCTCAAATGAGACAGTGATTTCTTTGCCCTTTTCTGTGAAAACCTCCTACCCCATCTCCCACTCTTCTAACATCTTCCTTATTCTCTGTATTCTCAGCCCTCATACTCCATTTGCCTGCTCTCCTGGTCTTTGCTTAACTGCCCTTATCTACCTGCCTTCCAATACTTCATAAACTGGGGCTTAAAATAATCTGAAACACCAAATACACCTAAAATCACATTATTATATAATTATCTTCCTCATTAATTGTTCTCTCCTGTGACATTCAGCAGGCCAGTAAACTACACTCCATTTGTATTTCTTCAGTTGTAATTCAGTTTACTTCCAATGAAGGTGACTGTTCTTCCAGAGTCACACCAACGTAATCCCTATAAACCATGACTTGCTTTTCCAGAGAAGTGACAAACTCAAGGCAGACCAGCTCCCGCATGTGGACACGTGGTTTCTAAAAAGGGAAGTGTATTGGGTTTGCATAGCCTGGTTTTGGTAGCAGGGGGGCTACAGGCTGCTCCTGTGAGAAGCTGCTAGAAGCTTCCACCATGTCCAGCAGAGCCAATCCCTGGCAGCTCCAAAAGACAGACATGCTGCTGGCCAAGGCTGAGCCAATTAGAAATAGCAGCAACGCCTCTATGATAACAGATTTAAGAAGAAAGAAAAAAAAAAAAAAGTCATTGTGCTATTGTAGTTGTGGCCCGAGAAGAGCAGAATGAGAACATGTGAGAACAACTCTGCAGGTACCAAGGTCAGTAAAGAAGGAGGGAAAGGAGCTGTTCCAGACCCTAGAGCTGAGATTCACCTGCAGCACGTGGTGATGATCACAGTGAAGCAGCTCTGCCCCTGCAGCCCATTGATATCCACAGGGATGCAGAGATCCACCTGCAGCCCATGGAGACCCACAGGAGTGGAGAGATCCACCCATAGCCTGTGGAGCAGCCTGCACCCATGGATGGATGCCTGGGAAGAGGCTGTGAGCCAATGACAGACCTGTGGAGAGAGGGGCCCTGCTCCCAGGCTGGAGCAGCCTGTCCTTGGAGGACTGCACCCCGTGGAAGAGTGATCCACACAGCAGCACTTTGAGGGGGACTGGTGCCTGTGGGAGGGACTCATGTTGCAGCAGTTTGCAGGGAGCTGTTGCTCACGGGATAGGGCCAGGCAGGAGAAGTTCATGGAGAACTGTCTCCCCTGAGAAGGACCCCATGGTGCAGCAGGGGAATGACTCCTCTCCTTGAGCAGCAGAAGAAACCACGGGTGATAAAGTGACCACGACCCCTATTCCCCATCTCCCTGCACCATTGGTGGCAGGGTGTAGAAGAAAGCAGGGGTGGGCAGAAGGTGTTTCTAAGGGTTTATTTTACGTCTTTTTGTCCTGTTCTGATTTTGTTAGTAATAAATTCATTTCATATCCCTAAGTTGAGCCTGTTTCGCCCTTGATGGTATTTGATGAGTGATCTCTCCCAGGCCTTATCTTAACCCATGAACCCTTTGTTAAATTTTCTCTCCTCTGTCCAGCTGGGGAGGGGAGTGAGAGAGTGGCTTTTTGTGACTGCCTGGCATCCAGCCAGCACCAACCCACTACAGTCGTTTTTGCTGGAAAATGTGGGCAGTATTTTACTGTGGGCTAGGGAAATCTGTTTATCTCTTGCTAGAAGAGTTTCAACTCCCTCACCAGCTACTTTATATATACCTCCTTTGTGTGTTCACATACCCTCCTCGTTATATAAAAAAGAAATCCATTCCCACCACTATGCCTGAATTGTTAATATTCTGCTGTCTCAGTCTTGTTTCAGGGATAGGATTTTCATACTTTTTCACCTGGAAGGATAATGCAGGGTAAAACTCCTCCACCTACCAATTCTAGTACTGGAGGAATCATTAATTTATACCTCTGCTACAGATTCTTAGCATTTACCACAAAAGGAAATCAGATCACTTCATGTAGTAAAACTAGATACATCTACACTCTCACATTTTTGTCCGCTGGTTTACTTCACTACACATTAAGGAATTCAGTAATGCCATGCAGACAACATAATCAGCAAGATAAGCCATTACTACTGCACAGGAGATAAAACCAGATTTCCCTCTGCAAAGTTTTGTGCTTTATAAGAGAACCATCGTACCAGCCAATAAACTACACAGTTTAAGTGGTGATGTCTGCACAGGCACTATTTAAACCAACAAACAAAGAAACCAAAAACCTTTCTGAAATCTTTTAACAGACAAAGTCATTCACAAGTTGCTAAAAGAGAGATCTTCAGAAAGAAACACACATTAAGCCACATGTATGCTTTAGCAATGCTTTAGCAAACATTGGCAGTCTGGGCAGATACTACGCCTGATGACACTGAACATTGGTGAAAGGTGCCATGTGGTTATTTTCTGCTATGCTGTCTTTGACCCACAATCCAGCAGATGTTTTCAGCAGTGCTGGTCATGTTCTGAATCATGCAAACCATTTGCACAGTTTTCTGGATTTGACCATGGTTAATTTATCTCACTCACTGAACATTTTTATTCTCCTTACGATTTTCACTAGCTTGTTTCATCTCATAGCTCTTTCACAGGATCTTTGGATTCTCTAGCACATCCTTTCATAGAGACCCTTTGAATGCTAAATGCTTCCATTTCTACTCTATTTTGCTGGCTTCCCTTACTAGGGAGGGAAACCAGCAAAAACTTGGATCACACTGTTAAGTCTTATCCATGTGTCTTACACAGGTACCTAATGAAATCAAATTGTTACCATTGTACCATGATTCATATTCACATCTAATTCATATAGTTAAGTTTTTTCAGATGATTTTTTTTTTTTGGTCATAAGCCCACTTTCAGATGCCTGTGCACTGAAAGTAACTGCTTTCAAGTTAATAGAACCCCATCATATATCTAAGAAATGCATTTGGGGCTAAGTCTGATGTTTTCCCCTGCTTGTTAAATACTGCAAAGTATATGTAAATGATCATCATTTAAATTATTAGGATATAATTGTTTAATATTACCCACTTTCAGCAATTCTGACTCAAAGAAACCGACATATCGCATCTTTGCTATAATTATTTTTAAATTATAAGATATTTCAGGTAGCAGTACCCATTCTATATCTGACTAACATTATTTCCAAAATAAGAAGACAGATGATTACTGTGGGATGCTGACCACTCAAAACTCACAAGAGATCAATGCAAGGTACAAAGATTCAAATACTACAAGGTCATTTGTGTCAGAAATAGTGTGGCCAGCAGGACCAGGGTAGCAATTGTCCCCCTGTACTCAGCACTGGTGAGGTCACACCTTAAATCCTGTGTTCAGTTTTGGGCCCCTCACTTCAAGAAGGACATTGAGGTGTGGTGCGGGTCCAGAGGAGGTTAGTGGGGCTGGTGAAGGGTCACAAGGCTTGCAAGTTGCACCTGAGGGAGCTGGGGTTGTTCAGCCTGGAGAAAAGGACAGAGGAGACCTTAATGTTCTCTACACCTACCTCAAAGGACACTGTGGCCAAATGGGCGTCAGTCTCCTCCCCCAGGTAACAAGTGACAGGACAGTAGGAAATGGGAAATGGTCTCAAGTCACACAGGGGGAGGTTTAGTTTGTATATTGTGAAAAATTTCTTCAGTGAAAGGGTTGTTCAGTGGTAAAGTCACCATCCTCGGGGATATTTTAAAGGCATGTAGATGTGGTGCTCAGGGACACAGTTTAGTGGTGGCAGTGCCAGGTCAACAGCTGGATTTATAAAGGTCTATTGCAACCTAAATTATTCTATTCTATCCCATCCTACTCTATATCACCTCTATCTCATTAGTTATGACCTCTTAGAAGCAGTCTAAATATATAATGAGCTTAATTATACCATAACATAAAACTGATAGGGAGCCAGGGTGAACTGCCATGAAATATGCCATCTTTGCATAGTTTCCTTTGCAAGAAAAGTGCAAAAGACAACATTAAATGATGGAGGCAATTTGTTTGTGGTTTTTTCTCAGAATACTCAACATCCATGAGGGACGTGAATCTGGTTTTCAGACAGCAGCAATTAAAGAAAAAGAAACAAAAAACTAGCAGCAAAGGCTACTTTGACAGTCTAAGGAATCTTTCTGCCATGTTCATGAGAAGATAATTATGTTACTGCTTGTGGCAGAAGCCTTTGAAGGGCAATGTTTTCTGCCAGGATTTTGATAAAAACCAGCATGAAACAAGTAACTTTAACATGCTAACAACAGCTATGTGAACAACAGTGAGAGTACCTTCACCTACAGTTTTGATTAACCACTTCATGAAAGACATTTTCCTTCCTTTGTGCCCAACTTTCTTAACGTCTCCTTCTCCACTGTTTGTGCGCACCAACATCATTAATTTATTGACATCATTTGTGGTCTTACACTACAAGATGGCTACTGCTGACTTTGAGGCTGAACCTCAGATTATTTCTTATTTTAAGTGTAAGAAACAAATTAATTAAAAAATACTTCAGTATTGAAGAGAATGACAAGCTGATTATTAGTTATCCGAAGTTACAACAGCAGTTTCTTTCTAATTTTGTGAGACATTTTCCTCTGATTTACTCAACTTGCTGAAGATGGTGTGTTATATGTTACCTATTTCATGGAATTCAGACACTGGAATTTCCAGATAACCTTCTGACACTGGCAGCACTTGCTCTTGGACAATTGCCTTGGGAATCATTATGGTGTTTAAAAAAAAAAAATTAAAAATATATATTTGCATCATGCATGAAAGCATCAGCTGACCTGAAACATGAGATTTTAAAATCAATTAAGCAACAAATCCTAGCTGTCAGCATCAACATGTCAAAAAATACAACCATATCAATTCTTGTAAAAAATGTTACTAATATACATTTATTACCTGAGCCTATTTAATATTCATTACCTGAAGGAAAAAAGAAAATAGTGTATGTTTACCTTGACTTACCTTGCTACTTTTACTAGTAACATGAATTTTAAAAATGCTATTCTGTAGCATGCTCATCCTCCCCCCCCTTTGTTACATTTGATTCACTCCTTATGCACAGATATGGGGTGCAAACAGGAAACTTGCTGAGTCTGATTTGCAAAAAAGATTGGTACCTCCAAGCAAGCATGATTCAGTAAATTACATGGAATCTGACAATTCTGAGAGTCAAGCCCATCCTCCCTAGTTTTTTCTTTTTTTTTTTTTTTCATTTCTCACATACTAGGGGAGGTACACCTACTCCTTGCTAGGATATCAGAAAAATGTGAACATGTTGGTTACACAGTCTTTATGAAACTCTAAAGCTAAAATCAGCAGTATCTTTAAAACACTTTTTAAAATACACACTATTTTGATATTTCCCTGCAGATATAAATTTACTTCTTCAATATCTTATATGTAGAAAAGACGATCTCACAATAAAACAGCAGTTTGAGCAACAGATGATATAGTACATATTTTATTTGCAGTACTGCATGGGAGTGGTGTTAATCTTTCAAAGAAAGGAAAGGGCAACAGATTCAGACAGCGAAAAATGCAAACTTGAAAGAAGACTGTACACAAAAGCTACAGGAAGACTTGAGTATATTTCCCACAACTACAACAGTATAAAGAGCCCTCAGAAAAGTCATCTGGGCAACTACAAGTACACCAATTATTGTTTTCCATGTTTTAACCATCTGGCACCCAAGGGCACGCCTGTGCAGAACAAGAGAAGAAAAGAGTGGTTGCATGTAACTTTTGGTAACAATAACTTGCCTTTTATCAATTGCTACACGCCACAAACAGTTCAACTTTTGATATGGTTAAAGGAGTTATGGTTAAACTATAACTCCTCCCGTGCTTCTTGTAGAATGAAAGAGGCTAGGGAAGGGAATTTCCAATATACAGTGGGCTGACCCTCTAAAAGCAGCACAGTTAACTGAATGCTACAGTCAAAGAAATAATAAATCTTTCCATTTTCAGGGGAAAAAATGGAAACAATTCCTTCTGCTGGATTTATAGAACCCAGCACAAGAGATTCTTTGAATGATCAGCACAAAGTGTTTCATATGGCCAAACCATAAGCCAGTTTTTCAAATACTTGTTTCAAAACTGCAACCCAACAGTAAAATAACTACTGCTAAAAGTAATTTGTCAGTTCTACATGAGATGGAGGTCATGTAGGAGAAAAGAATGCAATAAAGAAACATGCAGAACTGATTTTTTTCCTGTGGTTTTAAAACAAATTAGCTGTCAAAGATATGCAGAATAACAAGAAATACTGACTAATTAAAAATATTCAAGTATGTGAACATGATTGCTGAGAAAATAATGCCAAAAATTTACTGGCTAGTTAGCTCCTTAGAACCGCCAGCTTTGGACAGTCCTTGAAGTTGGGAATAAACTTTGTAGGTCTTGTATTAATTCATCATTCCATTCATTGCAAGTCAGTGACTGATGATGGTGCCAATGTTACGGAATAACATTCATTAATAATCAGCACTTTCAGATGAGAAACCCAAGTTCAACTTTTCTGAGCTTTTGGGTGCATTTCGTATGCACTCAAACACAGCAAATCAGATGTGCCCTACAGATACAGGCTGTAATTAATTTATTTATTTTAAAACCAAGAATGGAAATCTGCATTCTCATGAGATTTGAGGTACCAGTGAGTTTACACAAAGACTGAAGAAACAACTCCTCCCAGCAGGGCTTCCAAGATCTGCTACTACACAATTTAGGATCAAAACTCAAAAGCCACAACTAGAACATCTTGAAGAACATATTGAAGCATCTACTTTCATATGATGAGAGAGAGTTTAGGATTTACTGCAAAGACTTAATGCTTAGATCCTTGAATGAAAAATGAGTAAGAGAAATTCCTACAAGTTCTGCCTGGGTAGCAATGCTGACTGTTCAGATATAATGTCCAAACATCAATTTATTTTTGCTTGATTCATCATAGCCTTTGATCACAATTTGAAAGTTCCAGGTTGTTTTTTGGGGTGGCTTTTGGTTTGGTTTTTCTCTTTTAAGAAACAATAAAAATGGTAAATGTCTACTTTCTGTTTGTCACACTCAAACAAGGTCAAAAAGTTCCCAATCCAGTGTCCCTTGGGACATTCAACATAAACCCCTGGGCTATATCAAGCACAGCATAGCCAAGGGAAGGGATTACTTCCTTTCTTCAGCTATCATTAAACCACATGCAATTTTGGCCCCCCTGAGGAAAAGAGATATGTTGATACAGTGGGGGCTGAGGGACCCAGGCTCATTCAGCTCCAAGACAAGGCAGTTTTGTGGTCACTTCACAGCAGCCTCCTGACCTAAGGGGAGGTTATAGGAAAGCGAGCTCCAGGCTCTTTACAAAGGTGCCTACTGAGATACAATGGCTAAGAACGGAAGTTGGGGGGATATAAGAGACAAAGGAAAATAAATGAAATTAAATCCTAATGGTTGTGAGATTAACTAAGCACTGGAATAGGCTGTAGACCTCTGTTCTCAGAGATTTTCAACACCCAATAGGAAAAAGCCCTGAGCAATCACAGTTAAATTCAGAGTTGCATTGAGCTGGAGATTGGAGATGGAGAGGAGATCTCTTGAGGTGCCTCCCAGCCTGGGATGCTGTGAGGAGGGGAACAGAAAGACTGACCAATGCCCCTCCCATCATCACCCCAGAAACGCAGGGCAGGGGTTGGCAGGGGTGTGGCCAACCTCAACTGCTTCAAAAGAATGCATGAGAAACCCAAACCAAACAACTGTGGGATTACTTGCCCCACAGGAGAACATTATTCTTTCTCCTCAAAACAGAGGCTCAATCCAGTGACTTGGCTAGCTCATTCTTTATGTTGCTTTTTTTTAAACAACTGTTATATTCTCATTTCTGAGTATTTCAATGACGACTAACACGCATTAATTATGCAGGCAGGATACTCTGGTAATGAGACCTCCTTCTTCCTTCCAGTTTGCAATATTGTGTAGCATTGGAACAATCTTACTGCTATTCCATTCCAAGAGCAACAGGAAACAGCAAACTCCACAGGGGGAAGAAACAAACGGAACTCCCCTAAAATACAGTAACAGTAAATACAGGCAGGAAATAACCTGATATCCTTCTTCTGCAATTCTAGCAGCTCCAACTGCTTCATCCTCTGGGGCACACTAATGACCACTTGGACCTTCTGCCATTTCATTACTGTTGCCAGTATGGCTCACCCAGCAGCCGAGATGTAGGAAACAAGATTTTTGGTATTGCCTCTTTTCTCTGTTTTAACGTGGACTTTTCTAAAGGGAGGGGTGAATTTAAATTATCAGGTCAACCATGATTTCTACCCTCCAAACAGCACAGTGGAATTGTCCTGTACCCCTCAGTCTGTCTACATGCTATGATAAAAATGTAGGCATCAGGAGAGGCTTATTGAGGCTGACAAAAGTTGACAGTGGCTTATTTTACATAAAGTTATTATATCTCTAAGCAATTTATGCCTAAAATCACTGTGGTACAATAAACTGCAAGGATCTTTTTTTTAAACACACATAAAATGAGTATGTTTACTTATGCTTTCAGCAAATTAACGAGAAAAATATTTGTCAAGATCTTCAAGCAACTGTGAAGCTTTACATGCAGATGGCAACGAAAAGCTGCAAGAAACAGGCCATGTTTATGTACACCAACAACATCATGATGGAGTTCATTCTCTCAGTTCAATAAAAACAAATGGCTAACAAGTTAAACACTACAAGGTTAGAGAACATGTTACAATGAAATCTGTGTTTCCAGGTTTATAAGTGTAGTGAAAATCATGAATTATAGAGATTCCAGTTGAAATATATTTTCACAAATAGACACTGTCACACTGGTTTGTTGGGGGGATATTGCCCAATTATACTCTGAAATGACAGAAGAAACTTGATTATCTTTACCAGATGCTTTGTTTTTAAGAACATAGCAAAGACACTTTATTTAAAGCAAATTTTTAAAAAGTTGGTTATTGATTTTCTTTTTGAGAAAATAAGCTATGAAAGTGGTGGTTTTTGTTTATATAGCACTATACTGCAAATACACATGCCCCACATTTAGCTAACAAACAAGAAATTTGGGTCATACTTCACAAATCTTTATTCTCCAAGTTACAGTTATTTGACATGTTATATGTCTAGACAAGAAAGCAGGAGGAGGAGGAGGAGGAGGAGGAGGAAGGAGAAGAATCAAAACAACTATGCAGCTTTTCTAGCTGATGGTACAGTTATCACAACAGAATTTTTTACCCAACAGCACTACAACCTGAAGAAAATAATTTTATTATTTAGTATTCAGAAAAGGCACAAATACATCTCTATGACTTTCTATACAGAAATATATAATTACTGCCCTCAAAGAAAATGTTGATGGTGTCAATGACTCATGCAAAACCAAAGAAAATAATTACAATTCCATGCTTGCAACTGGAAGAGCCCTTCAAAATATATGCATGAGAAAGTCTGGTCTCTTACAAAGTTTTGAAGTGTTAAAACATGTAGTTTCTTTTAACTTGTTGTTTTGTATAAGTGTATTTAAGTATGTGACTGTGTCAAAAAAACACAGTGTTATTAAGGAATGTAATAGGGCAGGTTTTTAAAATTCTAAGCACCGAGTGAAGGAGCAATGAATTGAAACATGTTTTTAATACTGCTTTAAACAATACTTTCATAGATGACTACATGATCTAATATTTATTTATGGTTGTAAAAGTTTTCTATGTATATCAGGATTTATGGAGACAAATTTCCCTCACTTTCCTTTGGCTTATGAATTAATCTACTCTCAGTGACCAGGAAACTGCGATTCTGAAAGATGTAAAAAGCCACAAACATAACTAGGGAAAAAAAGCAGAACAAAAACAGATGTAGCCTCTATGCAATCATTTTGCATGTTCCAGACATTTCCCAATATAGGAGAATGTAATACAATGAAATTCAGAGTGTCACTGTACTTGTTTGCTAGATTTCCTTGACAAGCAAATCAATATCAGAGATGTGTAATGCTGTAATCAACATCCCCTTTTACAGCTGGAGATTTATCAATTTGGATAAAGGCCTACTATCAAACTGCAAAAGTGGGGGGGGGTTACACTGGTCACCCAGTATGTTTCACTGATTATTCCTTTCCGAGCCTTTGCAACCTCAATCTGCACTTAAAAAATGCTAAACTAAAGTTAACCTATACATGCAACCTGGAATACATGACTGCTAGCAAAAGGAGCTTAGTGTTCCTCAAATTATCTAGCAGCTAATTTCTTTAATAGCACATCTTTTAATAAAAAA
>VXAX01001406.1:112745-241126 GCA_013399835.1 Leptocoma aspasia | reverse complement strand
CCATTTCAGCAGCACATTTAGGTCCACAAGAAAATTGTCGCCTGGAAAAAAAAGAGATCTCCGGTGGCTGGAATGTATTTGACTTTTCTGGAAAGCTTTTTACCCTTTAAAATACGGCGCTGGTTAGAAAATGCTGTAGGTTTAAAGGGACCGCTTTCAGGCCCAGCTGGTGTGTCCCTGTGCGTGTACTGAATGAGCTTCACAGGCGAGGTTGAAATAGTGATGCTGTAAAATTGAAAGTTATTAATGTTGTTATCAATACAAGTAAAATTGTGTTTCATTTTTGACAATCTTTTGCAATCCCTTAATACTTAAGGGATACTTAAATGAAGGAAGTTTAGATTGAACATCCTTTTCCTGGGGGTAGTGCTTTAGGTAACTTCACTCTGGGGTAAGAGAAAGCAGGATCAGTGACCCTGTGGTCCTTGACATAATTTCTCAGCCCATCCTCCTGGTGAAGGGCTGTCTTCCAGTCTTACTTCAAATGTAAAGAGTCCTAGATTTTGCTCTTGAAGTCTTGTGTGAATGTTTGTTTTGGGGTTTTTTTTCCTCTTATAATTACTTAAGCGTATTTTGCTTTTCCGTGCTTTCTAAAAAAAGTATTTTTATATCCTTCTTGCAGAGAAAAATTATTGCAAACACGAACATGACTCACAGGAAAATACAAAGGGTCTTTTAAAGAAAAAAATTAAAACTATGCATTTGGGGAGTTCAAATGACAAGTGTTGAGCTATGCAGACATCTGACTTCTATGAATAATGGCAATTATTTGGATATTCAAATATTATGTAACATGCTAACAGTATCTGATACAAGTATATTTGAGAAGAACTCTAGACTTAAATATATGAAAGTGCTCAGGAAAGCTAAGACAAATCAGCTACAGGCAGTAATTCTATGTAATGAGTCTGCTAAAAGGATCACTAGAGCCTAAGCCTCCTCTGAGGAGGTACAGTCAGCTCACAGGCAGTGTGTGGAGTTACAGTGTAACCTCTATCTGTCTTAGAGATTGTAAGGAAGCCCGGTCCCAGCGGGATGAATGCCATGTCCCCATGTCGGGGCACAGCCTGTGGAGGTTGCTCCCTCCCTCCCCACATTCAGGCCCAGCGTGGCTCACCCGCACATGAACCAAGCCCGGATATTTGATTCTCAGTCTTCTGGGACAGGTTTCTGTGCACATCAGTCTTTGTGAATACACCTAGTGATGGTGTCTGTAGGTGGCAGAACACTAGGATCAGCAAGTACTTAATCTGCTGAGGTGTCTGATCAACCTGTGGTAAAGTCAATCCCAGCATTGATTTAAGACCACAGGATCCATCTTAAAAATTTTAAGTTCCCAAGAAAGCTCTCCTTGCTTAAGAGGCTACAAAACAGCAGTTAATAGTAGTCTCTGTGTGTAGGATACATGCACAGCTGAAACATTCTGTGCACTTTGGCAACACATTTTCAGATATTGATTTGGTTTGGGGGTTTTTGTTTTGTTTTGTTGTTTTTGTTTTGGTTTTGAGTTTTTCAAATTAACTAAAGCAAGGATGAAGTATTTATTATTTTTATAGTACCGTTACTATAAGACAAATTCTTTACTTCAGAAAGCATTGGTTTTATGCTAGTGTTTGGGAAGTAATTAGCCAGTTTTCAATACTTACCATTCACACTGTATGAAAAGAGGAGTTTAAGTAAATGTATTGCATGGCTCCTTACATTTTACCAGACTCGTCAACTACTGCAAAATCTATGCAGCCGCAGTGCCACCTTTTGGCTAAAATATCTTCCGTGTAAGTAACAATATCTCTTTCCCCCAACTGCTGGGAGTTAACTGTTTTCATACACAGAATTTTGAGAGAACAACTAAACATCCATCATCCAACCACACACCTCTGGAATGGTAAAACGTATAAAGAAATACATGAAGCCTTACCAAGAATTGTGTACGCCTTCTGTAGCTCAGCTGTTGACAGAAACAATAAATGCATTAACTTGAAAATTGGAGAGCCACTTCAGCCAGCATGGAAGCAATAAAGCACAGGACTGACTAAAATACGGAAAGAGAAGCTGAATTAATGGGGAAAGTGTCTGTTGGATTAAGTGTACCTAATGGAGAACAATGATTAGAAATAGGCCAGGAGCTTATTTAGCTAATGCCAGGTTTTTTAAGTGACATAAAAGCAGTTTGAATATAAAGCAAGTGGTTTGCTTCTTCCCTAAGGGCTTACAACTTACTGAAATCATACTGTGGCCACACAGTTTTCCTCTTTCCCTCTGCAAACCACAGGAAATTGCCAGACTGTGTGAGTCCTTCAGCATCCAATAAATGTGCTAGCAGTGGATGTAGCTATCTCATCACCTACCAGCATTTCTTTCCCTTACTTTCAGCTACCAGGATCTCAGCCCCTCAAGTGTGTAACATCCACCTTAGGTGAAAACATTTTAGCACTGGGGAGCTTGATGTAGCCTTAATAAGGAGTGGGAAGAAGATCTTACTTTTATAAAATAACAAACCTCAGCCATGAAAAATTTGCTCTACCTCATCTTGTCACCTTCTCTGTAGTGATAACTTTCTGGCATTTCTTTTTGAAAAATGTTGTTCCCACTCCATCCAGTAGTCAAAATCAGTGGCAGTGGAGTCAGAGGCCAAGAGAGCTACTGGGCAGGGGAAAAGTCCAGATTGTATTGCGTCACCAATTCAATTAGGTAGAATATAATCATTTAGAATTGGTGGTTGATGTTGACTGCATTGAGCTGACTGTCCAAAACAGTGCTGTTCAGAAAAACAGCTTCTAATTGCCTGAGCTTTCTTATTTCTTTGGCTGTTTGAATCATAAACTCATGCCTTTGTTCTAACAGTCAGAGATTCTGAATAATATAACAAGGGCTTGACTATGGATACATGTATATATGCATACATTACGTGATCACACAACCCGTACATTGGCGAGCTCCAAAAATGAGTGCTAAACTAGCTGAAGAAATAAAACTCCTCTATATAAAGAGGCAGCAAGGCATTAAGTTCCACTGAGAGGCAGGAGAAGTTACTGAAGCCTTTTCAGGGCAGTCACTGCTGTACAGTGCTGGTTTGTATTTGTTATTCTTACACTATGAGAGTCCTGCTTTGGGGACCTGTGGGGAAGGAAATGGCTTTAACATTTGCAGTGATGATTAACTAGCATGTTATGTCTCTTGATCCATGCACCCTAAGAATACATGAAAACATCCTGCTCCTCGTACCTATTCTCCTCCTGCTCAGTCCTGTCAGCAGCTGGGGGAACAGCCTGCAGTGGCTCACCAGGAGTCAAGCAATTCAGTTTTCAAGCTTAGTTCACATTCAGCTCTGACTGAAGCTGTTATTGTTCACTTCCAGCATGAAGTTCAGTTAAACTTCAGAATAATATTCAAATTCAGTTCTGGTTCAAGAAAAGTTAAAAAAAATAGCTCAAACTGATTTTTGGTTCAGAGTAAGTTTAACTCCCCAGTGTCGCAGTCGAGCTAGGAGCAAGACAGAAACTCACCAGCCAACTGTGACAATATGAAGAGCAAGTTTATTTGAAACACACTACTTTTATAATACTGATAGTTGCCATTAGCTGATTGGTCTTATGCTAATTTATCTGACTCCTTTGGTGGCTTCAGCTAACACAGTTCCAAGGACACTGTCTCTAAACTTAACTATTGTTTACATTTCTTCTTCACAGACTCACTTATTATCTCTAAACTTTCTCTCTGGCTGTGAGAATACAGCCACACCCCAGTACCTACATTAGTCAGTAACTATTTTATCTTCTTAAATTATGAGCTTGTCTTGCCTTACAATAAGGAAATTCATACCACTCAAATGTATGCTGAGTAGGCATCCTTAGAATATTCAGCTGCCCCAGCAGAGCAGGAAAGTCTCTTAGGAGCCTCCAGTTTTCCTCCATGCTTGATTTATCTTCCATTCATTAATCCACAATTTCACCACTCATTTCAGATGAATTAGAACTGGGCACAGGGTGAGCAGAAACTTTCTAAAATCAGATGCATTACCAAAGGTCTGATTTTTTCACCTCCTAGCCTTTGTTAGTGTTCACAACTCATGTCACAGAGTCTGTCTAGAACTTTCATCTTGCTCAGTAAATACCTATTTACAGAAACTGTTGTTGATGGCTGGTCTTGTTCTAAAGAGTTTTACAATCTGATCAATTAGCATCAAATGTTATAATCTTTACCTGAGAATAGTGTAAAACTCAACAGGAGAGATCTGTCACGTACTCAGGCAGTTCCAGTTTCATCCCATTTTGTAGGACATCAAACCTGGCAGAATCCAAATGGTGTCTCAAAGTGTCATTTACTGCCTATGCAATTATAAAGGAAATCTGTTCTTGACTACTGAACACTTCCATGTAGATCAGAAGTTAATAATTAGGAGGAACATTCATTATGACTGTTAAGGGAAATGGCATTGTCTAGTGGTCAGTGCAGAGGACTAACAAAACAGAGCTGCTCACTGAATGGATGGAAACCAAACACTTCCCCGAGCTTCTCTGGCATTATTGTGTGGCTGCATCAATAACACAGGAAAGCTCTTCCATATCCATTAACAAGAGAGGCTAGACAAGGTGGAAGCTAGTGGGATCTTCCCACAGAGCTGTGACACTACATACCTGTGAGTTTACTCATATCAGGAGTACATTTTAGCAATTACACATTAATTGTGTTTGCTCCTTTCAAATCAAGTAAGCTTCAGCAGGTGAACCACTGTTTTGTTTGCTTGCAAGCTTCTTTTCTTGGTGGAATAAGAAATATAGGATAGCTTCAACAGTTCAGGATTATTAGTACTTTTAATATTTTCCTGATTAGATTATCAGATTTCTGTGATTGCTGAGGCAAATTATGCCAGGAAATTTTAAGCACCACACCTCAGCAGTAATCAAAAAAAAAAAAACACCACCCAAAAATAATTCTTAATTCAGCATGCATAGTTTACCTGCCTGCTTGTAATCATATTATACATTGGAAGAATTTTTTAAGAGATTGTGCAAAGTCTGAAAGGATTGTTCAATAAACAATGAATGATGAATTTTCCCCTGCATGTTCAGAGCCCAAACATGAGCAGACTGTCAAATAACAAACAGGCATGTCACATAATTAAAACTGTCTAGTAAAAGAGCAGAGCTTGTCAAGAGTATTTTTCTGAAAAATACAGTCTGAAAAGAACACAAGTAATAAATTTCCTACTTGTCACTGAAAAAGAATTAACCCATTAGAGTATCTGTTTAGCACATTTACATTTCAAGCATATTTTAAAGAAAATTTTTGAACAAGCTGGAACAATGCCATGAAATACAATTATTCCTGGTCATGCTCTGTAATCAAGATCATTGGTTTGACTATGGACAATTACAATATGATCATAAAGTGTGTGATGAAATTTAGTGGTTCCAAGACACTTCTGCCCAGATTGCTGTAAACACAGAGCTACACAACAGATCTGAGCTAGCTGGAATTAAAACATGAAACATTCATCTGGACTCCTTTGGAAATGGCTGTCAGCAGTGCTCAGCTGTGGTGGGGATATGATCAGTAGCTGGCAGAGAGCTGGGCCTTTGCATCACAGAAGCACTGTCGCAATTTACACTTCTGCTGGCGGCATCAGTGCAGAGACTGAGGCTGAGCAGATCCCAAAGCATGCCGGACCAAAACCAGAATTCTCTGTGGAGCAGTATAACAGTAAAATAATAGATTTATTACCCAAGTGCAAGAGCAGACACTTCACACACCTGTGCTTCAGCCAGAACTCTTTCCTCCAGCCGAGCCTACGCAATCAAGGAAACCACTAACTCCTGCAGGTCCTGAGCTCAGATCCAGTTTAGGCTGACTGTGACTGAAATGCATCATTCCTGAAAGCTGGGCAGTAGGCAGGCATGCCCTAAAAACACTCTTCTTCACTCATATGGGATTCGTGGGCAGGGAGCACTCCCTCCTAGTGAGACAATGAAATGTTTTCAGTCTGATGTCTCTTTTCAGTTTCCCCACGTCTTCCACCTCATCCCTCCCTGCCTTTCTGCAGAGCCTACTATTGCACCACCTGCTTTTCTGCAAGGGCTGGAGAAGCACAACCTGTCCTTTTGCTTCCCTTTAAATGGACACTGGAAAAATCCTTATAAAATCTGTGTGTGTTGTTACCATGCCTTAGCCAGCCTCAGGCAGATCTGCAACATAAGGAAGCAGATGGGACTTTCAGGTTGGAAAGGGAAGTGGCTCCAGCAGGGCTCTGCTAGCAAAGCTGCTGGCATGCCTTAGCTTGGTCACCTGATGGGTGAGCAGACACACAGTCCTTCACCTCTCCCCTTTTCTCATTTTTCCTGTTCCTCCAGGATAAACTCCATAAGAGAAACCCTTAGCAACTAAAGGATAAACTTGGCTGGGAGGAGATAGACAAAATGAGGAAGAAAAGGGAAGGAAATTATTTTATGTTCACACACACATATGTGTTTCATCCCTGTCTTGGGTAGGAAAGAGAGAGTCGAGAAGTAGGAGAGGAAGTCAGCTGATGAATGGCTCCAGGCAAAAGAGAGAATTACCTGGCAGGGTTGCTCCATAGAGCAGTATACATTTAAAAATAATTTTTAAAACTAACTGGTTTGGATAGAGATATCTGTCCCCAGAGCAACCAACAATGGAAAACCAAGCAATAATATTTTTCCATTCCAATGACCAGTGCTATAATTAGATAATAATGCTAGAAATTTAGTCCACTTTGAGGTGAAACAGGAAAGTCATGCATGCTGCCTGACAGCTAAAAAAAAAATCCCTGTTAATTCATTTACAGGGACTGTTTCTGCGGTCAGACAGATATTTCTTTAGTAGTGAAAATTCAGCAGCTCCAAATAATTACTGCTGAACTAAGGAGAGAGCTTCATGCTGAGCTCTCAAACATAACGTGACACCAAGGACCAGACACCCTGCACACATCATTGGTGACCTGGACAACAGACATGGACTGTAAACTCTCCTCTAAGCCAAGGAGTCAAAGCTGGCAAAGGACAAGCATGTTGATCAGTGTGAGAAAACCTGGAATACCACTGCTTGTAACACGTCTGTTTCATGGCACAAGAGGACAAATTTGTCTTAGGAAAACACTGCCTTCATTCTTAAGAGGAAGAACACCACTGGAAAAAGCATGCAAAACTTACAGAACACATGACTGGAGTCACAGGATGGAATCCTAATTAATATTTTTGTTCAAAAAAGGCTCAATTTTAATTCTCCATTCATATACCAGTTTGATTCAGCATTGCATTATAGACTAAAAAAACTAATTAAAAACCCTCCAAATAATCTGAGTATAATTCTCTCTCTAAGATGAGAGTGAGCCACTTCAAGTTATGCCAGGAGAGGTTTGGATTGCATATTAGGACAAATTTCTTCACTGAAAGATTTTCAAGCACTGGAACAAGCTGCCCAGGGAAGTGATTGAGTCACCATCCCTCGAGGTATTTCAATAATGTGTAGATGTGGCACTTAAGGACGTGGTTAATGATGGACTTGGCAGTGCTGGGTTGCTCATTGGACTCAATGATTCAAAGATCTTTTCCAACCTAAATGACTCTGTGATTCTGTGATTGTGCATGTTCCTATGGTCTGGGGTACAAACTGAGATTTGAATGTGAAATCAATGCAGGCGTGTGAACATGGAAAATATTTAGGATCCCACATAAGCATTGCCAAACCTGTTTCACTAAATCAATTACCTAAAAACCCAACAACAACAAAACCCAAACAAACAAACAAACAAAAAAAAAAACCACCAAAACCAAAAACACCAAACAGAATTATAGACGCAGACTTACTTTTTTGGTAGATAGTGAGGTTCTTACAGTCAGAGGTGTACTGGGATTCAGGTAATTTGTGTATGACAGATCCATGAGGCATCCACCTGCAAGTGGCAAAAAACAGGCAAAGTAAAGGCACAAGTTATTCCATCTGTTCTACTCCTACAAGGCTCGAGTACATGGACAGGTAGACTCCTGACCCTCAAACACACACATAGTACCAGTAGCAAGCTCAAAGGATCTGCACCACTTCACTTTCTCAAGTGATTCTGCTGCTGCACAGACTTCTGCTCTCATGGTGACTTGTTTGATAGCTGAAGTGGGCACATGTAAAGATTAGGTCTGTGGTATGTTTTACATACATGGATATTTTCACCACTCAACTTGGAAGCCCAGTCTTTCAATAAAGTTAAGAGAGAGCTGCAGGCACCTCCAGAGGGCAATCCAGAGCTCCTGTTTTGAGAGTGCTGGATTTTCCTCTGAAGGTACTCATCTCTCCCTCCACTAACTCTTTAGCAAGACTAGAGGGTTGGTAGTGAGTCCACTCCTGGTTTACCTGACTGTTACAAGCCCTTATGGGCAGCAGGATGCCAGAACTGCCTGGCTGCTATGCACAGTAGCAATCTTTGCCATGAGGTCAGAGTCTACAGCCCAAGATACCTGATACTGGGCTGAGTAAACAAGCCCTTTGCATCCCTACCTCTCCTTGGTCAACTCAGCTCAGCTGGAAAGAGAAATTAGCAGGGTAAGGGATTGGCTGAGATTTGGGCAGAGAGTTGTGGTCAATGGCTCTATGTCCAGGTGGAGTCCAGGTGGTCAATGGCTCTATGTCCAGGTGGAGTCCAGGTGGTCAATGGCTCTATGTCCAGGTGACAAGTGGTGTCCCCCAGGGCTCTGTCCTGGGGCAGGTGCTCTTCAACATCTTCCTTGATGACATAGACAGTGGGATTCAATATCTTCCTCGACTGACACAGGCAGTGCACCCTCAGCAGGTTTGCAGATGGCACCAAGCAAAGTGCTGCAGTTGGCACAACAGAAGGACAGGATGACATCCAGGGAGACCAAGCTTGTGAAGTGGGCCCATGAGAGTCTCATGAAGTTGAACAAGTCCAAGTGCAAGGTCCTGCATCAGGGTAGGGGAAATCCCAGGCATGAGCACAGTTCCTCTGGGAGAGGAACTCAATGAGAGTAGACCTGACAAGAAGTACTTAGGGATTCTTGTGGATGGAAAGCTGGACATCACCCAGTGATGCACATTCACAGCCCAGAGTGTGCTCCTGTGCTGCTTCAAAAGCAGCGTGGGCAGAGAGTTGAGGGAGATGATTCTGCCCTGTACTCCCCTCTGGTGAGACCCCACCTCAACTGCTGTGTCCAGCTCTAGCATCCCCAGCACACAAATGGCATGGATTTGTTATCGGGGGAGGGACATGAAGAGGATCAGAGGGATGGAGCACTTCTCCTATGCAGACTGGCTGGAAGAGCTGGAGTTGTTCAGCCTGGAGAAGAAAAGGCTCTGGGAAGGCTTCATTATGACCTTCCAGTACCTTAAGGGGGCTTGTCAAAAAGGAGGGAGAGGGAGTTTTTTTACAGGCAAATAAGGACAGGACAAGGGGCAATGGTTTTAAATTAAAGAAGGATAGGTTTAGATTAGATGAATGCTTTACTCAGAGGGTGATAGGCAGCGGAACAGGTTGCTCAGAGAAGTTGTGGATGTCTCATCCCAGGAAGTGTTCAAGGCCAGGTTGGATAGAACCCTGAGAAACCTGATCTAGTGAGTGGTATCCCTGCCTATGGTAGGGGAGCTTGGAACTAGACTGTCTTTAAGGACCCTTCCAATCCAGGCCATTCTATGATTGTAGATAAAAATGAAACAGTAGAGGGAAACAGGCTTTGATTAGCCCACAGCTAAAAACACAATTTAGTTTGGACATTAAGAGAATTCTTGAATCTTGAGCAAACTGTCTTATAATGAAAAATTAAGTGGCATAACATTATCTAAGTGTGTATTTCACCTGGGCAACCACGAAGTTGACTATATTTTTTTGCAAAATTCTGCATGGACTTTCCGAAAATTGCAAATGGTCAACAGCCAGTTAGTGAACCTCATCATATGAGTTCCATTCTTTTCACTTCTTCTGCATGTTCAGTAAAATCCTGAACAGTTATGAAAAGCACAGTGTCATTTTAAATATCAGTTGCAATGTTCTGTCTTTTTTGTACAAGTTTCCTCCAGAAAAGTGACAAAAGCAATTTAAAAAATAAAAGTTCTGTTTACTGTAAAACAAGGACTAGAAAGACAAAAGAGAAAAGTCAGAGGGAGAAAATACATCTTTTTAACATGTCTTTAAAAAATCAAATGTTTCTACTGTCATTATATGATGTATTTTTATTTTCATACAGAGGAATGTAGTTGAGCATAATGCTAAACTTTATATTTTACCTTATCCAAGGTGATAAAAACATGTTGGCTTTGTAGTTAAGAGACACAAAAAAGTCAACTAGACTACCACTGTTACTACCCTCCTTGGACATCAAAGCACAGGTAACCAGGTATGGTAACTAAGACAAGACTGGATGTAGTCTTTGGCCTAGACCTGGGACTGGTGCCTCTAGAACTACAGTGAAATACCTGACTCAAACACTCCAAGCACAGATTGAGAATGAGGTGCTTCAAATGTCATGGAAGTTGGACGCAAAGCTGAGCTTTATCATTCTAGGGACAAGACAGGGATTCTAGGGACAAGATCTCCTTTTTGCCCTTCCCTTGATTCCTCCTGTTCCTTGTGTTTACAAGTATACCTTGGCAGTGAAAAATCTTTCCCCTTCTTCCATGTCTCCTATCTATTTGTAAAATTTCCATAGTGTAATAAATAATAATAACAGCTTTGCAGTGGTTGTCATCCAGGCTGTTTTTCTCTCATTATTACCTAAACCCATATTAAAGTGACTTCTGCTTATTTGTGAACAGAGCACAGAACTAAAACCAATGGTTGAGGGTAGAAACTCTTTGGCTGGGATCAAATATTTCATTAAACATGATGTATGTCTCTTTGCAGATGAAAACAGAATAGATAAGAGGAATGACCTTCAGTTTCTCATTAGAAAAATGTTTTCTCTTATTCTCTCCTGTCTTTGCTTTGTTTTGAATCTTCTTTCTTGCAAGAAAAGCTTGTACAAAGATGGTAATCAAATGGTTTGTACAGTTATTAAACCAATATTGTGGTGGAAGCGACAATTCTCTTACTCAAAAATGTATGTGTAAAGTAGTCTAAAAATAGGAAGTGAAGCCCCCATGAATCATGATTGTTTTATACTTTCCCTGCATACAGGCTGGAGTATTTAGTAAAACACAAGTTTCTAAGTTAATGCAGAGCTTTTAGGTGCCAGCATTGACTGTTACCTGAGCATAAGAAAGGCACAAGCAGCATCCTCAAGTCTCAGAACCAATTTCTGGAAGCAATTTGTTGTCTAATGAACAAAGAGGGGCAGAAACAGCTACGGTCCAGGAGGGATACACACCATCCATGTCCTCTGCAGTCACACAGCCTATTCAAAAGGAGAGGGACAGGGTTTTCACCTGAAGAGTTTGCCCTCTTCTCCCCTTCCTACTTGTCCCATGCACCCAGTCACAAATCTCCAACCCAAAATGCAGGTGCCAGCCATTAAGGTATGTGGGTAGCATGTTTGAAGGGGCAGTGTCTGTGTAACAAAGTTCAGATCCTAAGCAAAGGGTTCAGTGCAGCTGTGTCTCTCCTGGATGAGCTGCTGGGATAAGGCTGTAAAGCTGTTAATTTGGTGTACTGGCTTTGGCCAGGGTAGAGTTAATTTTCTTCACAGTAGCTGGTACGGGGCCATGTTTTGGATTTGTGAGGAAACAGTGTTGGTCATTCAGGGATGTTTTAGTTATCACTGAGCAGTGCTTACATAGGTACCTTATGAGAGGTACAAAGTCTTTACTACCTCTCGTGCCACCCCACCAGTGAGAAGGCTGAGAGTGCACGAGAAGCTGAGAGAGGATACAGCCAGGACAACTGACCCCAACAGGCCACAGGGACATTCCATACCATATGGTATCATGATCAGTATATAGAGCTGGGGGAAGAAGAAGGAAGAGGTGTTTGTCCTACCAAGTTACCATTAAGAGTGATGGAGCCCTGCTGTCCTGGAGATGGCTCAACACCAGCCTGCCAATAGGATGTGGTGAATAAATTCCTTGTTTTCCTTTGCTTTTGTGCACTTTACTAAAGGTAAAGCTTTTGCTTTACCTTTAAACTGTCTTTATCCCAACCCATGGGTTTTCTCACTTTTACCCTTCCAATTCTCTCATGCATCCCACCGAGGGAGAATAAGTGAGCATCAGGATGGTACTTCATTGCCAGCTGGGGTTAAACCATGGCACATAATCAACAGTCACACTGTAAAGGCCATGCTCAGACTAGAGCTGCTGGATCCAGTGTTACAGGAAGAGTTACATTTATTCTTGATGCACTTATATTCAGAGACCATCTAGTCAAGATCACAAGACAGAAATGGTTTAGCCTTGACATCATTGGCAATTCTAAAATTGAAAAGGGTTTGTTGTTTTTCTCTCTCCCTTAGAGAATTATGCTCAATATTTTCAAGGAACTGTCATTTCCTGTAAAATAATGTTTATGGTGGCAGGCTCTCAGTCTTTCTGGTAATTTATTTTCAGAACATTATTATTTATTGTAGCTGTTCTTTGTTCTCTGTGTTTTTTTCTGGCTTTCAGCAGGACTGCCCCATGCCTTTCCAAACTGTGGAGATTTTACAGTGTAGTGGCTCCGAGTCATTTCAATCTGTGTAAATGAATGCTGAAAATGCCATCAAACTTCTGTTCCCACTTGAAGGAGATTGTAAAATGAACACTGAAGGAAGAGGATGTCCATGTCTGCATTTTCTCCTTCAAAAGCACTGGGCACTGGCCATGCAACAGCCATGTTTGTTTAAATCAACATGATCTGGGAAAACACGCTAGCTGCCTTTCAGTTTGCTGCTTTTCCTTAGATCTCCCAATAGCCACCCCACATCCTGATCCCCATTAGGTCCATGTAGATGGGTGGTGTTCAACCACACACATTCACCATGAAAAATAACATAAGGAGGATGCTGAAGACCTTGGCATGACATAATAGATTCCTATTACTAGATAAAACCTCTACCTCAAATCTTCTGGATAAACCTGCTGTCTAGCTGTAAAGAGAAGGCAATTACACAGTATCAGAATTTAGATCTAGATCTAGCTTTTCTTGAAGGAACTTATCTCAGTATGCTGCCCAGATAATCCTGAACAGAAATCAATCACAAAAGTCCTTCTGACACTAGGAAGCTGCCTCAGCATTTTCAAATCTTCTAGGCTGCAAAAGCAAAATTATTTGCCCCATTGACAGTCATCGTTAGCAATGCACTTTCCATTGGCTGCAGAAAACGGTAAGAATTGCTTAGTGGCAAAACATGTGCAACTGGCAATGCAGTTTGTGGTCACTAAAAGGAAATCCCATGATAACAATGACTTCAGGGAACAGGTTATGGCTCAAAGACATGAAAAGAAAGGAATGAAAGGCTCAAGTTCTGTGCCTTCCCCAGGAGACAAAATGTCTACCGAAAGCATACTGTGACTAGTGACCTACTGGGGCTGAGACTCAAAGTGCATTGGGTCATGAAAGGTGCTGACAGCATCTCCCCAGAATGTGGAGTTAGAAGGAATATAGGCATAATATTCTGCTACGTTTTTACTAGGAAATGTGGAGACAGCAGGCAATGTTCTCCCACTTCCCCTCTGCTCTCTCTCACAGACACTTCCTTTGTCTGTACCAGCTGGGTTATTAACAGAATATTGTTTTTCATTCCACTTCTCCTCCCTTTGGGCTTTCTATACTTCTGGTCACAGAGAAGAAGGTAAATAAACCTTTCTAATTACATAGCCTGTCAGAATTTTTCCACACTCACCCAATCTATTAATTTTTTTGTACTTCAAATTTGTTTTTATCCCCCTTCCATTACACTTAGCCTTTCCCAGTTTGTATCTGAATGTACCAATAGAAAAAAGCACAACCCTTTCCCTGCAGAAATCCAAAAACAGTTCTTGCAAGACTCATTTTATGACATCAATTTTTCCCTTTGTGTAGAAAAACTAATGCTTCTATAGACCTGAGAAATGGTCCAAAAGGGAAGATACTTACCATTACCTTCCAACTGTGCAAAATAATGCAGTGTCCACATCAGAGAACCAAATGCTTGTGTTTCTTGTCAGATGACTTTCACAGATACACAAGAATATATTTCTTACTTTCCAAGTGGACTTTAAATGTAACTACGTTTAAAGAGTTGGTACTCCACAGACCAAACTCTGACAACAGAGGGAAAATACAATTGGTTATATTAGCTTCCAGACTAGCATGGCTTTAGCTTTTTGAGCTAAGTTGAACTGGTGCTGAAAGTTGTACTCCTGTAGGAAAACAACTATTCTAGCCTTGAGGCATCTTAAATACAAGGCATGGAGTCAACTGACATAAAAGAGTACAAAGATAATTTCTGTGCTAAATAAGAAAATAATTCCTTATTTGTAAGCGCAGTGGTTCTGATACAAGGAAGGTCAAATAGTAGCTCATTTCTAAATGTATATGCAAGCATATTTTCATTCATACCACCACTTCGTCTGCTTACCATTCCCTGAAACTACTTGGCCCTATTCTGCCAGACACTCATCCCTAGCTCTTCCACACTTATCCATGGAGACCCAGGATTCCCTCTTCAGGCATATACAAAGAAAATCCTGGGCTACTACACTTGAAAATTCCCTTTTCTGAACCCTTTCCCATGAAAACAGAGCAAGTAGCAAAGACAATTGCCAAATGGAGATAGCCAGCAGTTTACTGTCATCAACTCAACAGACAACCTGGACACTGAGAGAAGAGTAATGTTTTGTGTGCTAGCAAAGTCTTGGAGAATAAGAAATGTAACATATTTTTCAGCAGTGTGAAAGAATAGCTTCCTTCCTTTCAAAAAGAATTTGCAACCCTTTTGTAAAACTCTAAGAATGTTTGTATTATATTGAAATTTATATTTCTCCTGTATGTATACACATATATAGTAATAGTCTGAGAAAGTGATAACCTCTCCAGAGATTTTTGAATTCACCTTATGAAATGAGAACTTATTGCTGCCAGCAGTAAGCAGGCCAACTATATTATGACTGCATTCAGATTCAGACTATTTCATGGTCCGTTCCTCCCTCCTTCCCTTTCTCCAGAAGAGGTAGTTCAGGTACACAGCTAAGGACACTTCCCTGCTCCAGAAGCTTACTTTCAAAGTCCCACTCTTAGACAGACCCTGCTCCTACCTTCCTGCTAGCACTCATTCCTGTATCCAACAAAATGCTGCTTTTGGCTAAAAGCAGGAAGCAATGGAGGCTGAAAGTGCCACCCTCTACACTTCCCCCTTCCTCTATGTGCCTGTCCCTGCTCCCCAAAAGCCTCAGAGAGGGAGGACAGAAGCAGGTCTAGGGACTGCAATGCTTTTTAGTAATGATTTGTGAGACTGCTTTAGTTCCCCTGCCCAGAGATGCCTGGAAAATTTTTCCCACCATGAGTTTGAATCCGGTTTCAACCTGTTGTTATGAGCGAGTGGTTTCTACATGACCCTGCTGCTGTCCCACTCCAGCCTGGAGCAAGCAGTCTGTGGGAGTGTGGGTCTCTCTTCTCAGCCTGAGCCTTAGCCCTGCTGCACCTTTCAAAGCCTTTGCAGAAAGGAGCTGAGACAGACAATCACAGTCTGTTTCCTCCCGTCTTCAAAAGCCTGCATTGGACAAGGAAAAAGATGGGTGAGATCAGGACACTTTATTCAAGTCAAAATGAACTAATTAGACACAGATTTAACAAAATGTTAAATGCTCACTTGATTTCTGTGACCAGATGTAGAGGCCTTCATTGTACTGCTCTTGTGTTACCATCCTTAATCACAATTTTTGTGCTCACATAAGACTTGGTGGAGTGGTGGGAGGGGACCAGACAGAAGTGACAGGGAGCCTGAGCACTCACTGCATCCTTTACCAGAAGCTATTATACAGCAGCTATGGGCTCACCTGCAAGGGGGCTTTCTGCAATTGACAATAACAGAGAAGAAACCAGCATAGATGTGGCAGCAAAAAGCAGGGCCACAGTTGCCAATAAAACATAACTAATTCCCAGATATTGCCTCAAATATCACGCGGGTAACTCCAGTCATCTTAGTTCAGACACAAGCCTGAAACATCTCACTGAGAAACAAGAAATCACAACAATCACACAAGAAATCTTTTCAAAATGAAAACCAAACCCTTCTTCTTTAAGCCTCCCTGACTTCTCCACGGCATTAGGTATCTGCCATAACCATCATGGGCAGGCAGCACTGTTGCCATTGAGAACATTATCGACGAGGTAAATGTTGTGCCTATTGGAGCAGACTGTAGAGGCCTGACTGAATTTTTGGCTTGAGACCCAATCTTTTGGTGGAGGAGGATAATGGCATTGAATAAAAATATCTTGGAAATGAACTGGCTAGAAAAGGAGAACATTGTGGGAGGCAGGGAGTAGCTCATGCTCAGTGCTTGGTTCTCCCCCTTCGCTGAATGCTTTGACTGCACAGTCTGCCTGGTCAGGAATGAAATGCCTTCTCTGTCAGGCAGTTTGAGGGACATCCAACTCATAGTCTAGCATTTCCAGTGTAAGAAGGCTGCAAGGGACCTTCTGCTACTTGAGTCCAATTTTAGAACAGAGGCACTGCTCCCCGTCAGCATCACCAGGATGCCTTTGGATTGTCAATAGGCAGGGTGATAAAACAGACTAACACCTTGCTGCACTGACACACATGAATTTCCGTGGTCAGCAAAAGATCCTAATTTGAGGAATATTGATAATTAAGTATCAACTCCTTTGTCCTGAACCATAACCTGAAAGCAGATTTTAAAAGTAAATCAGGTATATTGGGGACTCAGCTGTCATAATTTTCTAATATGTAAAAAACTTCTGCCCACAAAGCAACTTGGAGACTGTTGCTCTTCCTTTTTGGATTTTTTTTAATATCCTCAAGTGAACAATAAAACCCAAATAACAGGTAAAGTTTTAGGAAAAAAAAAAAGAGGAGAGGAAGCTGGCCTCATGTCTTATTTTAACTGGATCTTTCCAGAGGAAATGCTATAAATTGCACATGTTACTATATAAGCATCCCATCAGTGACCATTGAAAAATTAGTCCTAAAGAAACAAATGGGTTTATTGCATGCACTACTTTGCTGTGAGTATATGTTCTTAATTTATTTTCTTCATTATTATCAAATCAAATAGTGTTAAACCCTCAGGTATTAAGGTGAAAGCCAGAAATGAGAAAGGTGAGAGGAAGAAATCCTCAAGTACCAAGCTGAATGAATGTAAGCTGCCAGGCAATAACCCTGACTAGCAGCTCCCCAAAAAAATGCTAGCTCTTTGCAGTGGTGAGATTTAACATGAAAGATGTTCTTGCACCTTAGAGATGCTGGATTAAAGAAGAAGCTGGGGAGTCTGACTGGCCTGTCAAGACTGGTGGCTAGAAAGGAGATAAAACAGAAATAGAAAGAGACAAGAAAGGAATATTCATCTCTCCTTGGGGCTATTCTGTGCAGTTTCTAGCCAGCATTGAATAAATAATTCTCAAAAACAGGTTGGGGAACTCCAGTGCCTGGTTCTCAGCAGTACTTCTAGGCAAAGATTCAGCAGATGCTTACCTTGGGGAATGTCTTCTTAATGTGCATGGAAACACCCAGGGTACATCCATGCAGGTATCCTATAAGTACTACATGATTCTGTGCAAATAATTGCTAAGTAGGGAAATCTGCCTTCACTAAGCTGCACAGGGGTATAACAAAATAACACTTAAGGTCTGCATGATTCAGCTGCTGTAACAATTTGTGATCACATTTGGCTGTTCTCATGTCTTATCTTAAAAATTAGAAACTTTCCTGGATCTACTCTCAGCAGACAGCCTGATGTGATTGTGTCTAAGGAGCCACATGCTGGGAAAAATATGCACTCTTTCAACACATTGTAACAGCCTCCAGTTATCCCAGTTATCAGAGTGAATCAATAGGATTAAGGACTGCCATCCCATTCAGCCAGTGCAGAAGCATACACTAACCACATCCTTGCAAGATAGCTTTGGTGCCATGCTGTTGAAGGTTGTATCATACTTAGAGCACTTTGCATCCTGAAATTCCTCAACTCCAGCTTCTCTTTTGAGCTCACAAGTTGCAACTGAAACCAACAAAAAGCTCTATTAAACATTATCCTTACCTAATTGAATATATTAGTTGCATATAGCAATTACCTTCTCCTTTTTACAGTATAGTAAAGCACTTATGGTACAATAAAATCTACCACACAGTGCTCAACAGCCCAGTGTGTTGAGCAATTCAGTTTTTAGTGCTTCATGTAGGTTAGGAATTGATTTTAATTGCCTGGCATAAATCACACAGTCCTACTGTAGAGACCCTTATTATTTCACAGACAGGGCTGGGTTTAGTCCTGTATATTCATGGGGAATAAGAGGGAAGCAGAACAAAAAGAAAATCACATTTCAGAAGTTTACTTCTGAGGAAGAGAGATTTATTCTGAATTCAATGAAAATTTAAGAAATGCTCTGTACCTATCATGAGAACAGTAGTAAAGAAAACTTTGTTCATCACCCCTAATCCTCAGGCACTGCAACTGTTCCATGAGGTAAACCTTGACAAACTATGTGAGACTAATAAAGACAATTTGCAGTACAGATGGAAATTTATTTTGCTTACACAACTGTCTTTAGCCCTCTTCCTAACATATCCAGAAATAATATCTCCATGTATTTTGCATGTATGTTTGGATTTACAATGCATGTGAGAGGGAAGCACTCTCTCACGAAGTTTGGATCCCATTTGTAGGTTTTCTGTTCCAACACAGTTGAGTCATTTGTCTTAGTAATAACTTAAGTAAAATGAAAACTAAACTTAAGACTAAACCAAAACATCCTGCATTTAAAAAAAAATAACCCAGAGATAAAAGAAAAAGAAAAATAGCTGAAAATGTCTATTTAAGGGTGAAATTGAAGTGTAAATGATCTGCACATGATTGTGAGCCATCATCTAATTAGTATATTGATGGTGATACCATTTTTTGTCTATACTACACAATAGTTCCTGGACACATGTGAACATTACAGGAAAGAGATTTCCATCTCCTATCTTTAAACACCTAGACCACAAATTCAGTCTAATCAATACTGTACTTTTTGTACAAATATCAGCCTTGAACACTCAGTGTCTGCAGTATTAAAGCAAGTCCCCTCAGCATTGCCACATTCTGATGTATCTATACCATCTGTATGAGGAAAAAGCAGAAGATGAGCACTTAGGTACCACAGAGAGGAGTTCAATGCTAGAGTCAAAGGCAATAATTATGGTGATTGAAAGAGATATCTTATGTTTGATTTAGTTACAAGATTTTAAATCTTCAAAGTTATACTTCAAGGCTCAAAGAGGCTTTTTTATGTAGAGAGAAAAAACATCAATCATTTTAAAAATCTGAAATAATTTGCAAAGCAAACTGAAAAATTATTTAACTCTAAACCCATTAATATACCCCTTCTGAAAATGTTTAATTATTGCTTCCAGCATTTTTGAAGACCTTTTAAATTCATTATTGGACTATCAGCTGCGTATTTATCAAATCTGGACAGGCTAGGTCATCATTCATGGAACCAATTTATACAAGGGCAAGTTAACCACCACATGTAAACTGGCTTTTAAAGTTCACAGTGCTGTTACAAAGGTCATGGTGATACTTAGTGAAAATTGAATCATGCAGAAGTCGATACAAAAAGACATATTGTCTTCCTTCAATAAAGAGCTTTAATGCTAGGCCAGTTTACTTACCATCGAACTCTGCAAAGTCAGCAAGCTAATAAAGAATTTAGGATTTATGGGCCCTTTAATGCAGCATAGAAAAAATAGTTAGAAAGCGACAGACTAATAGGCCAATTATCTGAAGAATATTTTGTTTATTTGGGAGAAATTACAAGGAGATGCATAATAAAAATACCTTCAGTAACCAATTTACTCCTACATTAAAATAAACTCATTCACGACTACTGTGCTACAGAAAGTACCATTAAAATGTTCAAAGTTCTTTCCTGATGCCAAACAAAAACTCTTAAACAAGGCAATATACAATATTAATATTGTTTTATGGTCAATTTATGTCTAGACGCAAGCAATAAGAGGTGGAAGAATACTACAGAAATTACAGCTTTTATGCAGGAAACAGGAACAAAGCCCCAAAGGATTGTATCCACATTTGTCTTACTCCAGATTTAGAAATTATTATTTTTTTCCGTATTAGGTATGAGTCTAAAATATTAGCTGTTTTCTTTGCATGAATGAATTCTGGAGAGGGAATAGTCTGACAGTTTTTTATTAAAAAATACTCGAAGAGAATTTTGCCTTTTTTATTTAGCTGACATAACCTAATTGTACTGTGCTTCATACTGGCTAACAAATGGACTTCATGAAAATAACCACAAATGCCCACAGACTCTGACTAATGGCACAATGTAAAAGACCACAAACATCGCATACTTTAGAAGTTTAAGTTCTGCTGAAAATTAAAGAAATGCAAGCCACTATGTTTCTAAAGCAATCAAAATAATGGTATCCCCATATTTTGTGATTTCACAAGCCTTGGCATGAGATATGAAAGAAATTTCATTTGGGGTATTTTATAAAGAGCATTTCTGCATTAATAATCATAAGATGTCATTATAGTTTCAGTATGAAATAAAATAATAAAATGCCATTGTATAGTTCACGTATAATTAATCCTATACATTATCTCCTCTTTGACTTTACTAAAAATAAAATAGATAAGGAGGTAGTAACTGCACAATTTCCTTACTAGGTCATGGGAAAAATGTTATTAGAGAACAATATTCTCAGGATTTTCTGAGACTAGTGTCTCTAAATGTCCTAATTTGGGTCACTATTTAGGCATAAGGATTTTCATTGTTAGAAAACAGGCTATTTCTAAAATCAAGTTTCTTCAAGATTTTTAGGACTAAACTTTGGGAAACTTTGGGAAATTAAGACACACATATCACTTTCAAAGTTCTTGGCAGGAATTTTAGTTTGAGTTGGGAAAAGAAAGAAAAAACTTTGAACTAATTTCTGTGGCCACTGTTTAACCTTTGGACTTCTTTAGACCTAGCTTCTTCCCATATATGAGATTCCAGGAAACCAAGTTTTTGTTTTGTTTCTAACAGATAACAGTAAATTCTTATTAAAGAGTTACTTGTTTTCATTTCCGAACTCAAATTTTGGATCAGTTGCTGAGACATGGTGGCCAGTGCTATCCTGTCCAATTGGTGCTCCTAGAACTGTCAGTCTCAATAGTGTTTGCTTAAAGGAAATGTAAATCAAGATAACATACCAGCATAAAGAAAATGGTAATACTAAATTTGTCTGATTTTTACAGTGGAATTTTCCACTTACCAAAGAAAATTCCAGCAGACAGAGGACTACACAATGTCAGAGTTTTGTTTTTTCATTTGTGTTTAATGGAGAAGATTAAAGGAATAATTCATGTGGTAGATGAATCAAACTATCCTTTTATTGAAATATAATTGTAGGTATAATGTACAGCAAATCAGACTGCTAAAGTGATCCCACACTAAAACAGTGGTTTGATAGCTTTCTCTCCTGCTTGTATGAGTTTGCAATGAAGTAATTTTTTATGAGCCAACAGAGACACACTTGAACTATTCTACAAGGTGCTTCGTAGGTGGGACAAATAATTTATGGATTTTTATTTCTCACAATGGCAGCTTTCTTACTGTCCATAAATCAGAGATTCATGTCAAAAGGAACTTGTGGAGATCATCTAGTCCAATTCACAGGATCAGGACTGGATCTGATATGGATCATCACCTGTTAAAGTATTTTTATCTCAACCCACGAGTTTTCTCCCTTTGACCCTTACTATTCTCTCCCCCATCCCACCAGGGGAGAGTGAGTGAGCATTTATGTACAGCTTAGTTGCCAGATGGAGTTAAACCAAGATAGAAATTTATGGGCCAGCATGTAGGCATAGAAATGAAAGCAATTTTCTTGAGAACTCATAGAAATACAGTGGAATGAGTTGGAAAAACTCCTCAATTTATGCAGAACCCTCTTGCTGTAATACTGTCAGTTGTGTATCGTGTCTTCAGTACAGTCACTGTCTTCCTTTTCCCTTAGCAAAATCTATGATTTTGGTATTCGACAAACAGCTTAGGAATGTGGTGATCCACAAATACAGGTAGAATCACCAACCTTTTTTGAAAAAAAATTTCATAAGAGTTAAATCTTTTAGGAGTATCACTCAGGGGTACCGAGTGCTTCTTTAGAATAAGTTTATATAGTCATCAGTGAGGATGAATGGGAAACAGTGCTGACATAATCAGCTTCAGTGCACCAAAACTTTCAATAAACACACTCTTTGGTAAGCTCCAGTGCTGTAAAGGGCCCTCTACATAGCACAGAAGGAATGTAGGTACTTTTATGTTGAATGACTGAAAAAATGCAATTGTGAAGCAAAGGGAAGGAGGGAAACAAAGAGATAAAGCAATACCTCTCACCAGTGCATTTTTACCTGCAAATACTTAATGAAGAGCCTGTGGGTGGATGCCTTACAGAAATAAACTTAAAATACAGAAGTGTTCAATGAATTAGTTAAAGTGTGGCACATGAGAGTTTTTTCAAGGACCATGGTTGCTTTCAGGAAATAAGTGTGTAACAATTAAAACTGGCAGAAACGAGGACAGGGAAAGACAAAATGCCTTACAGTAACAGTTTTTAAGGTTTTTTCCTTTCAGATACAGGCAGGTAGTTCTGCTTTTGCCTGGAGAGAGCAGAAAACAGAGCTCAGCTCTGCAAGTGTCTGCAAGTGTCTGCTGAGGGAGCACAGCCCTTGTCACCTTGGGTGCTTTGGAGGCAGGGGAGCTGCGTGACTGCCACCGAACGAGAGCAGCCTTCAGCAATGCAACTACTGTCATGGCCAGAAACCAGGCAGGGTCTTGCCAAGTTTCCCCATGCTGTTTCCCCATGCTGTTTCCCCATGCTGCTCTCTCTTAAGTGCCTCATATGAAAGGGGTGTTTTTTTACCAGGGAAAGACTGACTCGGCCCACGTGCCTGATGAACTCCCCATTCCTTCAAAGAGGCTGTTGACACAGCTGCCAATTAAGGCCATTTGTGCTGTACACAAATGACTACAGAGTCTTTGCACAGGCCAAACAGCACGTGGATTTTCATTCATTACTGTCATAGGTTAAATTTAAGCTGGTGACAGAGAACAGATGTGAGGGGTCCTTTAATCTTGAGCTTTTTCATCCAGGCCTGGAAGTATTTCCAGGGATTTTTCTGAGGGCTATAGACCCAGTTTATACTGCATAAAAAATGATCAAGGTCACCAAAGGTCTGTATTTTGACAGTGTCCAAGCAAAAGCCACTCTTTCCTGAGCACCTTTGACATAACCTTCATCCAAATCCAAATCTTGAGGTATTATTCTGCCATACAGAAGCAGAAGGAAGACTGTCAGTGTCCATATCTCTGCACTGATCGGCTCCTCCCCAGGATGAGGAGAATTACACAGAGACCTCAGGATACTTTGTTATTTTTGTGTGAGTCATCAAGAGACAAAGGAAAAAGAGGTGGATCTTCCATCCTACTGAAATGCATATGGCAGTGGCAGGCAGGACTATTTTCTTCCACTCATCTCAGAAGACCCAAATCCTTCTAGGATGCTACTGTCACATCCCCAGCTGACCCATGAGCACTTACAGCCTGAGAACATTTACAGCCACGTTCTGGGGATGCACTTCCACAGCTGTAGCTATGCTTCAACATCAAAATCCCTCCCTCTGTGGCTCAGTGTTAATGTTAGTATGTGTCTGAATAGAGAAGTGAATTTCCTCTTGTGTTTTCCCTTACATTGTGAATCCTCATATATCCATAAAGACATACATAGTATAAGCTTCAGAATACTATATTTACTATATAATACTATAAGCCATTTAAATTGCATTTTACACTGAGAAAAACAATCCCACACTAATTGCCCAGTTTCTTCACGTGTGGTGTTCAGTAATTGCATGCACAGGGAGGTGATGATCTGGTGTTCTTTCAAAAATCTAGTAAGGATTAATGCAAACAGATCACCTCCGTTCCAAACAGCTGGACAACAGATATCAATGCAAAACAGGAGAGACCTTGGCCCACTTGACTTCAGGAAGAACCAGGTGTCTACTGCACCATTCCAAATCTGTTTGCACTTCTGAACTCTGCAGCTGTTAATATCTCTCCACAATCATCTCGCTAAACTGCTTCTATGCACATCTGTATCTGACAGGCTCAATTCTCCTGAGCACTTGAAAAAACATGCATCATGCAGAGACACCATTAATAGGAATTCAGATGGTGAGACTGATGTTTTCTTTCTTCATCAACATCAAGCATTTTCCTGGGAAAACAACGTTTTCCTGTTGTTAAGATTCTACACACAGAAGCAGAAAAGGGAAGTAGGTGAAAACTAGTAAAAGCATACAGGAAAGTAGACTGTACCATTCTGTGGGTCACTTTCCAGGGTCATCTCATATATTTTCTGTTCACAAGAAAACTTCTGCAGGAAAATATTTGAAAAAAAAGTCACAGAAAAGTCAGGTCTAATAGAGAGAAACAGCCCACAATTTAAATCCTTTTCACTCTATTAAAGTACATTAGGGCTATTTCTGATGTTTTCTGGCTGTTTTGAAGATGAGGCCACTCACATCAATAAATCTCTCCCTGATGCATTGATTTCATTTTACTTTTCTCTTTTATTGGCAAACAGGTTAAAACACATATTTACACATTAATTTCTAAGATCTTTGGCTCAGGCAAAATAATCTACATCTACAGAAAAATAAACAGCCAACAAATGGATTATAGAGCAGTTGCCAAAGGTTCAGACTCATTGCTGAATAATTTTTTCCTTTCAGTTTGGATACCAGCCCACAGTACTGAAAATTTACATGGCAAGTATAACCAATGACCTCCACTTTGTCTATTCTATTGTAAGCACAGCAATGAAAACAAGAAAATAATGCTGGGCAAAATCAGCTTTCCATCTTACTTAAAATCCATACATTGATTTTCATTGAATCACAGAATAATTTAAGTGGGGAGGGACCTCTGATCCAGCCCCCAACCCAAATCAAGGCCAGCATCACAGTCAGACCAGCTTTTCCAGTTCTTAGAGTCTCCAAGTATGGAAATTATGCAGTCTCAGTGCAGATTGCTTCAGTGTTTGATGACTCTCATTATTTAAAAAAATAAAAATCTAATATCTATTTGGAATTTCTGTTTTGTCCATTGCTTCTTGTCGTTTCACTATGCACTTCCAAACAGAGTATGGCCTCAACTTTCTTATAACCAGACATTAGGTAACTGAAGGAAGCAATAAGATCCTCTTGGCCTTCCCTTTCTCAGACAGAAAAAACAGTTCTCTCAGCAGCATTTCCTACATCAAAAGCTCTAGCCCCAGCCATCCTGGTGGCTCTCTGCTGAACTCATTCCAGTGACTGAATGACTTTTTGCTACCATCTATGCCTACTGTATCTTGGTACACTCCATAAACACTGTCTTCATCTAATGAGATGAAGTTTAAGTTTACATGTGTGGGTGAATCTGGTACTAACAGCAAATGAATGATCACCAACCAGTAGCAGACAGATATTTTGCAAACAAAATCTCAGTTCCCTTCTTTCCTACATGTGCCAGTACACCATAGCACATCCAGTCTAGCATGTGCCTTGAGCAGACCAGAGACATGCCCAGTTCTGTGGCAATGTGCTATGTAAAGTGTGCTGGTGTGCAAGAAGTCAGCTCTGTAGCCTATTAAATCATGGATTTCAACAAGCATATGCCCCTCATTATGCCATGTGTCCCCAAAAATACAAACCTGTAATGAGAAATTCAGCAAAACTAAACCCCAGCAAGTAAGAAGCTAGAGATGGTGCATGCAGGGAGAAATACAGATGCATTTTGATTCCACAAATGCCAACCTATTATTGCCAGGTATGTCACATTTGCCAACAAATTAAAGACCAAATTAAAGACTCATTTGAAGTTGCTTGTGAAACAGCTCTTCACTGATTGTGGAATAGCCTGTTAATACACCCCATCTAAATTCTACAATTCATATTCCTCAGATAACACAACATATGCAGTGCTGCTAATAAAACATACACATAGTTTTCTAACATGGTCTGGCAATAGTTAAGCATTATAGTTTGAACAATGGGTCAGTGTTGAGGTGACTGCAGTTCAGCTCTCTTTTGCCAGCTATGGTACAGCAGTGACTAAAGAGAAAGCAATTCCTGTGTATTAGCAGCTTTGAGACCAGCTAGAAGAGCCAAATGGTGCAGTTAACCAAGGGATAACATGCACAAACAAAGGCATTTTTCATATTCTCATAGCTATGGATCAAATTTTGCCCCGAGGACTACACTAAATTTTTTAATTCACTTTTTAAGTCTGTTTTGCAATATTTTCTATTAGTGAAAGACTCAATCCATCTATGCTGGATTCATTTCTATCTAACTAGGAAACTCATGCTGTCTTCATTAGAAATCCCAGACCTCTAAAAAAAGCTGAATTTTCATCAAAGTGCAGCAAAATACTGAAGATCTGTTTTCTTCTCTCTTTTGTGGACAAATTTTTCCTAAATCCAGGCACTAAATTACTGCTGATGGTTAAGTTCATGCTCTAAAGCCTTTGCAGCTGTGTTGTTACCTGGTACAGTGTACATAGACTCAGTGTCTTTACCACTGCTCCTGTATAAGCTGTGAGCTTGTGGTTAGAATGTCAGCCAGCACTTCCATGCACTTATTATTTTAATGGATGCAGTGATCACAGAACTTTTCTTACATCTCTGACATCATTCCATTACTTTTACTATTTAAACAAGTAAAACAAGGGTAAAAAACCCAGCCCAGCTCCTTGAAGCTTTTTTTTGATAAATGTCAGACTGGAAACTACACTTAGAGAATGTTGTATTCACTTCATAAATTGTAAATAGATTTCATTATAAATTGATTAGAAGGGCAAAAATTAGAGTACCATTTAAATTGCATTTTCACAAGTATTCATTAAGAAACGCATGCATTCTTGCATACTTCATAAAAAATAATGATCTGACATTTTTTCTTTCTTTCCATTGGTTGAGGATTCTCCAAAGAACTATCTCCTGGAAAAAGAGAACCCCCTTTCTCACAATTTGCATTATTTTGAAAAAGAATCAATATATTTAAAAGTGAGAAGAGTAAAATTTAATTCCACAGAATATGAAGAGATGATATGACCAAGAGCACACTCTTCAGATAGCTACCTTCTCTTAATGGTGAAACTCCTGAAGGAGTGATGATAGTTTCTTCAGGTGTGTTTCATGAATATTTACCCAGAATGACACTTTTGAAGAATTTGATACAAATTTCACAGGTCTCTCACTCAGAAAATAAATGTCATGTCTTGATTGAATGCTGGCATCTGAAACAGAACAGCAGAAAGGCAGAAAGGTAATCTTCACTCACTTGAATCTGTTATTCATATAAGAAAAATAGTATGTAGAAATCAAAAGAAAAATTACAGAGACAACTTCCTTATATTTTACAGATTTTTTTTTTCAAAATTGTTTTTCTATCTCAATACAAGAACAAATATTTACAACTCTAGATGTCTGGAGTCAATTCTTTACATTAAAGAGAAAGATATGTTTCTTTTTGCTGTTACAATCTAAGAAACAAAACAATGCTGTACTCATAAACAATTATATGATAGTCACATTTCATGAGAATCCATATCTATTCCTGCATCAAACTTAAACCTTAAAAGATATCTGCATTTCAAACTTCAGCTTCCTTCATTTATCTCTGGTCTAGTAGCAATACATAGTCCATTTGCCTCATTTTACACTGAAAATTATTTTGGAAATATAATATTTGCTGCCAGCTTAAAACCTTTTCAAAAAATTTACAGAACCCAAAGTATTGTGGTAAAAGTCCAGAATGTCAAAACTTCAAATAATAAAACAAGACAGATAAATAAGCTTTAATTACTGGAACAAGAGAGCTTTATGCTATGTATACAGTGCATAAAATTCTTACTGAAACTAGCAGAATTTTTTGCAATCACATCACAAATCCTCCACATAAGATGAAAATTTATACACTTAATACTTAGTCCTATGCCAAGCAAATATTCATGAAACCACATGAAGTACTAGCAGTTTCACTAACTGCTTCTACATGGTAACAATCATAAATACTTATAATTATGTCAAAATAATATCAAAACAGAAAGAAAGACCTCAGTTTTCAAAATGAAGATTCAGTGCTACTTTTCTTTTACACCTTTAGTTAAACATCACTATCAAGTATCTGTGATACTGCTAAGTATCATTGAATGGCAAGTTATTAAATTTCAAATTAAAAAGCCAACAAACATTTTACAGTAGCATTAATTAAAGAGTTTAAAAAATGGTTAAATTTGGATGTGTACTGATGTTGGATCAATATTACAATTTAAATACAGGCTAGATACGGAGTCCAATTCAATTAAATCACAGACATCTCTATCTTATTTATCAAAACTCAGGGTTTCTTCACAGCTGTTTCACTTCAGTTTATGAGGGAAAGAAGGGCCTATTCCTAACTATGCAGTAGTTCTGAATCCAAAATTTCCACATGTTTGGATCCAACATTTGGGTCCTGGCCCATTTTTGCAACATGTCAGAGCAAAGCCTTAAGACATCAAATAAAAGGGGATTCTGGGATTAAAGGCAAAAAAGGCATTTTAAAGTCTAATTAAAAATATTATTAATTATCCCCTCTGCACTATATATATTATTTCAGCATGTGCCCCAGGCATGACCCACTTCCTGATAAAAACATTTTTAAAAAGGACTGGGCTACTGAAGTATCTGTGGGCGTTTTGGTGATTCTGTTCTCTGTAAGAGCAATGTTGTGCAAATGTTTTACTTATAAAATGTTTCTAATATCTCATCTAGCTCAAAAATAATGTTGGGGGGAAAGTGCCAGGAATATATATCTTGGTTTTTAAATTACAGTGGTTTCAGTAATGAATCTGCTTCCTTCACACCTGGAAGTGTTCAAGGCCAGGCTGGAAGGGACACTGAGCAACCTGATCTAGTGAGTGACATTCCTGCCCATGACAGGAGGGTTGGAACTAGATGATCTTTAAGGTCCCTTCCAGCCCAAACCAATCTATGATTCTGTGACTCAAATCTCAGTAAGTGCTTTTGACTAACTTCTAAGAAAGACAAGCTGACAAAATGTATGAAATGTATTTATTTGTGATTTATAACATGAAACTTCCCTGCTGGTATTTACTAATGGGTTATTTTATTCAGTTTAAATCCAATTTTTTGATTAAAGTATGACCTCATGCTACTCAAGTGAACATGAGAATATATTGTTGCAATATGACATAGCACGGTGACTCAGTCCAAGCCCAGCCTGTAGGATGATGCAATTGTGATGGCAGAGCAGCTCTGGTGAAAGTTTATTAAGAGCTTCATTATGAATTTTTTTTAAAAAGACAGAGACATTTTAGGTCAGTCTGTTTTAAAAGTCATGTAACTTTAAGCATTTATCATTAATGTTTAAGCTAGATGTGGTGCTTCACTCAACTACTGACATTCCATGTGCTAAATCTTCCCTTTCTCACTGTCAAATGTAAATGGTCTGCCAGTGTGACTGTGAAGCTATGATCAAAAGCATAATGAAGAGTTGTCCTTGGGCCTGAGGAGCATTGCAATCCTGCCTTAGGGAATCTAAATGCCATTGCATTTAACTATCTGTATGGCACCTTTTCAGATCTAATATCTTAAGGTAGACTGGATGATGAATGTTCTTTACTGAATATTTCAGTATTTTCCAACTTTTGAAGTATACATGCAAGCTTTTTCAGAACATATTACCTACTTCCTTATTCTTTTCAAAATAATGGCCTCGTGCTTTTGTGCACCCTTAAAATGAAGCCTTATTGTTAAACATTTTATTCCAAGTAAAATACACAGTTACCTCCCAGACAGTCTTTGAAATTTTGTAAACTCAGTACAGTTTAACCAGTGATTTGAATTTACTGAATTTTGCATATTTTACTGCAAATAAGAAGATATTAAATGTAACTGCACTCTGGAGTATAGTTTTTTTTTATATTTTATTGTCTACATCCATACAGAGGAGCTAATATAAACACTGGAAATGTGACATAATGGAATTAAAGTGCAGTCAAGCTAAGTAATATTTGATATGTTTCTGTAAAGTGAAAAGCAATGAAATTAGCTCTTAACTGAAAAGTACAGGTCAGCTCCAAATAGTGACTAAAAACGAAAGTAAATTATGGTACCTCAGTGTCTTCTAGCAAATGCAACATATTGCAGTTAAAGTCATAGACTCCAGGCCTGCCAAAGGAAACCAAAATCCTGAAAGATCCTGAGTGCATCCTAATGGTATGCATGAGTATTTTTAAGGAAAAATTAATATCCATTCCAATGGGTGCATGTAACAGATCATGTCAGCATTTACAGAGTATCATAAACAACTATGTCCTCAAATAGAAAACTTCTTCATGCAAGTCCCTGCTCCATATTGGTTTGTCTCTACAAAAATAAGAATAAACTAAAAGGAACCTAGACATATTTTGATGACTAAAACTTCTTTTGAAATTATGAAGCTCTCCAAAAGAAGTTTTAGTAAAATCATAACAAAATTCTCTATGTTAAGTGATGTCATCCTGATGTTTTCTGACTTCCTCAAACACCAGAATGTTCTTTGAACTGTACTGCAAGAGCTTGGAATGCTTTTCAGACAGAAGTGCCACCAAAGAATTCACATAGAAAGCAATTTCTGTTTTACTTCACTGTTCTCTGCATGACCATTAGCTGAAAATAAATAAAAAAAATATGTCTAATTTGTCTCAAAGGGAATGATGGAGTTTTAGGAGTACCGCTAATTTCTTTAATCATTGCCCAAGGCTAACACTAATTTAAAAGTTAACTTCTCCCAAAAAGCTTCTTCTTTCTTCAAAAACTATTCTTCATCAGGAAAACTTCCAAGTATCAATGACAAAAATATGTGTTTATTTACAGTGATCAAAACCTAGCATCATTTACCTTGGAGCAATTTTAGCAGAAACAGCAAAAACCTTTTCCAGTCTTTTTTTTTTTTTTTTTCTTTTTTTCCCCATTAAGGAAAATATATTCTCTGTTTCATTTTACCATCTCAAAGGCCATGTTACTATAAATGCATCCTAGAGTGAAAATGAATGGATGGGAAAAGGAAGTAATTCACTCTCTGAGTAGTTAATTTAAATCAGGTAGGAGAGGGTTTGTTTCCCCCTAATAGTTAGGAAATAAAGCTCATGTTGTGGCAAACAACCAATATGCCACAGGAGCTGCAGATTTTTAAAGTGTGCAAACAAATTCTAGCTAGATGAAGGTTTTTGCAGAAAATGTTTGCCTCTGTTGTGATTGATAAAGCTCTGAGTCATAATCACATACAATTACATTTAGGTGATCCAATGAAGGTGACATTGTTTTATTGCTTCAAATGTATAAGTACAGATGCACAGAACTCTGTGGACCTCACTTAGTTATAGTGCTGTATTTTATTAATATCAACCCACCTCGGTAACAAGATGTATCAATGGCTGACTGAAAGAAACAATGAACATGTTATTCATCACTTTATAACATTGAGTGTGCTATCCTAAAGATATTTAAGTTCTTTGCATAAAACTGGGACAAAAAAGAAAAAAGTTGATGAGCATTACAAAAAGAACAGACTTGTTTTAGCATTATTTGATTTTCAGAATGTGGTTTATTTATTTACACTTTTTTATAAATTCACATGTGTGTATTAGAATCCAGCTTGTTCACTTTTTATTGTCTAGTAGATCCAAAGGACCAGTTCTCTAGGGAGAAGAAGAGGCTTTCATGCAACTTTCTGCCACAATATCATTCTTAGACGATAGCATTTCCTCCATAAAACTGTACAGTAATGTCTAATAAGAATCTCTTGTAGTGGAACAATCATATCTCTGATGGTATTACACTTTCACAACAATCATGCTAAATACAATCACTTGTGGTATTGTTAATTTTGTGTTGTACTGATCTTCTGTGTAGGGAGGGGTTACAGATGCTGTTAATATCTGAGGAGTTTAATAGAGTAAGGCTACAAGTTAGAAGCAGTAAACTTCACAAATAAGGGTGAAATTTAAAATTCCCTGAGCTCAAGGTTAACTGACTTAGCCAGCCACTAGGTCTAGGACATGCCAAATCTCTGTTTCCAGGCTTCCACATCCCCAAGACTACACCTTCCTTTAGCTAGGGCAGGCTAGACACCATAGACCACATATGGGTACATTCAGGAGGACATTTAAAATTGAAGGCTTTAATCACAACCTGAATTCTATCCTGCAGAGTTTGTTGTAGCTTCTGATTTTGTAAGAAACATTGCAGACACCAACGAGACTCACTAAAGTCAATAAATAAATAAAAAGCCACTGTTGACTTCATAGCAGTGGTGATAGATTTATCTCAGGATTTTAATCAGACCTCAGGAAGGCAATTTTTAGCTGTGGCTTTGAGTGCTGACTATCTGAAGAGAGTAGCTGAATTCCTCAGTCAAGAGGCCTCTTTTCAAGAAGTTGCCACAGCTCTTCAGGGTTTGGCATCCCAAGGAAGTGGCAGTAGCTAATGAGCAGTCCTGAGTCTGATGTCTGACCTCCAAGGACACACTTAAGTGACCAGAAGCCCCCATGCTCAGCACAAGGCTGTTCTGCATCATCTTTAAGAGGCACATAAAACCCTCTCTTTACTTGTTATGCCTGAAAGTCAAGGGAAGTAATTGTGCCCCTCTGCTCTGGTGAGAACCCACTTGGAGTGCTGTGTTCAGCTCTGGGACCTCCAGAACAGGAGAGACTTGGATCCAAATTACTCCAAAGGAGGGCCACAGAAACAGTCAGAGGGAGGGAGCATCTCTCCTATAAAGAGGGTTGAAAGTTTCAGGATTGTTCAGTCCAGAGAAGAGAAGGCTCCAGGGAGAATTTAATTGCAGCCTTTCAGTACTTGAAGAGGGCTTATAAGAAAGATGAGGATAGATTTTAATCAGGTCTGTTGCAACAGGACAGGGGGCAATGGTTTTAAACTAAAGGAAGGTCAGTTCAGAGGAGAACATATAAGGAACAAAGTTTTTATGATTATGGTAGTGAAGCACTGGAACAGAGAAGCTGTGGGTGCCCTATCCCTGGAAGTGTTCAAGGTCAGGTTGGATGGAGCTCTGAGAAACCTGGTCTAGTAGAAGGTGTCCTTGCCCATGGCAGAGGGGCTGGGCTAGATGACCTTTAAAGGTCCCTTCCAGCTGAAAACATTCTATGATTTTATGATTCCCTGCCTACCTTTGGCAGCCTGAGTTACCTTGTGTAAGCCAGATACTCACCCATACTTAGTCTGAATCCTACTGAGCAAGGGTCACATTTGCTTCCTGTTGTCTAGCTCTCCCCTTCAAGAAACTGTCTTCATGCAAGGCATTTTCTTTTACAGGAATTTCTATGAGTCTGTGGCAGAGAAAATGAGACTGCAGAAGCTTGCCTAGAATTCAGTTTGGAAGATGATGAAAGAAAGGGAAAATTCCCTCTGCTTCAGTAACAAGATTACAGGCAGTTTTTCCAAGAGTTTTTTATTTTGTTTTGTCTCTGGATAGATGATGTTGAAACACTTCAAAACAAACAAACCAAAAATTTAGTCATATCAAGGAACTAAAATGTTTCAGCTTAGGCCAGTTCCATTTAAAATTACACTGATGAGAGGAAATATCCAAATTATCAAACTAAACATTTATAGCTTGTGAAAATTGAATATTTCCATGAAATGTTTATTAGTCATGTATTTCATGAGACCATTTCCATCAAGGCATATTTTACAGGATCCTAGGAGAATGCATCTAGAAAAAACGCCTAAAGAAAACATCTTGTGTTGGGAAAGGATAAACAATTGACACGATCACAATAAAAACTCTTCGCAATTGTAATGAAATGCTCTTTCCATCAACTTGTCAGCATCAATTTTTTGCCATCTTCCACTAAGACAGGTTGTACCTTATGCAGGGTATCTATTCAAGGGCTGGGAAAGGCAATCAGGAGGGAAGAAGGAGGGGAAAGGGATGAGTTCAAGTGCTCCCTGTTTAGACAGGATTAAGGCAATGTTTTTACATTCAGATCAATTAGGTATCAGAAAAGGTAACTAACTACAAATATCTTCACCCTCCTCCTCTAGATCTTTTGTGAAAATGTATTCACTACATTTTCACAAAAGATAGGACAATCTCCCTTTCCTACTACATATTTAGAAAACAAACTAACAAAACCAACACCAAAAAGAAAAAAAGGCCAAAGAAGAAATATACTGTCACAAAGTAGAACTTTATATTTCTTAAAGCTCTTTTTCTCCATATGCTTTCATATAGTCTTCCCCAGTGACATGTGAATTTTTGTCTGTAAAATAGATTGTCTTGACTTTTCATTTGCACTAGTTTTCTGTAATACAGGAAAAGAAAAGAAAACATGTTCTTATTGCAGCACTGTTAGTTTTATCCATCTGGAAAGCATAGGTTTTCCTCTGTGGCATCCCAATGACCATAAGAACGGAAACATAATGACAAAATTAGATGGTTTAATAAGCTCCTGAAGTCCTTTAATTAAAGAAAACCTACAGAGCTTTTAAGCGTGTTTTAGCACATGAGGTAACACACAAAGAAAACCCTGTGCTTGGACCCTGATTTAAGACCTTGAGAACCTGGCACTCTGTTTAGTGGACACAGGTCCTGTGACCAGAGGAGAAGCATTCTCTGTCCCTTATAACACGAAACATGCAAGGTCATATCTCATAATTTAGTTCACTACTGAATAAGTGAACTAGCTGAAAGCACTGAGTGCTTTTAGAGTTTGACCATAGAGACTAAAAATCCATACTATGTTGGGTAAATATAGGGTAATGTAGGCCACTGAAAAGAAATTATTTATAAACAAAAGATTTCAAAATACAGAAGCACTAAGAGTTCATAGAGGCCTGGGAAAATAGGTCATAGTAAATGAAAAATAAGAAAACCAAATTGCCCTGATTAAAAGAACACAAAATCTACAGAGCTGCCCAATATCCCTTAGCCATTCATTTCTATCAGATTTGCTGGAACAGGTGGTGCAATATGAAATTGATTTTTTAAATTTGCCATCAATGGATACTGCATACCTACACTAGCTACATATGCAACCTGTGAAATCAATCTGTGTGCACTATTAAGATGAAGTTACTCATTTGAAGGGCAAATCTAATACTAAGTGTACAACATTTTGATATTCCATTAACTCTGAGCCTAGATTATGTTTCTAAAATTAACATCTGTTACCCAGTAATCAATGAAGAGTGTGAAATACCTTTCTAAGAATCATTGTCTTATAATAACAGAGGCAGTGTTGAAACAAAATGTATTTAAGGAGGAAAAGGGAAGAAAGGATTCCTTTGAAAGACCAGAGAAGTTGAACTTACTCTAATCACAGGTACAGGATCTAATTTTTTTAAAAAATCTACCAGTTAGACTAATTGAACATTTGCCTGTTTGGAGTCAAGGCTGGGGACTGTTCAAGGGATGCAGTAGTGTGAATTGCAGAATGACAACAGCAGATACATGGGGAGCAGAGCTCGGGCCTGACACTGTTCTGCACACAAATACAGCAGGACAAATGCACCTCTTGCACTGACTTCCAAAAGTCCTACACGGCTGTGGAATGTTATGGGAAAGGTTCAGCTGCTTGTCAGCTCTGCTACAAAACAGGATTTACTGCCCTTCCTGGACTGACTGCATCCCAGGTTCATCATCTCCTCTTGTCTGCTGACTGCTGACTGTCCACAGGACTTAGCACAGTCACCAGTGCTGCAGGATTGCATCTTCTTGGTGAGATCCTCTGCATCTGGGCTGTCCTTTGCTATGAGCCCACTCTCCTCTGTGGAACAATCTGACTTTACTGCTCCCCATCAATTAGAATTATGCCAAAAGCACTCTTAAATGAAATATCTCTCTGAAGGGTCAAACCCTAGAGAAGAAAAACCTTCTTGTGTTGCCAGTTCAAGAGGAAATGAAGTTGTGCATTTAATATGCAGGCAAGAGAATGGCTGTGGCACCTCCAGATACTCCAGACTTAGTAAAAAAAATCAATTCAGACTGAGAGTGGGCAAATTAATACTGTGGAATACAGTGGCTGTACTGTATAATCTGTATAAACACTCAATGTCTTTCTCTACATTTCAGCAAAGATTTAATACAGGAGTCTGTGGTGAGCTGACATAATACTGAGATTTCATTTTATTTTTAAAATACACCACAGATTGTTTATTAATACATGAAGGATTATAAATATTTAAAACAGGTCTGTAATTGTCAAAATCAATGCACAAAATATATTAGCTGATTTTTGCACTTACACTGTTTATTTGGTTACTCAGAAATTTGGAAAAGTCTAATTCACAATGGATTGCATCAGTAATGTTTTTCTTCCATAAACATATTTTGTAAACTAAATTATCTGTTAGTAACATAAATCTAGACAGTCAGTTATACCCTGACTTCTCTCTTGCCTTCAAAAACAAACCCAAATCTCTCCACTGTCTAATCCTAGAATTTTTTGGCTCAGGAAAAATTTCTCACAAAAGTCAATAGCAACAGCAAATTAAATCCAATAGAAATTTTACATGAATGAGGACATTGTGAAACTTATATATGAAATTTTCCTTGTCATCACACGGAGGAAAGGATAAGAAATTCCCTTTTCTCCTTCTTCATGACTCTTTCGGAAGTTGATGCCAGGGCAAGCTGTGAACAATATTCTATGCGATCTGGAAAAATGCTGTACTCTTGAAAGGATGTTTGGGGGTTTTTTCACACATCATGACTTGTTTTACAAAACTTAGGAATCATTCTAAGTTTCCTAGTGTGTTACATACAATAACATAAATATGTTCAGGAGTATGTGTGTGTCTTTTTTATACAGTGACCTTCTAACATTCATTAACTGTGTTCCTAGGGGGTGCACACCCAAGAGAATGTGTGAAGGGAAAGGAGAGAAAGGAGAAAACCTGTCCAAGTCTTCCTAAGCAACAGCCACCCAGTTAATAAATTACTGCCTGTGAAAGGGCACCCCCAGCTGTGTCTTTGTATACCAGCTGGTTCCCAGGAGTCATTCCCTCAGGACTTGGGCAGAACCTGGTATAACTGGACAGGAGGATGCATGTCTGTAAGTTCCACTGAGCCTAAAAGAAGATTTTGGCCCTACATTAAATTTTAGCAACTTAAACACAGGACAAATTCTCCACAAGAATAACGTGTAAATACACTGGCTGCCATGGAATGGCAATGACTGAGATCTGAGCTATTCATTTAGCAGTGTATTTTGATTTCAAAATTCATTTCACTTGTGCTCCTCTGGTTGAAATACATTATGACTTAGTCATTCTTTGGAAGTAGTAGCCACAGCCTTGTCCTTTTGTGTAAGTTATGACCCAGTATAATTGTATTCAAAAACCTCAGTGTAAAATATGAACATTCAGAATATGAAAGTTAAAAAACCAATCCAAAAATACTAAAAACCTTCCCTTAACTATTGATGTTGAGGTTATAAGGCCAATTCAAAGGAAAATCTTAAAACCACTTTTTTTCCCCTTTTTTTTTTCTTTTTTACAGTATTAATGCAAATCTTTTGCTCTAAGGCTGCTGGCAGACAAATAAAAAAACACCTGGGATTTGTCCTAGATGATTTCTGGATTTCACTTTCTCCAATATCTCTCACATCTGGTCTGTTTTCAGCTTTTGCTGGTTTCCCTCTGAAATTACTGCAAAGACAGTCTGTGTTGAGATTTACACAATCACTACCCATCTCATGTCCCAGATGTTCTGTCTTCCAGGTATTTGCTTTGTTTCCCAGTACTAAGCTCTCTTCCCAAAATCCATTCAAAATGCTGCTGTCAAAATTACCTTTCTATTTTATCACTTTTGCCATGATGACCCCTTTGCTTCTTCATTTACCTCTCCAGAGAGCAAACGTTTTCTGTCTACCTACTTAGGCCTCTTGATTTTGGTCTTAATTGAAGTACTCTCTGTGCTGGTAATAGCAATAAACCTCCAGAACATTTTTAGCTAATCAAACACAATATAAAACATTTCTTGGAACAAAAAAAAAATTCTAGTCTATGTTAAAACAGTCTAGACCTTACCCACACCAGGGCAAGCCTCATGGCCTTTCCAGCTGGAGTTGTTTTCAGAGGAAGGCTTGGCTGCCTGCTCCAGGGGAGCAAGCAGTGTGGGACAACAGAGAGAAGCTGGCAGGAGTTGGGGAGCTGCCACTGAGAGAGACCTCGACAGGCTGGAGAAAGAGGAAAAAAAGAAGTTTGCCTCATGAAGTTCAGCAAAGAACTTCATGTGAAGTGCTGCACCCTGGAACGCACCAGTACAGGCTGGGTGTTACTGGCTGGAAAGCAGCTCTGCAGAAAAGACCTGGGCATCCCAGTGAACAGCAGTGGCCATGAGCCAGCAATGTTTTCTTGGAGCTAAGGAGGCCAACAGCCACCAGGAGGTCCAGTGAGGTGAACCTTCCCCTCTCCTCAGCTCTGGTAAGACAGAGCTGGAGTGCAGCATCCAGTTCTGGGCTCCCCAGTACATGAACAACATGGCTATTCCAGGGCAAGTCCAGCAAAAGGCCACAAAGACAATTAAGGGTTTGGAGCCTGTCAGAGGAGGAGAGGCTGAAAGAGCTAGGACTCCTATTGGAGAAGAAAAGAGTCAGGGGGATCTTATAAATATGCAAAACACATTGATGGAGGGAATAAAGATGGAGTTTGACTCTTCTCAGTGAAGCCCAGTGACAGAACAAAAGGCAATGGACACAGATAAAAGTACAAGAAATCCCACTTAAATATAAAGGTGATTGATGCCTCCCTCTCTAGGCTGGGAGGTTGTGGAGTCTTGGAGATATCCAAAACCCAACTGGGCATAGCCTGGAACAACCTGGTATAGTTGGCCCTAATTTGAACCAGGGGATTTTATGAATGATCTCCAGAGGTGTCTCTCAATCTGAGACTCTTATTCTGGCAAGTCTCTGTTTTAAGAAATAGAAATAACTCTTAAAAAAAAAAGAAAAAAAAGTCTGAGAGACATCTGTCTCCTAAAAGCCTTGTGGGGAACATACTGTCCTGTGATATGAGAGGTGATATGAGAGTCCAAAGCATCTGTTTCAGGTCGGGAATACAGGACAGTGCCCTGTCCAGTCCAGGGGGAGAATCTCTTTGGAGTAAGGCATCTCGCTATCCTTGAAACACTTCATGCTAATCCTACATGTTGAATGTTTCAAAAAAAGGAATCTATTTCTATAGAAAAATACTGACTTTTCAAAATAATCTGCTACTCATATTCTAAATGGATGCATAGGTAAACGCCTCATTTTGTCCTTAAGCATGTTCTAATCTTGTGTAATTCATCATTATAAAGCATACATATATTCTAAAAGTGCGGAACTAGTTGATTGCAATATAAACTTCCATATATCTATCTTAAAATGTGCTTGTGCTATTAACAAAAGCTAGGGAGGGCTTTTTGTCCAGGCTTCGTATTCAGGAAACCTTTTCTTCACCAGGTCTACCTGCTACTGGTGAAATGGAAAAGACAGTGTTATGCTACTTTCAGTTTCTATAAACAGAGACTCCGCGTCTCACCCGTAACTGAACCTTTTTCTCTGATCTTGTACTCGCTAGTACAATGCACAAATTTCAGTTTTCCTTCTAGTTAATTTTTCTTTTTTATCATATTATTTCCTTTTTTTTGTCCTCAAGGTTATTCCAAAAAGGTGTCTCTGGAATGTATTTTGATGTATTCATCCAAATTAATCCATTCATAAAATCATAGAATCATTAAATCTAGGAATGATTAGGGATGACTAGGGATGATCCTCGTCCTGCTGACCACATCATTTCTGATCCAAGCCAGGGTGCCATTGGCCTCCTTGGCCACCTGGGCATACGCTGGCTCATGTTCAGCTGCTGTTGACCAGCACCCCCAGGCCTTTTTCCCCAGTGGCTGGAAAGCTTTCCAGCCACTCTGCTCTCCAGCCTCTAAGTTTGTGTGGTGTTACTGTGACCAAAGTGCAGGACTCACCACTTTGCCTTATTGAACATCATAGCGCTGGTCTCAGCCCACAGATCCAGCTTGTCCAGATTCCTCTGCAGAGCCTTCCTACCCTCAAGAAGATCAAGATTCCTGCCCAACCTGATGTCATCTGCAAAGTTACTGAAAGTGCCCTTGATCCCCTCATCAAAGTCATCAATAAAGATATTAAACAGGTCTGGCCCCAACACTGAGCCCTGGGGAACACCACTAATGACCTGGATGTAACTCCATTCACCACCACTCTTTGGACCCAGCCATCCAACCAGTTTTTTGTCCATCAAGAGCTCTAGTCATCTGGTGCCCACTGTCAGGAGTTGCATTTATTCTGGGCTTTCAAGAACTTCCCCCAGCACTACTATCCTGTTATATTTCAGATCACCAGGTAGGAAAAAGCAATTTTGCTTTGAAGACACTATCCTGGCACTATCAGGCACAATAGCCTTGATGTCATGCCTGCTACATGACATTGCCTTGCTGTGACCTAAAGATTAAATGCCATTTCTGAAGATAATTTAGAAATAGGAGGAATATGCCCTTTACAGACCAAAAGAAATAAGTACCTCTCTTTGGGAAAAGTAAATATTTGTTCCTGTAGGTGGATATTATTTTGACTTTTTGAGTGAAGAGTACTAACAGCATGAAAGACAGCCAGATGTGCACCAATCTTTTTATGTTACTGCCAAAGGTTATTAGCCAATGCTGCTCCAAAGGAGTTAATCCACAAGAATTCAAACACAGATAGCAGCTGAGAGCAAGCAGCTAAAATCATTGCATTGCTTGATCCATTCATGCACATGGAAGTACTCTGCACAGTTTGAGGAGAAATTCACACATGTTTTGCTGGAGAGTTGCAGTACAGCACCACCCTCTAAATGTTGGCTTTATTACAAGGCTTTTCTCAGAGCAGGCTTCCAGCCAAACTGCTGGAATGGGGAGGCTGAACTGCTGCAGCAAACCAGACTCACAACAGTAAGCAAGCTTAGCGCTAACTACTGCTTCTTTCTTTTTCACAGGTCTGTATATACCTAGCACTCCATGGTCTTCCCTTTTTATCCTTCTGCTCAAAATACTTCAATTTTTTTTTAACTGACTAGGGCCTCCTGAAGTTGAACATGGTAGAGATACTGTAAACACATGAGATGAGAAAAGGTAGGCTTTCAGGTGGTCTCCTTTCTTGCTGTGCAGGTTGAATCCTGCCTAAGAAGGCATGAAATATTTTACTGACAATTTCCATTTTTGTGAAATTTCACATCTAAACCTGACCATTCAAATTCAAGTTCTGCCTGCATCACCTTTTTTTTCTCCTTGAAATATCTTGGAAATTATAATAAATTGTATATTTAAAAATATGACAACGCTTTCAGATAAATTATAAATAGGTCAACTGAAACAACTCTATGATGGATTAGAGGAAAAATTGCCAGAAAAGGTATTGCCAACTAACAACAACAATCAGAAAATCCACTTTCACTGTTAAACTGAATTATTATAACACAAGTCTCTATTTCAGAATGATTCAGCTCTTGTCAGAAATTCAGATTAAAAGGTGAAATTTAAAAAAAGAAGCATATATAGAATCTCAGGAAGGAATCACGCAGAAATTGTAGTATACAATTGTATACAAGGTATACAATTTAAGTCTTTTCTGGGTAATGAATAAAAGCTTTAAAGGACCTATATTCTATTTCATATAAACTCAATACTAGGCAACTTCCTGAGGTAGTGAAGTTTGCTTTTCTCTTAATTTAGTCACGATCCTTAAGAAATATTCTGCCTGCTCCTAGCAACAGATCCCTGTTGATGACTGACAATGCAGTAGATTAGTTATTACATTAAATCCATCAATACCAAATGACACGAGTAAATAAATACTCTGTTTGTGTCTACAGTCCAAGATCTTAGGAAAAAATGCTACTTTAAACTGAAATTTAGAGGCTTAAAATATTATCCATAATTCTGAAAATCTCAAAATTAGTAATTTTAGAGAAGAAGCAAAGGGTGAAAGATTCAATCTTTACAGAAGAAGAAGAAGCCTCTGAATACAGAGGTTAAACATGTGGGGTTTGCCCTCTGTGTGTGATTCAGTCAGGGAGTCAATACACTGAGTTGTCTTGTACCACGGTGGAGGTTCAAGGACAGCACAGTGTGTAACCACCCTGCAATACCCTGCAATCCACTTCTAACAATTCTTTTCTTATGCCTTCTGTCTTCAAGCCCATGTTATTCTATATACAATCAATCATCCATAATGTGTAGAGAGCACCCTATGTCACTGATCCAAAATATTCACACATTACTCTGACAACATCCAAACAAAGCTGGTTAAAAAGCAGCACTCATATAGGGAGAGCAATGTGTCATCAGATGACAGTTTCCAAACACATCTCTACAATTAACTTTAAATAATTTTATTTTAGTAGAGGTTAGGAGCAGTCTGAGCTCATCCAGAGACAGAGGAGAGTTTGTGCTGGTCTGAGGAAAGCACATCACACATGGAAAATGGCAGCACTGCTACAGGCGGCACTGCCTTCACCCTGTCTCATCACTTCCATTTCCCTCCGTCTTGCCTGCCCCAAAATCTGGGCAGTAACAGCTCCAGAAGGCATGGCCAGTGCTGAGCTCTGCTGAGTTCATGCTTTCCTCTTCAGAAGAATGCAGATCAGACTATTCTGCCCCGACAGCTTTTCAACACTCACACTTTCTATATACGGAAAGCAAAACTGCATGGAAAGACTCAAAGACAGAAATGTCAGGTGCTCATTCCAGAGTGTATCATTCCTACAGACATTTCATGCCCTCTTCATGTCATGTCATACATGGCATGTCATATATACATACAGCAGGGCAGGCTGTCCAGGCTGCTGTGTCACAGCAGCTCCACTGTTTAATAAAAAATAACAATCAGGTAATGATTTTAAAGGGTACCTGGAGTATACATAACCAGCACTATGCAAGCAGGGGTCATTAAGGTCAGCACATACCTCTCAGAAAAACAACATGACAAAATGAAAGTTGCCACATGTACATTGGTTAGCTTCAATGGAACCCCATTTCTTTCCTCTTTCACCTTATAAATCACTGCACCATACAACAAAGCTTTTCCTCTAACATGTCAGGAAGGAGACCTGGATGTACCCCATCCCAAGCCTCAGATGCAGACCTCACATACTTGATAATGATCATCATGCACAACTCAGACAGCAAATACTAGCAAGCATTTGGCACACACAAGCCTCACAGTACTTCAGCTCAATGAACTGAGCTAAAAGAGCATAGCAGCAACAATTGAGATTCAGTTTAACCAGAAGAAGGCATTCTTAATGAATTTAAAACATTATGTTAACACAACAAGAGACACGACAGGGTTGGGGAATTCCTGGTGCAAGGGCAAGTGGCCCTGGGGGTCTGAAGTGATGTCCTGAGCCATGGCCATATTGGAGGATCCCTGGAGGGGATCCAGTGAGGGAGGCCTGATGGCAACAGGTCAGTGGAGTCAAGCAGCTGGTGCTGAGGAAATTATTTTCATCTTTCACTAACTCCAGGAGTGTTACTGAAAACTCTGTCGGCTCCAGTCCCACAGACAGAGCCCTTATGAGCAGGTGGAGCACACAATTTCTGCTCCCAGAGCAGGGCACTTTTTATGATTTACTTTACTCTAAACAGAGCTTGATCCCGATACTCTGGGAATGTTTTGCAATCCAAGCAAAGAAAATCAGGAAATTTTTCTCTGATGCAGACTCCAATACTAATGAAGGTGCACCCAGTACTCTCAGCCCTACTTATTTTTGAGTCCAGTTTTGTTTTGATTATTTCTACCTTTGGACGCCAAGATACATTGGATGGATCTACACTGGATGCAAAACTAACCACCCCAAACTTTATCACTGCCAACAAAGGTGGTAGTTTGTGATTTAGTATTTTTAAAAATTAACACCTTCCCCCCATCCCTGTACACAAAGTGGAAATTTAAAAAGCCAGCATGAAAATATGTGAAGAGCTACTTGTAGGAAATTCTTGGAAGGTACTGTAACCAAGGGACTTTAAAAGCCAGTCTCTAAGCAAGAAATTCTGAAAGAAAAACCTGGGACTGGTTAAATCTCCTTAGAATTCAGGCATGAAATGTTTAGTATTACAGTGCTTGCTTCATATAAGTAATGACTGCTTGGAGAGACATTACAATAATTTTGTTTCCTGAAATTTTCCCCAGTCCATTTTTTAAAACATGTTTTAAATAAGTTATACATTGTTTGTAGATGTCTACCTTTGAAATTTAGAAACTGAGGCAAATAAAAGTTAAGTAAATTGTTCAAGGTCCCATGGAAGTCTGTGTCAGAATTTCATTTTCAGAGGTGAATTATGCTGTGCACATTAATAACATAAAATGTAGTGGTCCAAGTTGCCATTTAGCTTTTCCTTCTTTATAAAAGCAGGAGCTTTTCCTAGGTGAGTAGGGACACCGTACAATAACTGTATTCTGGAGAAATACTCAAAATATATCACATTCTTGCTGAGCCTATGATGGTTCTATTAAGCCAAATTATGGAAAATGCCACTAAGAGAATCCACTGGCAGCACTTCTAATAGTGCAAGCATTCTGATACTAAACCTTAAGTGAAAGACAGAATTCCTCATTATTAGCATCCCAAAAGAAAAAGATATCTAGGACAACCTTAAGTGGAAGAAAGCAAACAGCCTTATGTTGTGGTCAGGCAGATTTTAATATGTACAATTCCTTTATCCAAGCATTGATAAAGATATTGCATATCTAACAAGGAGTTGACCAAAATTAGATGGATTAAAGATAAAAGTTCTGAATAAGTTTTGAAAGTATCTATGTGTAAATTCATACCCCTTGTTCATGCATTTGAAAACATCTAAAGCAATGATTGGTTCTCACAAGTTCCAGTCCTACATCTTACCTTTCTCTTGTCACTATTTATCACAATGGAAGTGATGTTACAAAGCCCTTATCAATACTTTTCCTAAAAATATGGGAGCCGATTTTTGAATATGCATATTCCTTAAACATATCTCTTCTTTTGAATAGAGACCTTTAGTTTTTAGATACATGGTTGCACCCTCTATTCATGTTCAGCTCTGAATAAAATCCCAGTTATTCATTACCAAAGCTACCACTCCTCTGAATTCAGCCAGCTGAGGCAGAACACTAGGCAGAAAAGTGCTCAGGGTGCCCTGAGCAAAACCTACAGGATAAAGGGACATTACGTCTCTGCAGAGAGAGGTCTAGCTCCAAAACAGACATTTAGACATTTTAAAATAAAAAAATAAGATTATTAGGGAAAAAAACTGCAAGGTGCTGAGGACAGTATAAGAATTCATTGGAAAGTTTTACTTTGCAAAATGGGGCAGCTCAAATGTTTGAGCTTTTAAGTGGTGGGGGGATGGTTTGCAATTTTTTTTTTTTGCAATAAGTATTGGGTGAAATTTCTTCATGGATTTGGTTAGTGTAGTGCCACATGCTCATAGTTTAGACTGATGAGGAAACCACATTGAAAGACCACAGCAGGGGATACAGTTTCTCCAGCTGCTGTGGCAATACATTTGTCTGTGCACTGCACTGTACATAATCCTAAAGAATATTACCTGGCTCCAGAAGAAAGAAGGGGGATATATGTCCATAATATATTTCAAAAATAAACAAAACCAAAACTAAAACCTACTAGGCCACTGCTTCTATATGGGACCAGAAGATTAGAACAGAGCATGCCATTAGGCAGGTATACAATTTCAGGTGACTGAGACATAAAAGACACAATCTCAAATTTTTTACTCCTTAAAACTAATATGAAAAGTCCACTCTGCTGCCTTTGCCTTTGTGTCTAAAGAGTTCACCAGTGTGACAATGTAAAGCACCATGCAAAATCTTTTTTGTTGAATTAATGTTGACCTTAATTAATTTGAAGTAAATAAGGGATGAACACCACCAAGCAGATGCATGGTTAAATAGCAAAAAAACAACCCTAGTCAAAAGAAAAAGAGAAATCAGTTAATGATACAAACCTTCAAGACTTCTGGACATCAACAGCTGCTAGCTAATGAGATGAGGAAAAAGCTTGACCTACAAGCAAGTACTGGCAGCAATATTACACCAGCCAAAATGGGATGCAAATCTGGTCAAGGAAAGCCATGCACCCATTACACCATCACTCGGAATTCAAAGGTATTAGAGAGGATCAGACAGTTTTTGAATTTTTTACATATCACACAGCAATTAGGTGGAGTCCATAGCTCAGTGGTCATGGTTATAGAATCACAGCTAGGAATTTAAAGCAGGATAGATGGAATTTCCTTCATTTAGGGAATCCCAAAAGTCTGCAGGAAACATTTAACAGGCTCAAATGGTTTTTATGAATAGAACACTGTTATCTAACATGAAATTTTGCCTCTTCTAGAGCAGAACTCAGCTAATATAAATTAGCATGGGCTTTCCTGCAGGAAGTAAAAAATAAATATATCCTGTTAGAACTACAGGGGGAATTTCATGTAGGCAAAATCTAATTACACAAGATGGAGTACAGCCAGTGACACCAAGTAACACATTTACTCTTTTGAAATGTATCATAGAATTTTTTTTTAATAGTTAGGCTTTCTCTGGGCCTTCCTTTTTATTCATCTGAAATGCTCATTTGTGTGAAATCAGTTGTAATGGATATAATGAAAATTTACACAGGTCTTGTATAACTGGATTTACCGGCTAGAATCTGAAGTTTAGGTTTGGCCAGCATCAGGTCACAAAGGCACCTTTGTATAGTGTCAATTTTTTTTTTTTGCAGAAACTGGAGACAAGTGGCAATAAAAATTAAAGTGTTGAGACTGTCTTTTAAAATACTTCACACACTTCATAAATAAAGCTCTGTATTTTTAGAATATTAATAAAACCACCCAACTTCTGCCCCTCCGGTTTTAAGTATCCATCGTGTCCCTTTAAAGCTGTGACCCCTGAAAAAGAGAAGGAGGCAGAAAGCAAATCCAGTAATAGAGCACATATCCTGAAGAAACAAAACCAGAAAATTATTGAAATACCCCCACACACAACTGTTCAAAACCTACACAGCAAATTTCAAAACACCAATTTGTGATTGTGTGTGTGTGTGTGTGTCTAAAGCCAACAAAATGATATTGGAAATTACATGGGATTTCCACATTGCCCAGAGGTATAGGTGGCTCATTGAGCCCTGTGCCAAATTCAGTGAATTCCTCATGTGTTCAGTGGCAAGCACTGTTGATCATGCAATGGTAGTAGTGGTGCTCTGTACCAAGAGCTGGCATTTCTAGTTGTATGTCTTTTAATTCCTTCCTCATGCCTTTGGGATAATTCTGCTGTGAAACAACTTCATTAGCCTGCCACTCAAAGGCACAAAGAACGTCACAGTGTACAATTAGCAAGAGAAGAAACCCAGGAAGAGTGAGCATAGATGCAACCACCCCTTGTATAGACAGCTCTTTGGCTTATTGATTAAGGCTCCCAGAAAGCAGAAGCAAAGGAGATTGTCTGCAGGAGTATTTGTATTCCAAACACTAGCATCAAGAAAATAGTGAGAAAATCAATCAGCAATAGTAATTTTTTTCTCCAGTTTCTAGGATTTTTTAATACTCAGAGCAGTGCAAAGTTATGCCCCAGACGTTTCACATTACATTTACATATGGCTTGCTCATCACCTCTTTTTGTCTTTCCCATTCCAAAACAAACAAAATTCTCTTCCATTTGCTCATAAAAGAAAACTTGTTCATATCCACATTACATGTGGAAAAGATTCCAACCAGGATGATGCCTGGTTATCTCTGCAAAGTTAAAAAACCCAAACATGAAGTGATTTTAATACCCAGACATGACAATAGGCATTTCAGAAGTTAGTCTTTGTCAGCTTCATCTTGTTCTGTATTTGAGATTCTTTCTTTTTTAATTGGATTCTGTAAATAAAATTCTATCTGATAACTAACTGTACTAAATAATCTCTATCAACAAAACAAGTCCATAAACTGAAAAAATGTTATAAAATCAAACACATATTCAAGTATCCAAAAAACCACTGAGTTTTGAAATTTAGGAATTTAATACATAAGTATCTTGATATCTTCATCAGGAAAGTATCTTCCCACTCTAGCAATCTAACTCACATATACATTTCCACGATTAAATTCAGTTAGTAAAAAAAGAAAAATCACTAATCACTTTTTTTACATACAAAAGTACTATTCTGGAGCATATACTGTTGGGATAAGGGGCATAGTTAAGGTAATACCTTGGGAGAACTCTAGGCAAAACCAGAAAGCAAAATTTGGACTAGAACACTCCCTCTGTTCAGAGCTAGTTTGAAGCAGAGTATTTTTATTCAGGTCTCTCTGGAAATTGTTCCTGTAAGCAGAAAATCCACTCTTTGACTAGCTTCTAGCACTTCAAAGTCTGGGCTCGTGCCACAGGATGAAATAGCTATTGAGTGAGAAAGGGAGCAAAAAGCTTTCTGAAGCCACCTTGCCAACATGACTCAAAACAACTATGAAGGGACCATCTATAAAGCTTGAAAGTTAAAGCTCTCTTCACACAATTTTTTTTACCTTTCTGCTAAAACGACCAGAAAGCATCATTTAGTTCTTTAGAGCTTCTGGCATCTCCAACCAGCCTGAAACCACCAATTTGCCTTTAGAGGGGCAATGATTTTTTTCACATTTTTACTTACTGTAACAATAAAGATCTACTACAATGTGATCTATGAATACTTTATATTTGTCTTGAATATTAATTGCCATAACAGGAAAATTATTGTGCTGCACAGCCAGTGCATAGCTAGACCGTAGAGAAAATGTTTTCGCAGTAAAGAAACAATGTAGCAGACGTGGGTATGCCTGAGTTTATTTCAGGTGATCAAGTGATTAGCTGTTGTTTGAATTCCTGAAAGGAAAGCTGCCATCATCAACAATGTTTTCTTTTAGTTTTTCTGCCAAATAAATAGGTATGCACACAGGAGATTTCCTCTAGTACCAGAACATCTGTATTCAGAGCATGAAAAAAACAATTAGTCTGTGTTAGCTGTCAGAGGTCATTAATGCAAAAAGGGTAACAAAAGGAAAAAAAAAAAAAAAGCACTGGAGAAAAGGGGAAAACAGACTGAGTATGTGTTTCTGTTTAAACCTTTGCCAAGCAGACCTCACCTACATCTTAAACACACACATGACACAAAAAGGAGGGAAAATCCATTTCATGAGCAATACTCTGTTTAGGATATTTCTTTAACCATATATTTATCAAAATTTTTGTATTTGTGCTTATCTGTAGAGTTTTAAGCTACTATTCATATTTTAAAAACCTCCTGCTTGTTCAAAAAATAGTAATTTCACAATCCCACAGCTTTAAACCTGTAATTTTGCCCACATTTTCTCTGTGCCTTGTGTCAGCTTCTCATCTTTCACATGGTTGGCAATTTTCAGCATTAAAATATGTGTAAATTACTACTTTTGCAAGAGATATTAGCAAGTCATTACTGCTAGTTAAAAAGTAAATATGGAAATAGGAATATTAAAAAAACTGTCTTCCCACAGTCCCTGAATGCAAGTATTCCATTTTTTCAGAAAATTCAAAGTATTCCAAACACTTTTTATGAACCAAACAACTATTACTCTTAAATTCAAGAAGTTTTGAGGTAGGTATTGGTGTTAGTAGATGTTATGCTCCATCATTATAAAATTTTTTTTAACCTTATTCTGAGACCAAGTTTACAAAAATATTAAAATTTATTATAAAGGGAAATCACCATTCTGAGTCTCTAGATATGTATCCTGAATAATAAAAAAGTGTGGGTCTTCCGTTGTGCAGAAAAGCATTGCCATTATTTTTTAGAGTTTTTGAATATCAGAGCAATATGAGGGAATTAAAATATGAACTTGGAAACAAAATCCTAAGGGGGGTTTTAGGTAGTTAAAGTTATATCGTGATGCTAGCTTTGACATTTTGATATTAATCTTGCTGTTTCTTCTCTATAGATTATAACTTTCTTAAATATTATTTGAAACTTGTCTCAAAGTCATCAAGATCTGTATTGTCAATTAAGTTGAACCAGTGCTACAAAACTTCCTGCTCTCTTTAATTTTGACAGAAAAATTTCAGGTAACAGAAATTCAGTGTAGTATGCAATCTGCTAAAATGTACCAAATTGTTAAAAACAAAACATATACCGACTGATGTCTACCCCTCTAATATTATTTTACTGCTCTAAAAGACTTGAACCTAACAGGAGAGGTGCCTTACATAGTTTTTTATAATGGCCAGTGAATCCATTGGAACTGAAGTATTACAGCTGGTGTTCTGAGAGAGTGAACAATACAAATGTACCATGAAAAGGATGGATAATAAAAACACTTCTGCAGACAAAACTGACCTCTTTTTTAGAATATATAAACTTACCAAGTCATAATCATTATTTAAACAGGGAGATCCATGTCATTTGTGGAGAACAAACCACCAATAGACTGTGTGAAGTTTCAGTCCTTTAAATACAGAAGAGTTTTATACTATAAATATTATAAAAAATTTAATTGTTGGTGTCCTATTGTGCAAAGAAAGTATATCCTTAACTCTGACACCAAATCCAGTCAGAGTGAGAAAGCAGGTTCTTAAAATGTAATTGAAACAAGAAGAATGGCAGCACCATAAAAAACATGAGGAGACTGAATAGTGCTGAGTATTTTGCACAAGAAAAGAACTTCAGTGGCACCATTAGGCGTTAAATTTTAAGCAAATGGAAGCCACAAAGCACTTCTCAAAATAATGTATATTTATGCTGTGGAATCCATTGCCACTAAAAATGCCAAAACTATAAATATATGGGAGAAAGGTCCATCAGGGGCTATTAACATGCTAGATGCAACCACCAGCTCAGGAAGTTCCTAAACTTTAAGCATTCATGTAGTGGTCCTTGTCAGTGGCAGGACACTGGGCTAGAGGAGCTGTAGGTTTGCTTAGGTATGACAAAGCTTAGTTCTTTTGATGCAGAAACATGTCAGCAAGTAGCTGATTTCAGGTCAAGGAAAAAATAAATAGTAAGGAGCTTGGCTCAGTGTGGCCTGGAATACATAGTTTAGAAAAAGAAAACTGTATAAGGACAGAATCTTAAATGCAACTATATACACAAGGTACTTGGACACTCAAAATCATGGCAGGCTAAATTGAAGGAGTTCATCATATTGGTAATTCAGAGAAACACATTTAGGTTAATGGAATAAGATGCTGATGGAAGTCCTACAGAAGCACACAGTTAAAATCAATCCAAGTGAAAAGTGGAAGCATTTTTGGGAAGTAGGATATCAAATGACACACTGGATGGCTACACAGGTTTTGGATTAAGATCAGAAGATAAGATGAAGTAATGTTTTTTATCATAAGCATATACTGTAGAAAAATGTCAGGTAAAGTCAGCACATAGTCCTTAAACATTCTTAATTATATCATAAAAGAATTTTGAATTTTGTAGTGTGCAAAATTCTCGCATTCAAGAGATACTCCTTAAAGCATATCCAATGTCTAGAACCATTATTATCATCATGATGTGTTTTCTGTATAGTGGTGCAGTGCTCTGCACAGGCACAACTTCATATGATGTATCACCTTTGACAGCAACCTGTATTACAGCTGGCACATGACATTAAAGTAGATGAGTATGGGCATTTGTCTACAATATAAAAGTGGAATAAGAAATGCTTATTTGGAAAACAAGACATGAAATTGCAGCTCAGAGGCAGCTTTTAAGTTTATATTAGACATCACAGGTTATATTGCAGGTCTTTCAAACAATCACAGATTGTTCATTCAAGATCAGTAATTACAGTTGCTGGTATTTCAGGAATGTCACAAACTAAAAGTTACGTAATAAAGATGGAACCTAGTTTTCTCTGTGGTGTATCAGAAATCCTTTTCCTGAATCAAACTGGTACAGGCAACTATTTCACTTGTGAAATATTTGGCAGGTAAATTTTCTTTCATGGTTGGTTACTAATCTGTCTAATTCAAAAGTCATTAAAGCCTGCCTGCTTCCTCACTGGTCACTTAACCTACTTATTAAGGACAGTTCTATTTGCATAATGAATGGTTACACTGGTGACTCTCTGCTTGAGGTGCACAGAAAAGGCCACACAGTTTAACTGGAGATGCTCACAATGTCATGCCCAAATCAGGGGCAGATCAAGTGTTTAAAGGAGGCTGAATAACAACCCTTTGTGGAAGTCACCTTAAACTCCACCTGTTTTAATACCCTAAAACAGAAATAGGTCTAAATAAAGTTATAATTTCTTTACAAGTAGAATAAGAGTAAGTGAATGTCTAGTTGACCATTCTCTTCTTACCATCAATGGAAGCTGTTTCCTGGGGATAGCTCAATTCATAATTGACCACATGTAAATAAGTCTTGTATGGGACAACTGCCTAAATATGAGGAGCTGTCTGACAGTTCAGTCCTGCCTCTGAGGAGTTTATGGTCTTACAAATTAAATTATTGAAGTTTACAAATATCACTTGAATCAATACTGGCAAAATTATTAATATGCAAATTACAACAGGAAGATTAAGTGCCTGTACCAAATCAGGGAATCCATTTCAGATGCAGAATCATACTGTAGCACTACAGAAATGCTCAGAAAACCTTCCATCTACCCAGGGCAGAGGGTGTGGTTTTGGTAGCTCTGGCTACAGAGAAACACTTGGATATGAATAAGAGGCAGAGATGACACTGACATAGTTTCTAAGAACGAAGAGCCAAGAGCCACAAAACTATTTATAATTCTACAGGTTATGGGATGAAAGATTTAATGCATACAAAACCAGGAATTAATTTTCATATCTACCAAGTATGCTGTACTTTCAGGAAGTGGGTGAAAAAATGTATTTTTCCATTTTGAAAGATGAAACTTGAACTCAGCATTTTCAAAATTTGCAGGTTTCTGTAGTACAGAATTCTCTCTGTCATGGGATTGGTGAGCTCTGTAGCTCAGTTACACTGGAGAAGCTACTCAGACTGGAAAAATGAAAGTGTAACACTAAATTCACTTAAAAAGTGGATGTAGGACTCAGTTATGAGAGTTCTTCGGAGACTTTTCCAAAAGAAGGTTTTCTTGATAGGAAGATGTCTTTTAGATGATTCAGAAACAAACAATGCTTCAGATAACTTTCAGGACTCTACTCCAAACTGTTTCAGAAGCCACAACTTCATCAGACAATCTAATCTTAGTGTCCAGCAATTAGTCCAGTGTCTCCACATTGAGTAAAAGTAATTCTTTTGTATTTTATATTTTTGATCATATGGGAGGGGCTGTGTTTCCAAGAGCAAGTCCAGTCCTTCAGCAGACACACAACTGCCATTCCAGTTTCAGAACAGGGACATCTGACACAAATAGTTCATGGTTTCCAAGGAAGCTTACTGCTTGTGCTCAAACTATCTGGGAAGTATGGAGTTGCAAAACTATGCTGGAAGAAATTAATTTCACCCCAAACACTTACATGATTCAGTCTTGAACTTCGCTGGAGAGAGTTTAAATAAATGTCAGAGCAAAATACCAACCCCATTCTCTTGATAAAAGGTAAATTACAGCCAAAGGGCTTGATCAGTGCTAGAAACAGCAATATTCAGGAAAAAAAGATCTCACAAAATCTTAGTTAATCCTTGTTCTAATCTGGTTTTCTCACAATTGCTCTTTTTGTGCCTCTTCTATTCTTTGTCTCTCGTACCTTTGACTGCATTTCAATTTTTATGCCTCCTATGCTGTTTTTTGCTCCTCTACTCATTCTTAGGCGGTTTTCACCATCTTCTTGTAACCCAAACATCCACTTTCTATTTATTTTCACATCATCAAAAATGTATTTTTCCATCCATCCTCCAAAAGACCCATCTTTGTAGGAATGGTTCTACTTGGAAACTGAAGTGGGGAGCAAGTCAGAGATTCTGCTTTTTCTCTCTGTTTTTGCCTCCTTAACTGCTCTGTAGCTCTTGTTGCTGTTTTGTTACTACTTATGAAAAGGCACACAAACATATGCATGGAGAAAATACAGAAAGGAAGGGGTTTTTTTTAAATTACAATCAAATTATTGGTTTACAATTTCTTTGTATTGAGGTCTTCAGCTAAGAATGTTTCAATGGAAACTAAATGCCTAACTAACAAATTCTACATTCTGCATCAGGTAAAGCAGCAGAGGTGTTTGTACTTAATAAAACAGTCTTAGATTCAAGTTGGCAAGGTTAATTATGTGTGCATTCATGGTGATGTTAATGGTGAGAAAGCTGAACAGACAAAAGTAATGATGTTGTGAATTAATATAGGAGCAGATACTGCTGCCTGTAAAGTTAACAAACCTTTTGTTTCCCCCCAAAACTCCCCCTGTTGTAACTTAATGTAAAGGACTATTTTAAAAAATAATGACTGGTTTGGATGTCATATCAAATTAGGTTTCCAGTTCAGTTATAGTACCATCAAAATTTTTAAGCTGATTACATACAAATATGGGTTTTTCGTGTATCAGGTCCAACAAGCAATAGTCTTATAGACTTTGCTTCAGTTTGAACTACACAGCAAATGCACAGCATTTGTGTTTGAAATGCACAGCAAACTGCATAGCAAAAAGGTAAAATAAAAACTGTTACGTGCTTTGCAATTAAATGTTCTTTGTACAGTTTTGTTTGCTTAGAAAGCATCAGGGGTTACTTTTCAGTTTTTTAGCACATAAAAGACCCATCTTCCGGGATCTGCTGAAACTGAATTATGTGGAAGATCATAGTTAAGTAACTCATCTTTAATTTCAGTTAAAATTTAGACTCAGATGTTGCACTGCTTCTGAGGCTTTGCCTGGGGTGTGGGGAGATGTTGGAAAGCTGCCAGTCAAGTCAAAGCATTTCTAATGCCAGTTCTCATATCCAATACTCCCACAATTTCCTTTCTCGGCTTAATAGGAGTCTTATCTCACTGAACTCTGCTGAGTGGACTGAAATGTTAGAAATTTCTATCTGTTCATTTTACAGATCTCCCATCCTCCTGCCTGGATGCATTTTCAATATTCAGTTCCTGAGTTTCTCTAATGTATGTGTTTCAGTTTTGACTTTTCAAGCACCTTCCAGTGGGCTTTTAGGTGCTGTACAACAAGGGTTGCCTGAGACTCTTTTTATTTGCCTTTCATAAAATGAGAAGATATTTTGTGGAGTTGGCTACACTCCAGTTACACTTCTGTAGAAATGGTTTCACAGGCACAGGAACTCTTTCCTTAGCAGCATTTCCAGCCCCACAGTAGAGCAGCTGGCAAAGCACGTATTCAAATGCTGTTGATTGCTAACATGCAGCCTACTCTGCTCCAGTTTGAGCACGGATATCACCAGACATCTCCTACCTCCCTGACAGAAAAAGCAGCCAGAATTGAGCATCTTCCCCTATAGGGCCCCTTTGGACCTTCTCTGGGTTTTATCTATATTTAGGTATTAGTCTGGAGAAGATAGAGGCAGAAACAGAGAGTAACTTTATTTTATGGCCCACAGTCAGAGCACTCACTTGGGAGATGGAAGAACAGTGTTGAAGCTGTATGGATTAAAGCAGCTTTTCCCACACTGCAGATGGAAGAGCTCAGTGTCTGTGCCAGTGACTATAACACACTTTCTAATTTATTGTGTAATGTCAAGAGTAAATTGTGCATGTTATTTTTTCCTTTGCCAGTCTGGCTGTTAATTTCTCTTTCTTCTAGTTTACAGGTCTCAAAGACAATTTTTTGCATTACATTTAAAAATGTTGCCCATGCCTGGGTTGACATCAGACAACTTTGGACAGGCTGCAGATGTTTAGAGATGCCAGCCAGTCTGCTAAGCAATGTGGAGGTAGTGCCTAGGCTTTTTGCCAGGCCTTGTTGTTTTGTCACTGTGACTGCCTTTGGGTCCTTTTAAACAGGATGGAGAGGGGGTTTAGTATTGCACACTTGTTCTACATTTTAAGCAAGACCAAAAGTGTTAGGATTATCCATAAATTTAAACCAAAATGAAGAGTGGATAAACAGAGAAACTCATCAACATTGAAGTGCCATGTAATTTGATCATTATCATCATTCTTTTAATCCTACTACTTCACAGTGTGTACCTAGGAGAACTTATTCTTCTGGTAGCTTCACTCTTATCTAACAAAAAATGGCTTGACTTTGCTGTTGGCTTTTCTCTCCATTACTTCTCCAGACATGTTCCCTCTTACCCACAAGTACCAAATTTTTCTCCTTCACCTTAACTGCCCCCTCCCCTTTGTTCAGACAACAGTCTTCATGATCTTGGTCACAGGATTTTCACACAGCAATTAGAGCTCACAGGAAGAAGATTCACAGAAAGCTGTTTCCCAGTGAGATTCTTTTATAAACAAACTCAGCATGTGCAGCTCTTATTTAGTACATTTCACACAGTGTGTTCTGAACTGCTATGTAAGAGGAGCCATATTTTATTAACTTCCTGTATTTTTATACCAGAAGTCCCAGCAGACCTGACCGAGTCTAGAATCTAAAGCAGGATGATCAGGTTCTAGTAATTAGTCACAGAGTGAACTTTTAGCAATTTGTCAAACAGCCCTAGGCAGCTGCAGATCTTGGGTTCTCTCTTTCCTACAGGAAGCAACAACAAAACCTCAGTCCTCTTCAAATTAGTGAACACATGGGTAATCACCTAACTGTAGCAACCAAGGGTGACCCTATCTCTACATGATATCAGATTCAGCTTGATGTACTTATTACCCACTATTACAGCATCTCTTATGGCATGCAGATTCATAAAGAAGTTGGCAGCACAATCTTGTCAAATTTCTTGGGCATACAGTTAACTGAAAGAAGTTCCTGTCATCGGAAACTTATGGATTTTTTAGTTCTTCTCATCTCACATCACGCTTTTCTCTAAGAAACATATGACTTACCATCCTGAATTAGTCAAATCATCCATGGAGAGCAGCATCCCCTTTAGTAGGATGTGTTTCTGTGTTAGAAACTTCAGAGAACTCTGCAACACTAAGTGTGTAACAACATGTCCTCAGGGAGGTTTCTTCCACCCAGCAAAAAAATTGTCAGCTAAGTTATACTATAGAAGAGCTGATACCTGCTTCCCTTGTGTTTAAATGAAACAGTGCTCATCACTGATAGGCTGGGACATCTGTTCTAAGTACCTAGGTAAGGCAAGAAACCTTTAAATGCTTCAGACACATTGCCCAAATCCACCCTAAGTTCTAGGCTTTGATTTCCAAAGTATTTCACAAATCATTTTCTAGAATCTTGCTTACACAACTCAGCTATAAATTCAGCTCCACTTAACCATGGCCTTGTTACAGCATCCAAACAAAGCTAATGATAAATAAAACCTCTGAACTAAAATGAATTATTTGCTATAACAAATTTTCCACAGGACAACTCCAGATTTTGGCTACCTTTAGGGAACATTGGAAAATCTCCTTTTCATGTAAATTACTTTATTGCAAGTCACACAATACTTTTTTTTCAATCCCAAGTTTTATAGTAATAGTTACATGGGCATATCGATCTTAATCGATTTATTTCCTTAAGAAGACTCTAGCATGCAGATCTACAGAGTAAGGGTTGTAAGCATGTCCCATAAAGGCTCAAACTATAAGAAGATCTCTTAAAGAAATGCAAGCCAATTATTTCTTAGAATCTCATTAATTTATACAACCTTCAAGATGGTTTCATATGTTAGAGGAGATGCCGATAACACTGAGTTTTTCTGACATGCTTTTTTTTAATTACATCTACAGTTTCTGAATGTTTGGATTGCTATTACTTGGTAGATCATAATTTTTTCACCCTAGGGAGAATTACTTTTACTGCATCCTTGGCCACTCTAAGCATATTAAAAAAAAAAAGTCTTACCCTTTAGCTCCCAGATATGTATAAACACCAAGACAGTTACACTACTTCTCATCCCTCAATGAAGAAAATTTCTTTCTCTTTATACCAAAGTTACCAATTCAGTTTGTCATTCAATGTTTTTATATTTGTTTTCTCAGTCATACCATATTGCCCACTTCCTTTTCCAATTACACATCACATGTCATCTTGTGATATTTAAATAACTGCTACTAAATAAAATTTCACTTTTCCTCGCTCTATGAAAGGAACACACTGTACCAATTAAAGAGCTTTCTATGAAGAAATCTAATTATAAAAACACAAGGCCTAATTCAAAGCCTACTTTAGTCCATGGAAATACTTCTATTGACTTCTTTGGCCTCAAGTCCATACTCAGCAATGTTTAAGTTCAATAAGAAAAGAGCTTATTTCCAGTTAACAAACAATTCATGGTCATATTAAGTGCAAATATATACTTGCATTATCTCTACATGTTCCTATAAAGCATGCAAATTGACCACTTTCAAAATACAGTGTTGTACCAGAGCAAAAAGTTTACATGAAAATTCATACATTCCTACATATCTATACAGGACTTTTACAGATAACATATGGAATGAGGAAAGAATTTCCTCTGTGAACATCACACGATGGGGATGTGAAAGCTTCTTTGGGAAATGTGAGCATTCTTCAAGTTGAAATTCCTCATTCAATAACTTCCCATAACTTTAATGTCCAGATTTCTACAGTGGTCAAATAGCCACAGGCTGTACTTGTTTACTAGTGGGCATTTCTGCATCCTTGAAAACCTGTATTTATCAAGAGACCCAAACACAGAAATTTTCCCTCTTTCTGCCCCTCAGCAGGACAGTGGAAGCAATGGGACTTGCTCCATTTTTGCACTGCCTGTTGTGGGAAAGATCCAGTGAGGAAGCCATTAGTAAATGGAGCTGGCAGAGGAAGGGCTTGCTTTGGTCAGCAAAAAGACTACACCTAGATCCAGCCTCTGTGCCTGAGACAGCTTGCTGTGCAGAACAAAAGTCTCTGTGTGCAAATTCCCCCATCACACACTTTCTTCCTCCACTGTGTGAATTCAGCTTGGCTGGGAAATTGCCAGAGCTACCAGCTGAGTACCTCAATAGAGGAGAGTTTGTTTTGAGGAAAGGAAAAGGACCTGTGGCTCCAGCCTATCTTAGTGTAGGAGCTGGAAATAAACCACAAATACTGACAAGTTTTCCCTGTTTTCTCCCTCAGGAGAAAGAATTACATTTGCAGAATATTACCATTGACAGGAATGGGATCAGAATTGCATTTCTAAACTTTTTTAAATAGAGAAAATCCATTGAGTAATCACTAGAGCAACTAAAGATTGTGGAGGTGATGCCAGCTATAAAACATGAATGTATATTTTGAAAGCCAGCCAGAATAATTCTTAATGACCTTTCTCAACCCATGTGGCCTCTAGATAAATGAGAGACTTTGCTTTGAGTATATGTCCTGAATGCAGGCAGATCATGTGTCATTTGAAAAGGGAGATGAGCTTAAAAGAGTAAATTTCTGCTAAATTCAATGTTATTTCAGAGGAGAACTTTGCATCTTGGGCTTATTCTTTCTTAACACACACATTCATGTTTATTTCCCAACCCATATTTTTAACACAGCTGGCTAATTCTGCCTTCCCACAACTTTATTTAAGGAAAGCTATCCGAGTGTTTTCTGGACAATGTTAACTTCCTGTTAACATAAAAGCTAGATCTCCAGAAAGCAAAAATCCTTTCTAAAGGCATAGTAGCACATTCTTAGCAGCAAAATACTATCAAGATAAATTGCTACATTATGATTTGAGTATCCAGAACCTTTTGTGAAGTACATATGAGTGACAAAAAAACAAACTTCCAGTGCAAATGTTGAAACCTTATAACAGGCACTAACATTACAGGTCTTGACTGAAGTTTTTTGAAAACATGTCTATATGTAAAATGATATAAATACTTCAATGTTCATTAGATGTGAGCATTTGATTCACTGTAATTCATTAGACTACTCAAAAAACCAAACCAAACAAACAAAAATGTAAAGACTGTGAAGTCCAAGTATAATAGAAATAGTCACAAAGTATGTAAGACAACATTCCCTTCATGCAAAAGATAAAATACAATTACAGGAACAGAAGTATACACATTGTGGGCAGCACTTTGGATATAATTATCTCATGCAGAAATTCATAAGTTTGCTTCCGGTTTTGATCCAGGATTCAGTTATAGCACATTCCCAAATTCACTGTTCTTTTCAAGCCTCTAGACATGAAGTTTTTCTAATTCTTCTTTGTTAAACACAAATCAGTACTTTAGTCCTCATTTTTCTGCCACTCTCATTCTATGAGTTTAACATTTCAGTCTTCATCTTTTCAGCATAAATATTGCATTACACTGTAAAACAATGAACAGCAGTAATTCATGCACAGCTGCATTATTAAACAAACATTATTTCTGTATTCTATAAATTTCTCAAAGAAGACAAAAATTACTCAGTTGCAAAAATCCACTGTATCTAAGCAGTTTAAGAACTGACCATTTAGGTGTATCTTTCAAAAGAAAATGAGAATGTTTTAATGTGATAGAAAAGCTTGCCTAGTAGAAAAGACCCATTTATAATAATGGAGATAAAGAGATTAATTGGCTTATAGTGGTTACTAAAAGCCAGTCAATGGAATATCAAATCTCTCAAAAATGGAGGGAGGAAAACAGATTGTAAGCTATCAGTGTTAAATTAATCTTTTAGACTGCAGTGACTGACGAATGACATGTCTAGCCTAAACGTCCTTGGATAAAAATTCAAGATGAGTTTTTCATAACCTGTATACAAAAGGCAGAGAAATCCGCTTATGTCTTTCCTTTCTGTTGCTATCTATTCATGGGTGACTGGCTTAAACTCCTGATGAAACTTCCAAAAAGTCAGGTGGAGTATTCATACTAATTTTCTGGACTGTAGATCACAAATTCAGTATGCAAGAGTTCAGGGACTAAACTCTTCTATCACTTTTGCCATTCCCCCAAATCTATCTAATTTTTGATAAAAATCCACATTACATCTGTAAGATTCAACTAAACGACCTTGAAATGCATCACATTCATTTGTTACTATTCTTCTTAATTTAAAGAAGATGAAGACCAAGTTAAAAGCTTGTATACAGACCAGCAGAAAAAAACCCACTGAAAACACTGAACTATAAACTGGGACTCGGGAGTCAAACTGGGCTATGTTCTACAGTAGCTAGTTCAGCACATGAAAGGAGGCCATGAGTAGAGGCAGGCAGAAAATGGGAGTGCTAAATGTTCAGTACCGGGTTAAAAGAATGCCTTCCAATTTTAAGAAACATCTACTTTAGCATAAATAGATAATCTTATTCAAACAGAGCTTAACTAACCACTGAATTTATCTCTAAAATCTGATTAATTTCTTCTCTCTTAAAACTGTTTTTAATGCCCATTCTCTTTATAACACTACATACATTTTCTTTCAATGACTCTGTCTCTTCCATTACTTATCTGAACTAAAATATGGACTTGAACTTTAGATTTCATATAGAGCACCTTCTCTAGGTGTCCTAGAGAAGCCAGACACTATTCAGACTAAGCCAGACACAATTCAGGAAAATGATCTCTACTTGAGACTAGAAGATGCTTGTGGACTCCTGACAAGCCTAAACACCATTGTTTTCCATAGGTAGAGGAAGCCAACAGGTAGCTTTTACAAAAAGAAACTCAGCTGCCATGTACAGACACAAATACTGTATAATGTGTGCACCTCTCATTTTACACGGATGAAATGTTATTCTTGACCTTGACTTCACTTACTGCACTGGAGGTTGAAAGCTGGGGGGTGATGTGGGCATGGGTGTGGTGTTTTCATAGGAATGACCCACCATTGTGCTGTGCAAAGAGAGTGGGGAGGAGAGGAAGTTAATCCAAGCATCTTCTCTGATTTCCTTTATGTGCTATCTGTGAGAAGTTGCTGTCTGAGTTCCTTGGACCTAGAGATATTCCAGAGCAATTAGAAAGTCCACCACTTGAAGTAGGATTGCAAATTTTCTGAACCTTGTTAGATCTTTTTATTCTGTTCTGTTCAATTACCTTGGGGGGTAGGGAGGGGAATGCTTAGAGCTGTACCACAGCATAAATCCTTTTAAAGAAGACAAAACAACATGGAACTCTATTTGTGTCCACTTGCCAATGTAGCCAACCCTTTTTCTTCTTCAGTTTTACAGTTTTTAAGAAGTTTCAAAAGCTTGTAAGAAAATAGTGGTCAAGTTCAGGACTGTAGAACAATGGAAAGCTCAGATTTACCCGACTTCCTCTTTGGTGACTTCAAACCCTGCGATGAGATCAACAAAACACAGACAAGAATCTGTATTCCAAATGCATTCAAGAGTCATGTGTTAGCTGAGAAGTACATTTAAACTGAAGTTCATTCAAATTATTTCATATTATTGCCTATTTGACAATATATGTGTAAGGCTTCTCAGATGCAAACAAAACCAGGCAGTGCCAAATCTGGAAACCTTATTTTAAAGAGATTTAAAGCCAGGGGAGCTTAACAGCAGAAGAAAGTTGAAATGTTAGCAGTATTGAATCATGCAAGCTCCAGAGGTCAATTCCTTTCCTTATGTTTTAAAAGATGGCTTTTTAAATGTTGATATAACTCCAAGTGTATGGTGTTACTGGCTTCTTTACATCCTAAATATTATTTGATATACCCACCAAAGCTTTTTAAAGGTCTAGAAGCAAGCTATGCAAAAAATGAGCTCTCCAGATACTAGGCTCTTAACACTGCATTTTCAAGTATTGGCACACTGTTTATGACAAGCTTCTATAAACCTTTTATTCTGATTCAGCAAAATAAGCCGGCTTGCTGCAGAAGGGAAGAAGCTGATAAACAGAATATTGCACAGAGTAGCAAGGTAGGAATACAGTGCCTAAGTGCACTCTTCGCAATTCTGCTAAGAAAAATGCATTATAAGTAGCGGAACCTGTGAAAAAAAGATTTAAATAAAATAGTCATCAATGTCAGATTAAACAGCACTTGTAACAGAAGTGTAACATTGGTATATCCACTGCTTGTTTTTCTTTCCAGGTTTCAGTCTAAACTTTTAGCTGTGTGATGCTCTTCTGAATCATCTAGCAATTGAGTGCGTGGACTTAAGTAAAGATGACAGTTTCCAAATCAACTCAATATGTTGCAGCAAGTTCTTATAGGTGCTGTAACTTAAAGTTCTTGTAGCACTTAATAATCCTGAGCTTGTAACGTCTGATGATTCAGGATAGTAAAGAGTGATATCTTTCATCACCATCTAATATTAATGTAGTTTCATATCCAGAAAGCCACCTTCTTCATCCTCTTTTGCTGCAGATCTTTCCTTCAAGGGGAATGAAGCATAACTTTTGGAACCTAAGAACAGTCCTTCTTTTGTGGTACCATTTACAGTCTCACTGTTTCCTTAATTTGCTGCCTTCTCCTACATATTGTTTTATACTAGTGTGTCAAAACATTCAAAGTAAATTATCCCTCGATACATAAATTCTAAGCCTCTGAATGCAAATGTGTGCATGGTAAATTAAATAATGACTCAATTAATCTGTGAGATAAAATTTTCTGTGATTTTATTCTATTCTATTGTATTTTGTTTCCCTTTATTTTTATAAGCAGATGAGCCATAGACAAGTCATTTTCCATTTTCAAGATGATAATTTCACCTCACTGCGTCTACTGTCACAAGGAAGAGAAGAAGATTCCCCTGGAGTCTTTTCTCCTCCTCTCCTCTCCTCTCCTCTCNTTCCCTAACAGGACCATGTCCTTCCTGTGCAGGAGACCTCAAAGCAGGATGCAGCACTCCAGGTAAGGTCTCACCAAAGTGGAGTAGAGGGGCAGAATCCCCTCCCTGTCTCTGCTGCCCATGCTGCTTTTTTTGATTTTGATGCAGCCCAGGATACAATTGGCTTTCTGGACTGCAAGTGAACACTGATGTCTAGATTTTTATCTGTGAAAATCCAAAATCCTTCTCCACAGGTCTGCTCTCAATGAATTCCTCTCCCAGTCTGTGCTCATGTCTGGGATTGCCCTCACCCCAGTGCAGCACCTTGCACTAGGACTTGTTGAACTTCAGGAGCTTTGCCCAGGCCCACTCCCCAAGCCTGTCAAGGTCCCTTTGGATGATATCCCTTCCTTAAAGTGAATCAGCTGGATCTCTCAGCTTGGTGTCACCTGCAAACTTGCTGGAACTGCACTCAATCCCACATTTGATCTCATTGATGAAGACATTAAACAGGACTGGTCCCAATATGGACTGCTGGGGGACACAATTCCTCATTGATCTCCATCCAGACATTGAGCTGGTGGCCATCCATCAGGTCTGTATCTCTCCACTGTCCTGACATGTCAGCTTGGCAAGAAATGTGTTTACATGCACGAAGCACAAACACTCACAGAAACAGGATAACACAGTGTGTTAATTTCCGCTGTAAATTTGCTTTCTTATCATACCAGAGCAACTGAAGGCACTAGGGACTAATGAAAAACACATATCTCTGTCTTGTGCTTCTGGCTGAAAGTACCTTCAATTAAATGCCAGTCTGACTCCTTTCCCTCTAAAGGGAACAGTCCTTCATTCATTTTCTGCAATTAAAGTAAGAACTCCCATGCCAGGTTATTTTCTCAGTGGTGCATTCCTTATTCTTCACAAACTCTATAGATATCAAAAGATTTACTACAGTTTTGTAATGTGCACCTCAAAACTCTTTTACAGTGTTTTCACCATCCTGGCTATTATTTCTTCCTTTATGCCACAACTGCAACTCAGTCAACGCTGCTTTCTGGGTCTCATTGAACTATAGTTATTTTGAAATGAAATGTGTATTATAAATACATAATATGTAACTTCTGATGTGGTAGGCTTATTCTTGCTTTTGTAAGGGTGTCATGGCTTTATGCAAACCCTGCATTGAAGCTTCGCCAGCTATATTCTATCCCCAGAGACATGAACTAGAAAGTTAGAAAGCTGTATTAAAAATACATATGTTCTCTGTCACATTTCCACAATGTGTGTGGTTGAGAGCACCATGGAAAAATGAAGCTTCCCTGAATAACTAATTAAGTGCATGACAGCACATTCAGCAAACTCAGACCTGGAAATAATGCAATTATTTTTTTTCCAAAAGGAGAAACCATTGTTTGCTGATAAATGAAACTTCTCAGAGCAGGTTTGGCCAGGACACGACAAAGTGGATTACAAAACAGAGCCAAATCCTACCTAATTAGTCTATTGCTATCAGTATTTTATAAGCCTCCTATTATTTGGAGAAAGAGAAGTTCCCATGAGTACCAAAGAGGAAAGGTTATTCATATTATTTATAGTATTTATGTTCCTACAGCCATTCAGATGTAAAACAATTCCACCTCTGAGTAAAAGGTTATTTATAAGGGCAGTTTATTTAAACATATCAATTTTTGAAGGTGTTCATATGAAGATTTACTGTTGCTTACTTGATGGTGTGAATAATTCATTCTTTTAAAGACAAGCATACACTCATTTCAGAGAGGAAATGCCTTCAAAGCCACATTTATTGACGTGGGGACCAGCATTCACCAAGCAACCTCAGTTAAGTAACTCACAGTAGGAAGTAAGAGGAGCTTTAAGGAACATGCTGAAATGAGAAAAAAGTTTTTTAAAAAGTTTTTTGCCCTTTACTGTTCACAACAAAACAAATGTTGTTTCTTCAACAATAAAAATCTTATTTCACATTTACTATTGCCAAAACTTAAAAATATATTCTGGCTGTAAAATTAGGCAAATGGTGTACCAAGAACAACTGGAAGTGAACAACTGCATCCTGCCCTTCTCCGTGACTGGAGATCTCTGGCACAGGGGCCGCTTAAAAGGCCCAGCAGTGTACCCTGCCCTTGGAGAAATGTACTACCAGATGGTTTGGGGACACAGCCAGATACACATAACTACTTGTGGCATTTGGTTGCAAGCTCTGAAAGACTGCACAATGCTCCATTCTCAGTCATGCAAGTGGAGCCCTCTTTTGGAGGGTCAGGTCTCTCAGGAAGTATTTAAGGGGGTTGCTAGGGCATGTAGGAAAAAAATTAGGAGGTCAAAGCTCAGTTCGAACTTAATTTGGCAACTTTCATAAAGGATAATAAAAAATACTATTACAAACATATTAATGGCAAAAGGAAGGGTAAGACCAACCTTTGTTCTCTTTGTCACTGGATATGTGAGGGAATTTACTAACTGCAGATGAGGAGAAGGCGGAGGTGCTTAATGCCTTCGTTGGCTCAGTCCTTAGTGGGAAGATGGCTTATCCTCAGGACAACTGTCCTTCTGGGCTGGTAGATGGTGGCAGGGAGCAAAATGATCCCCCTGTTATCCAAGAGGAGGCAGTCAGAGAACTGCTGAGCCTCTTGGATGTTCATAAACCTATGGGACCAGATGGGATCCATAGCAGGGTGATAAGGGAGCTGGCAGATGAGCTTGTGAAGCTGCTCTCCATCATTTACCAACAGTCCTGGCTCACTGGTGAGGTTTCCAGATGACTGGAAGCTGGCAAATGTGATGCCCATTCACAAAAAGGGTGGGAAGGAGGATCCTGGTAATTATAGGCCAGTTAGCCTGACCTCAGTATCTGGTAAGGCAACAGAACAGTTTATATTGAGTGTCATCACGCAGAACTTACAGGATGGCCAGGGCACCAGCCAGCATGAGTTTAGGAGGGGTAGGTTGTGTTCAACCAACCTGATCTCCTTTTATGACCACGTGACTCACCTAGTAGATGAGGAAAAGGCTGTGGATGCTGTCTTTGTACTCCAGCAAGGCCTTTGACACTGTCTCCCACAGCACATTCCTGGAAAAGCTGGCTTTGGACAGGAGCTCTCTTTGTTTGGTTCAGAACTGGCTGNGGAAGGACATTGAGACACTTGAGCGTGTCCAGAGGAGGCAACGAGGCTGGTGAGGGGCTTGGAACACAAACCCTGTGAGGAACCACTGAGGGAGCTGGGTGTGTTTAGCCTGGAGAAAAGGAGACTCAGGGGTGACCTTATCACTCTCTACAACTTCCTGAAAGGTGGCTGTAGTCAGGTCTCTTTCTCCAGGCAGCAACTGACAGAACCAGAGGACACAGCCTTAAGCTGTGGGAAATATAGGTTGGATATTAGGAAGAGGTTTTTATGGAAAGAGTGATAAAGTACTGGAATTGTCTGCCCAGGGAGGTGGTGGAGTCACCATCCCTGGATGTGTTTAACAAAAGATCGGATGTGGCACTTGGTGCCATAGTTTAGTTGAGGTATTAGTCCAAATGGGTTGGACTCAATGATCTTGAAGGTCTTTTCCAGCCCAGACATTCTGTGTGTGAGTCTGTGTGTGATTCTGTACATCACTGCCTGAGGCACCCGCCTGTGACAGCTCATTCTAGTTAGACACAACTACAGAAGCTGTAAGGTATTCTTTCTGCCAGATTTTATAAAAAAACCCTTCAGAATTTGCTGTAGAATGGGTAAGTCTCTGATTTATAGTGAAAATTAAGTTAAAAGAAAGATTTGTGTACTAAGTGAAATGAAGCAGGGAATTGTGGGGTACAGGTGATAGATGATGGCAGACTGTAGAAGGATTTTTCACCCAAATCAAACGATCCAGAAAATACACAATTTCAGAAAGAAAAGAAGTTACCCTTTCATGTAAAGGGCACCCTATTGGCAATTATAAGTGTACTGGATTCACATTCAGTTAAAAGGGTTTGAGACAGCATTAGATGGTGGGGATCTATTTTCTGCTGTGCTTGAGTCCTGTTCACTCAGCAGAGTTGGGACTAGCTCCTGATGTGTACATTCACATGCTGCAGCAAGGACACCAAAGAACATCTGGCTTTTTTTTTTGAGTGCCACTTTTTGCCTTCCAGAATGTAGAGCATTCTCTCACAATCCAGTATTTATATAAAAATGGATGCTTATTGTCTTACATTTTGAAGAGAGAGGGAAGGCAGGAAATTCTTAGATGCAAATCTTCAAATTAAGATTTTCAGATCTTCTCTTTTATCTTCCCACACACATAAAACAATTGGAACTCCACCCATCAGCAACTTCACAGCAAATTACAAAACCAGAATGTTTTTTTCATTCAATCTTTCAGCTCACAAGTTCTGTTACCATTCTTCAGTGAAACAGCAGAAGGATCAGCAAGCCAACAAATTGCAACAGACATGCCATAAAAAAACCCCTTATGTATTTACAACCAATACACTGCACATATTCCAAGTAGGTATTTTATCAGTGTGAAATCCAAGCAAAAAAAACCAAACTTAATATTATCTATAATAATCAAAGATGTTTCTGTGGGGGCAGTCAGGACATCTCAATGTCTGTACAACAATTACTGAAGAATAATCCTCTAAAGAGTAGTATTTTTCAGTCAGCATTAATTGTACGCTTCCAATAGTGTTGCAATGAAATTTGTAAGTGTAGCATGACTGAAACTCAGGAGAGAAATGGAGAAACTCTAGTCCTGTAAACTTCTAATAATTAGAATAGTTGCCCATGGTTTTTATGGCAATATTTGAATATGTAATATTGGAAGTTATTAATGTTTGCAAGGTAAAAAAATTAAATTTGCAAGGAAAAGATTATAAGCACTTCTGCTCTGGCATCTTTCCATTAATCCAATGGGAAGACTGTATGAAGTCAACCAAAAGCAACTATTTGCACACAATTCTTAAGAGCTTTCATGCCTAAGAATAGTTTTTAAAAGTACCTTGATTAACAGGGCTGAAGATAGACCCTTCCCTGACAAATGAACACAAAGCAAAAGTACTCTTTTTATTCAGGATTAGAATAGCATTGGAAAAAAGCTTTTTAAAAGGACACAAAGTATTTTTGATATTACGGAAATCTACACCATTCATTACTGAACAGTACTAGTACAGACACTCAGTTCAATCCAAACCACTCTTCTTCACTTGCTGGCCATTTCTTTTGAACAAAAAACCCCCATCCTCTACGAATTTATCTTCAGTCATGTTTACACCCTCACTCCCATTTTTATTAGTCATTTTTATTTCACTGTCTCTGTGAACAAACTAAGAACAGTGACTCATTGCGGTGTATGCTGCACGAACAGGCCAACATCAAGTTCTGCCCTGATGAGCATGCATACAAAATAAGAAAATAGCCATGCATGTCAATAGCACAAATGCCCTTATGAACCAATGTAGAGACAGTCACAAGAAGAGGAAAATGTTTTACAAAGCCATCAGGAGGGAACATGCCAAGTTAATATTTCAGAACATATGTGAGATGATGTAGTTTCAAAATAGCTGTAATATTTTCCATTGTATTTCTCAAAAAATGTTCTTATTATTGAACCTAGGGCTTAAATACAAGTAAGTGGATCAGCTTTCACACACTGCCAGATAAATTCAGGATCAGTTCAACTCTACCCTAAAAGCACCAAAGGCTGTTCCAATATCAATAGTATTTTCCTGTTTTAATAATCATTATATTTGCTCATACATGCTTTGATTTTACCTTTCATGAATCTGGTACAATACACTCTACATTTATAAGAAAATGAATAGCCAAGGGAAAAGGTTATTTCCTTTGGCTCAGGCCTCACTCTTGCTGGGCTGGGCAGAACTATTCTTGACCCAGTTTATAGGTTTCACAGTTGGCTGACCCATCCATTGTCAACTGATACGGATGTTAGCTCAACATTGTCCTAGCAACCAAGAAAGCACACAGAGATCTGAATGAACCCCAGCATTTAAACATATAATCCGACATCTCCCATTCAGCATGATTTAGGCAAGTGCAACAGAGAACACCAGCTAACCTGGACTAGGTAACAAGCTGCTTTGTAAAAAAGGCCAATAGCTCAGCTGGCTAAGGCAGGGTGCACAGTATGCTGCAAATGACTGCCTAATTAATAAATAGTTTAAAGAACATGTGTCCAATCCAGAGATCATGTATCAAAACTGAATGAAGCAGATGTGACGATTCTGAAGTGCGTGCACACTGACACAAGGCTCTTCTCCTTCCAGCAACAAACAACACGGTTTGTGCAGACTCAGAAAGGTTGAGAGTGTCCAAGGACAGCCATGGCAACCCTGATACTTCCCAAGAATCCAGTTTCAACATGCTGTTAATTACTTGTCCTTCCCCTTCTTGTGTTTTAACTGTAAGTAACAATGATGTCACACTTTGTAAAGTGCATCAAGTCCAGGTCAAAGGGAAGCACTGCTGTAAATAATTCTAGATTTTAAAGGAAACATGTAGGAATGTAGTAAGTGAAGTTCACCAATTACTGTAGAACCTCCACTCACACACACTCCTCCAAAATGGCTTGGAATTACCATGCTAACTTAAACCTGAAAATCAGGGTAAGAGCAAGAAAATGGAAACTTCAACTTCTTTTAAAATGCTTGCCAAGCTTAAAAATGTTCAGAAAAAGAGGTTTAAGAAATAATAGCTTGCACTGGGAAAACAGTCTTGTCTTTATTACTGTGTCAATAGCTTATAGGTGTTACTCTTGTAATTCTTGTAACAAGCTTCTTAATTATATTGTACTACCTGAGTTCATTTCATTAGTCACCTTTTATTCATTCTTTCATATATTCAAAATATTTTTCTCCTGTTTTATATGTTCTGGACTATCATCTTGCTCTTCCAAGAAGACTGCTTAGATAGGAGCCAAAATGTCAGTTTGTGGCTTGTCTCTATCTCAGCAATCCACTTGGCAATCTATGGATAAATTACAGCTTTCCCATAGCTAAGGTATGTGTGACACTATATTCAAATTACTACTCCTACAGATTTGGTGGAAAGCTCACATGTAAAAATCCTCATGAAATGGACTTTCACTGAAAAGCTGTTTTTACCCTTAACTAGGTACTCCTGCTATTCCCTATATATACAAAGAGAAAATCCAAACCTGCCATAGGAAGTTTAACTACAATAGATCATAAAGAGCCAGATTTTAAAGGATATTCATGGCGCTCACTGTTTCTTATTGCAAAGTCTCTTAGTGCACTCCATACAACCAGCCAATTTCCCAATTTTTCTAACAGGATTGTCTACTGGCATCAGGCACCAGTCAGGGTGCTACTCTGTCATATATTGCTCCAAAACAGAGCAAATAGGTGGTTAGTATTCCCACTCTTCCTGTGAAACGAGAATAAGATGTATTTAGGTCAACTATCTACTGATACCAATAAGATTATGAATTTAAGTCCATAACAAGGATATTTTTCCATTATATAGAGCTTCTGTGTCATAAAATCAGAGAATACAATGAGGTGGAAGGTATCCACAAAGATTATTGAGTCCAGCTCCCTGTCCTGCATAGAACCATCCCCAAGAGTCACACCATGTGCCTGAGAGCATTGTCCAAACGCTTCTTGAACTCTGTCAGGCTTGGTGCTGTGACCACATCCCTGGGGAGCCTGTTCCAACATACAACCACCCTCTGGGTGAAGAACCTTTTCCTAATATCCAACGTAAACCTCCCCTGACTCAGCTTTGGGCCATTCTTTCTGATCCTGTCACTGGCCACCACAGAGCAGAGATCAGTGCCTGCCCCTGCTCTGCCCCTCATGAGGAAGCTCCCAACTGCAGTGACTCCCCTCAGTCTGCTCTTCTCCAGGCTGAACAGACCAAGTGACACCAACCTCAGAGCCATGCATCAACCTGATGGATTTGCCTATTCTTATCAATATTATTAGGAGTCAGCATTTGACACAAAAGCAACAGTTTTCAGGAAGCAGTTTTTATTTTGTGACTTACAAACTGGATCTATTCACTCCACATCTGTTGAGCCAAATGCTCTGGAAAAGATATAACGTTTTATCTGATGGGATTGTTTGTTTGTTGGTGATGGCGTTCTTGGCCAGTACAAAATATATGAAGTCCTTATACTGAGAAGGCAGGAATCAAAACAGACAAATCTAGAAATATAGTATCCATTGGGAAATACAGAGAGTATTTCCTTAAATTGTTTCATTCTTGCAGAAACATTTCACCATGGATGATGGATAGTACATTACAATGGATGATGCTATTTTAGCTGAATATACTATACATTCTAATGTGGTAGAGAATAATTCTTTAATTTGAAATCCCATTCTGACAATATTTAAACTAGGTTTAAATTTAAACTGTTTTCTAGATTATAAAGCTTTGCATAGTGCACTTTAGTAACTTTCTGGTACTCCAAGCAATTAAGTGGACACCTACTCTTTCAAGTCCCTGTATGATAACAGATTATAAAGTACCTATTCTGCCATCCTATATTCCTAATATGTCTACTTATAATAAGGATTATAAAATCAATATTTAAGTAGTATTCTTCTCAAATAAAGTTGGGGTTTTTTAGATTTCCTCGGGCAGTACAGACTGCTGTGTCAGACCTTTCACAGTTCTGGAGGAAGACATTTTTCCTAACTATTAAAGAGGGAATTGAGATTTACTATGGAACATTTTAAATTGAGCGTTCATTAAACAGCATTAAAGAAAGAAGATTGGGAAAGTATATATGCTTTAATGTCTTCAACATTCACCACAGTTTGTCACCAACTGAGTACTTCTTGTAACCAATCAACATTATTAATAATTTTGTGAAGTCATTCAAAATAGAATTAGAAAATATTAACCCAAGCTAAGATTAAAAATTCTGAAATAACTTTTTAGTTAAAACTATTGAAATCTCATTTCAGAATACAAAGAAAACTCCTGATTGAAATGTTCTGCATTTGTATTATTCCTTGAATTCTGCTGCTCTTTCAGACTTGAGTAGGTAAACAAAATTCAGGTCTGCACGTATTCTTCTACCAAGCATGTAAGAAGTACATAAAAGAAGTAGAAAAAGACCACAAATAATTTATTTGAGTATCCAGTGCTCCCACTGTCATAAGGACATCTTATGGTAATTTACTCTACAAGATATTTCTCCCTTTTTGTAAAGAGAATTTGTGTTCTATTATCAAAAATAAATTAATTTGCATTTCCACACCTGCTAAAATAATAGAGAGGGAAAAAACCACCAAGAGTAATGTCACCAACTGTGACATTAATAAATAGCCAGAAGTACTACACTAACAAATAATGCAGAACCAGTTAGACCTTTAATGTCAACAGTAATATTACCCCATGATGAATGTGGTTAGAGGGACAGCTTGGAATCAGAGTCAGCAAATTCTTACTGCCTTATTGTTAGATTTAGATTTAAAAAAAAACCAAACCAAACAAAACAAACATTTTTAGAACAATTTTAATCCCTGTATTCAATAATTCTTAATTAAAAACAACTGCAATTCTCCCCAAGTTTTGGAGAAAGAGTGCATGTGAGATGCCAAATACATACAAGTACACAAGTTTAAAGAAATTTAAAATTAAGAGTTTGGCCATAACCATAAAAACCAACAAAGTCACAACTCGCACAAAAAGAGAAGAGAACCATATAAGGGTGCCTCAGCCTTTCTCTTTACTATCCAAACAGAACCAGCACCACCACAGGTCAGACCACTCACAGGACAGACAGCAATAGCTTCATGTTAGAAATGCAAGGGAAAACTAATCTATTGTTTCTTTAATTCTTACAGATATCACAGGCAGCTGAATCTTGGATTTCCTTTTCTACTTTTCTCTAACACAACAGGTGACCCATGGATCTCCCCACTGACCTCCAGGGAGTATATTTTCTGTATCAGGCCTTTTTGCCTCTGTTTTATCATCTATCAGCCTTTTGGTAACAGCATTCTAAAATGTTCATGTACTCATTCTTCTGATGACAATGGGACCAGATGGCATAATGATGAAAGAACAAAAAATACACTCATGATACAAGTCACATTTCAGTCATATTTTCAAAATGTAGCACTACCCAAAAATTACTAGAGAATGGCTACTCTTACCACACTTTGAAAACACAGGTATTATATTAAAAATGTGCATTCTGTCATTTTCAACTGTAGTAATTTTTATGCAGAAGTCACAGATATAGATAGAAGCAAATCTGGTGGTAACTGTTTATTGAGCTATGTAAGATGCATTGGTCACTTGTCCATCAACAATAGTTAGAAGCACTAAATTCTGTAGTTTGTAGATATTTTGTTAAAGAAACATTTCTTTTTTTATCAACATTCTTTTTCTTTTGCTGCATCCTTCATAAGCTGAGACCCTTGCTTATTTTGTGCACACAAGAAATTCAACTTGGAAAAGGTTTGTGGCAGCAGAATCGGAAATGTTGAAAATACCACAGAGATTTTATGCAAGGTTACTTACCAAATGCACATTTTTTAAACAGCTAAAAAACCCTGTTCTGAAGAATGTAAGAATGGAATTTCATTTGGAATGGCCATATGAAAAGGAATTGTCATGATAAAATAAGGGGTTTACTAGGAATGGTCAGATTTTAAACTACTAGTTGGCTTCCAATTTCTTCAATCAGTGGCGGCATTCAAATCACAGCACACAAAATAAAGGATCAATGAGAAAGGAAAACTGATTTTCCATATTCTGTAGAATTCAATTTCAAGTAAAGTACTTGAAGAAAAAATCAAAGTAATCTAATCCAGTTAAAGAATAAGGTTTTAATTAGGCAAAGGCAATCCTTTTTTTTTTAAATTATATCCTTCTGTTCCATAATAACAATTCAGAGTTCAGAGGAGGTTATGATTTTCCATTATTAAATCAACTTCATCATAGAATCGTACAAAGGAATATTTTTTCCTCAGTGAGTGGCAAGATTTTTCACTTTCCAAATATGCTGCAAGGATGCTATGAAGTTCAAGACTTTCACTAATACTTTGTTCCCTAATAGATAAAAAAAATCCCAAATCTATGTAAATCTAGGTAAATCCAGGATCCCATAGTTAAAATGTTTGTCCTTTCATGCCTATAGGAAGATATTTTACATAATATTTTGGACTGAAGTATAGGAACTTTTGTTACTTGTAACTAACCAGGGCTGTAGGAACAAAAGAACTGTTGCTACCATTTCCATGCTGAAAAAAACATTTAAGTTTTTTGCTTCTAGTAAGCTTTACATCAAAAAGATTGTTCTGATCTACCTAAATTCTCATGTACATCAGTAAAAGACAATAGTATTGTGCAAAATATAAACTCATCTTTAATTTCCTTTAATTATCCAAGAAATAAGGACATAATTTATAATGTGATCTGACTTATGAAAGTCATGAACCCAGAATTTGGTTGCTTGTGATCAGGACAAAGAGACACAAGAACAGTGGACAGAGCCACATGTGGCACATTAGCCACAATTTGAAACCTTCTGAAAAAGATCTTTTTCTCCCATGAAGCCCTCTGGAGAAAACTACCAAGAATGCATATTATACAAATTAAAGGTCAGACCAAACAGTAAATGTGGATTATTAAATCCTGCAAATTAAAGGACTCATTTAAAAAAGCAAATTATTTGCTTTTTCAAGGAGAAAAGATAGTTGTTATACTTCTCTAGAATTAAGCTCCTGATTAAAGGTCAAGAACACAACATAATTTACAGCTGGTGTCACCAATGCTTCTCTTCTCACAGGCATAAATAATTTGTATCCTCCCAACAGAAGTATATAGGACAATCATTAACAAAAGAGTTAGGAACAGGGCAGTCAAATGTAATACTTTTTTTCAAATTTCAGCTACTGGCGCATTTTAATGTTGGAGATGCAAGGACCATACCTAAGTAAGCCTTTCATTGGTTCCTCAACAACAAGACAAGCAGGTATCTGAAATCCAAAAATCAACTCTTATTTCTGCTTCAAACTGATGGCAAAAGCCATTGGGATAAAAAACATTAATTTAAAATTCCTTGGTTCCTGTTGTTGTACATGGCAATTTCAATCACAGGACTACCTCAGGTAAACATAGGTCAGTAAACCTTCTGTCACACACTTTCCAGCTAAGAACTCTTTTATGTTTTTACAGTGATTAAAATTCTTGTGGCTGAGAGTAGTTGATATTGTGCATTCAAACCATTTCATCTTATTTTCCTAATTTCCTCATTCAGATTTTCATTTTTTCACTAAGTGGCTTAAAGTTTCATTTTATTGGAGCACATATTTCTGTGAATATTTAACACAAAACACATGTTCACTGTTCAGGCCTCTGAGAACTCTGAAATCAACTAAGAATTTTAACTGCAGTCCAGTCACTCCACCATGAAATCTTTGTGTCAAAAGATTCATACCAAAACAAAATATTTTTATGAACAGATATTTCCCTTTGACTTCTGGTGTTAGGACAGCTTATATTGTCACATCTCACATGGCACTACAGTTTTTGTTTTCCCTTTCACATTTTCAGTATGTAAATTTCTTAGAAATTCATTCATCAAAAGGCCTGACATCAGAAACTGAATGAATTTATCGAATTTCTTTCAAACCCAGCTGATGGCACAAAACAAAAAGCATGTTATTCTCTTGAACTAAAATACCACGTTATTCTCAGCTGTACAAGAGAAAATGCCACTTCAAAAGAAAAATCATCAGAACATTTAAAGGAATAAATTTTCAACTATTTCAGGAACACTTGATCCATATAAATGTCTTAGAAGTAAATGCTTTCAGAGGCACTGCTCAAGCAGTAGGCAGAAGGGTTTCCATTTATAAAATGGTTCCTATTTAAGGGAAGGAAGGGAGTGCCCACTCTCGCTAACACGCCGGGGGCTGTCATTACACTGCCATTAAAGCTTTCTCTCAACTCATAAACAGAGGCATTTCAGTTTAAAGGAAAAGGGGAAAAGTCATTAAAAACATAAAGAACATGTAAAAGGAAGAGACATTTTGCAAAATGCTTAATTGCACTAAGCTTTTGGAATCACAAACAATAGGGTTGTTCAGTAGAAGCAAAACTCCCTGCTACATATATAGCAGTGAATATAGCTCAGGCAATTTATTAAGTAGCCTTTTGATATCCAAGAGGGTTTTTCTTTTTCTTTTTAATTAATAAAAAAGCACAATGCTGAGAGGATCATGGGAAATCCTACATATCCATCCTCTTTCTAAGCTGAACTACAAAAGCTACCAGACATGAAATATTACACAAAGCTTTGAAAATTTGCTCCAGCGTGTTCTTGGCAAGATTTTAGGCTTTTTCTAGCAAACTCTTGCATCTGGAATTCCTTTTTTAGTTAATGGGAACCAAGGACTTCCAGGAGTGAGCACAGGTATGTTTGGAAATGCACTTCCTGCTTCAACAAGAGGAAACCCACCTTCTGATCAGCAAACATGAACTGATTAAAGAAAGTTACATGGCAATGACAGAGGCACCAATGATTGATTGCACTGCCAGGTAGTCCTCTATTTAACCCCTGTAAAAGTACTGTCAAGGAGGGGATAGCAATATGTGCTATAGCTTTTTCCAACATCATGTGATGTAGCAGTGAACAATTATTTTCCCTTCTATCTTTAGCAATCTCTCATTGAATACATCATTTTTCAAAGCTTCCAGTTTATTTCCCTTACCTAATTCCCCTTCTTTATGAAATTTTATATGAACTGTAGCTCTTCCCTGAAAATTTTCAACAGTTTTGGTGTTTTTACAAAGCACATTGGAATAAAATATTAGTATTCTGGGGGATCCATATTGGATGGAACAATTACAACAAATTGTAATTTGTTAACTAATTAAACACAATTCTCAAGAAGTAACTTTTGCAAGAACATTTTAAACCATTCCTCATACTTGAACAGCACTCAGTACGGTCTTTGGAGAGAGTAGAATGTGCCTCCAGGGTTTTCCTTGGCAAATTAGGAACTGAATTCCAATCAAAAGATTTAAGTAGTTACCAAGGTAAGTACCTTGAAAGAATCAATGTGAAAAAAATATAAATAAAAAGAATTTGTATTTAATTTTTTATTTTATTCAGGGGAAAGAGCATAATTTGAAGAAACAATAACTGTAAGGCTGCTTTTCCACAAGTTAAAAATCAGTTTCAGGTCTTGCAGTGAAACAGGGAAAAAAGTCTCTGACACTTGGCACAATAAAGGTAGAAATAACTGCACCAATGGGCTTGAAATGTCCTTCCTTACAGAGAAGCCAAATTCAGATCTAAGCAGTAGTAAATCCATTAACAGTAACAGCATATTCAATTAAAGTTGCATTTGTCATAGATCTGAATGCAGCATTAGAAACCCACATTAACAGCAGAAAGATTTCCTATTCCAACTCCACAGCATGGCAGGGTTGAGTGCAAGAAGGCAACCTCAGCCTCTGTAAAAGGGAACTTTGTTGAATGCTAAAAGCTGAAGTCAGAGCCAAATTATAAACCAATTTGCTTTCTGCATGTCAAGCAAGATGAATACCCTTCATTGGCATGAATGCCTGCTTTGAAGTGTAAGAAAGCCCCTTCTCTTTTCCAGAAGATCTGTAATTTTAAGATCAGATGATAAAAACTGGGAGGACTCATAAAATAGTCAACCAACCAGAACACGACACACGATGCAATCAGGCATTATGTCCGTATTACAATGAAGTGCATCAATTTCCTGGCCCCTGCTGTATAGATTCAAACTTTGCAATGGGAAAAATTGTGAGTTTTAGGCATACATTACTTCCATGCCACATTATCAAGTCAGAAGTCATGATTCCACACCAGATTGCAGACTCCTGCAGCATTCCATTGTTGATTAGCAAGTGTGTTGGGAGCCCACATTTGTCCATTTATATGCAAGACTGAAAATGGTGATTCTCCCATCCTCTAGAGACACTGGACACCTACTTCCATACAGGAGTCTTCCGGGTTACCCCTTTATCTTCAGCCATTTTTGACATTGAATTTAGCTCCACAGATCACTTTTTCATTATAACAACAATAAGCTGCTTTTACAAGTCAGGTCACTGTTTTAAGAAATGCTCTTTGGGGAAAGGTTCTCTGGGCAAATGTCCTCCTTAATTATACTGGTACAACCATATCAACTTCAGCAAGGCTGAAGAAATATAAACAAGAGCAAATGCTGGACACAGGATTTCAAATCAACAACTAGCTGGTCCTAGATGAAAGGCTCTGGATAGACTTTAATAAACTTAGTTCCCTTGCTAATTCATTGGGAACTAAAACATAACACAATCTCTGGAAAACACATCAAGGAGGTATTCAAGAAGCATAATTACATGGAAGAATGAAATAACATAGGTTTGTAAAAGTCCAGAGGCAAAAAATAGAAAATAAACAATTGATGAAGTTAAATCAAACAAATGGATTGATTCTATCTTAGAAAACATAAGATAAAATCATAAAATCATCAACTGAAAGTGTGAAAACTAACACTACTAAGTCAATAACAATCCTTTGTAATGTAATGTAAATCATGGAAGAAAATAGCATTCTTAAATTCCATTATTTAACAGTTGATTATGCATACTCATACAAGATAAAAATATGCTATTAAGAAATACTCTCTCATTTAGGAAGTGGAAGAAGAAGCTCTAATTGCTGAATAAAGAAGCTTACTGTGAAGAAATATTTGTCTGGTTTGATCAAAATATTCAGTCCTGCTTTTATGTCCATGAATCTAGGTTTTCATGTTTCGAATTTAATAATATTTATCCCTTCTGAATGCTCCTTCCCCATGAGAAAGCTTCTTTTATTTAGCTGCATTGGCTTTCATGGTCATTCCTTTCTGTAGACTTGACCAGAATAAATTTCAATTTTGGCCTCACAGTCTCCTAAATATTTGCTTATTTGGACTGGATACTTTAGACCCTCTGTACAATTATAAAACAAAATACAGATTCACATTACATCCTTGCAAAAAAAGTCTGCAAGGGAAGAGGGTGCCTGCATAGATTCCTGTAGGGTTTACCAGTGGCTGTTTTTACAATCCACTTTCTCTCCTCACAGGGGCATTCTTTATCATTTTTATCACTTTCCCAGTCTAGCTTTATGAGAAATCTTTAACTATGAAGTCTACTAAAAAAAACACTTTTAGAGAGTCATCTATCTTTTCCTTTGGGATCAAAATGGTTCACTCATCCCACGAATAAACTCACCAATTATAAGGTTTTGGTGTTTCCACAGATAGTGGTTTCCAGGTTTGCCCACGCCACACTGAACTTCACAGTATCAGTTGGAAACCAGGGAGGGGTATGTTATAAACAAATGAAAATGTTAATGTATGTTAATGTATGTTAATGTTAATGTATGTTAAAACAAAATGAAAACATAGTATCTGGTAGATGACACCCATCTCTCCTCTACTAAAATCGTATGTGTCAAAACCAAATCTGGATGTTTTGAAGCCAAGATTTAAAAATTATTCACCTAAAGAGTTCTATCAATGGGGAACATTGATTTTTAAGAAGTTTTTTATTTTAAACTAGGGGAGGGCTAAAGAAATGGAAGGAAGCTGGAAACCATGAAGTGTGCATACACCAATTTTAACTGCATTATTATTCCTTCTTTTAATGTAACAATTAGATATGCATTGATAAAGGATCAGAAAAACCTAAAGGATTCGACCCTTTGGATTTTAACAAGACTAACAATAATAACAATAATAACAATAAATTCAAGACTAACAATAGTTTTTTTGCTTTACTGTGTACAAGGTGTGATTTGTCTTTGCCCATAAGCAAGATTTTGAGCACAAGAAACTGAAAGATGTGAAATTGTTGCTCACAAAAAAATTAATTTTTTTTTAATTTTACAAAAGCTGGGGAAACAGCAGGTAGGGAACCTACTAGGTCATCAGCATGCAATATGCTAGAAAATAATGGCATAAAAACATCCAGCTTGCATCCATCCATACTTCCAAAACTATCTTAGCAAGCTGAAGACCTGCAAGAGCTGTAGACTGAGAGACTACATAATAGTTTAAAATAAGCCTTCTATAAAACCTTCTAACAGCCTGAAATTACTGATTAAATTTTTTGGTATTTACATAATTTTCTTTTCTCTTTTGCATCTTCTATGAAAATAATGCTTTCAGGCTTCCCTAGTGAGAAAGCACAAGAAAGAAGAAAGTAAAATGCTAAATAGCTTTAATGGTTTATGGCCATATTCAACAGGATATGCAAATCACTTGAATGTTGAATCTTGTTGAACCAGATTTCTCTAAAACTTTAAAATAAGAAATATCATGTTAAAACTTTGATATAGAAGAAGTGATCTATTGGTCTGCTATTTGTAACAGTATGTGTAATCATAGAAACAGAGAATTATACAGGAAGGGACCTCTGGAGCTCACCCAGTCCAATCCTCCACTCAAAACAGACTATTTCAGAATCAGATCCACCTTTGAAGATATGTCAGGTTGCTCAGGCCCTTATTTAGTTGAATTTTTATAATCTTGAAGTATGGAGATTTCACAGCCTCTTCAGGCAACATTTTTCAGTGTCTGACTACCCTCAGAGTAAAAAAATTCTTTCCTAACACCTACTACAAATTTCCTGAGTTGCAACTTTTACCTGTTGGCCCTTGTCCTGTCATTGTGGCCTACTAGAAGCACGTACTTGCATTTTCTCAGCATCCACTTAATTGATGTTGAGGAGAGTCATAAGATCCTCTCTTAGTGATGTTGAGGAGAGTCATAAGATCCTCTCTTAGTCTTTTCCACCCACAACAAACTAATTCTCTCCATCTCTCCTTAAATGCCATGTGCTCCAGCCCATAACTGCCTTGATGGTCCCCTGCTGACCTTGCTCCATTGTTGAGTTCTGACTGTGTAATCGATCATCTAATTTATAATAAACTGCCCAAAGACATGGGTTTGTCAAGTATCAAATCTCCTACAAGAACAATGGAATAAATATGTCATGTCTCAGAAAATTCATTCACCACTCAAGATACTGCACATAAGAATGGAGCATTTTGAACTTATCAGAGAAAATGATCCCCCTGCAACACACGTTCTAGTGTAGCACAAAGAGTCTGAAGGATACAAAAAACATTTTAAAAAAAGCAGAGGAATGCAGGTAACAGTGCAAAAGAGACAAAGATTTTAAGAATGCCAGTAATAGAGTGTTACTGCAGTATCAGACAAAACTAGAGAGTGGAATTTAATGACCAGTGAGAATATGTATTTAAGTGTTCATCTTTCAAACCTGTAAGAATCTGTAGAGACAATGATATATACCCAAAGAATGGTCATGGGCATTGAAAAACATATTTATTAGATCCCTGGGAGCTTTTTTTATTTATCTAGGAAATAATCTAGATAAATTTGAAGACCAGGTATGAGTGGATTACAGTTTAGCTTTTCAGGAAAGTAGAAAAGATTATTTAAAGATGAGAGCAGATAAAATGAGAGAACTGAGGGAAATACCTGGAAATACCAGGTATCAAGCAGACAAATGCTGGGATTGGCACCCACAGCAACACAGAGGAGCCACCAGAAACCAGACAAGTCCCAAAAACAAGGCAGCTTGAAGAGATCAGGATGGAAGCTTTGATTAGAGTTGCAGAGCACTCTATTTCACTTCATCATATGCTGTTCTAGCTATCACCTTGGAAAATGACACAAGACAGTGTTCTGGTCTCTTTCCTAGTGTCATATTCTTCCTACCTACCTGGAAAAATCAAATCAGTGGGATTATGGCATAGCAGATGAAGAAGGAAAGAGGGAATTCTGCCCATTTTGTACCTGAACACAACAACACTCTAACCAGAGTGTAAAGGGTACAGCGTGCCATGTTGTCAGTCAGTATTGTTTATTCTGCCCAGAAAGACAAAGTACAGCTGGGAAATCAAAGGGAAGTAGGAATGTCACTGCAGCCAGTGCTCTCCTGTTGTGTGACACAGAGGAACTTCCCACCACACTGTCTCCCTGTGCACTGCTGGAGCTGCATGTGGCACCCACAGACACAGCTACCACCACATTCAATTTACAGCTAATACTGGCACTTAATAATCCATCCAAAAACAAGAAAATGCTCTCTGTGTCAGGGCCTTGCTATTGTTTCAAATATTTTTCTTGTATTACAGTTCATGTTTTTCTTTAAATTCCCAATCCAACTTTAAAAAATAGTAATATAGGAGTTCAAACACTAGGGAGAAGGTGGGTAGGAAAAATAGTCCCAGGCAGAACAGGAAGGTCCCTTGGGATGGTAACCTGCATTGAGACTGGCTCACAGTGCTTGTGACCCCACAGTCTCACTCTTCCTAATCATTTTTCTTTCCCAGAAGAAGGAGTTCTTTATTTTACTGTATACTTTGACAAGTCATTTCAGTGACTGCTTAACCTCTACCATATAAGCAGATCTATTTGACAGTAACACGTAACCAAAATATTTTCTAAGCATAGCAGCAAACGACTTTGCAAAAATCTTTTTCAAATCTGCATTTCATAAATTATATTTGGTTCCGTAGTATTAGTTGTTAGTGTCAAAATGTTCATGCAAAGTATTTGGTTACCAAGAAAATATAATTTCTGTCTATTAGTGTTTCAAAAAGAAATTTTCTGGACTAAAGAAACAAAACAGAATCAGAGAAGGAATCTGTTCTCTCTTTTGAAATCTGATTACCAAATATGCTAGGAATAGGTATCAAAGTAAACAATTCTGTTTGTCTGCAAAAGCTGGCAACCACACTTTACAATCCCATTCAGAACTATCAAACTACAATCTGAAAACAAGATAATGCAATTTGCCCCCAGCAAATCTAACTGGTTGCATAGGAAGGCTGTTTCAGAACCTCAGTGTTTCTGTGACTGGAAGCCCTTTCCAAATTTTTTGCATTCTTTTGTTCATGACCAGTCCAGATGTTTTTCTTGTGCCAAATTATTCTTCATGTTGAAGAGTTGAAACAACATATCTTTGTTTACTTTCAAAGTAGCTTGCTGGCCTCCCTAAATATAAAGGGACATGAGAGGGACAGATCCAGAACTTCATCTGAGATTGTCACCTGCCTCCTCTTTGTTACAAAAGCCATGCAAAAGAGCATTCCAGTCCTCCCAGGTCTACCTGAACTGCCCTCTGCAAGTGACAAGCAGAATAAAAGTAAGCAACCAACAAATGTCTTCATTAGCAAAAACCACATGTATTTTCACTGCAGAAAAACAGAACAAAAGTCTAATGTTACATCTGAACAACATAAATTTGAATGAAAAACAGATTTCCAAGATGATTGATTTGGGGAGCATGAAATCTATTACCTTGTTCATGGGCTCAAATTTGGAGTTCTTGACCAACCTCCTAAGAAAGAGCACATCACCACTGTTTTTATAGACACTATTCTCAATAAAAACATGCCTGGAAGAACAATAGGATTTCTAGGAACATTTTTTTTTCATTTTCAGACCAGGAAAAAGGCAATATTTTCAGGACATTGGAAAGATAAAGCCTTCAAAAACGGAGGAGAAAAAAGTAGACTTAAAAAATTGTTTTTTTCAATTGCTCAGGCTTAATTTACAGTACACTGACTGATCATTAGAGCATAGAGAAAATCATGCTGATATTTTCAAGGCTAAACTTAGGCCTTGGGGAATATAACTGTCTCCAGGGTGGAGTTTTCTTCCTCTTTTTTAAAATCTCAGTTCCAATTTGGTTCCTCCAAGGCCGTGAAGTTCCATGACTTTGAGAAGGGTTAGATGCTCCGAGTTCAGCTCTGAATCTCTCATCTACAGCCTGAAAGATTCCTCCTTATTTTTTATCATCTTAGCTGGAATGAAAGAAGCATTTTCAGCTATCTTATCAGCTAGCATTGCAAGACTGTTCTCACTCCCATCTTAGAATGTATTATTAATGATAGAAAAGAACAGCAGGCAACAGAATTTTACACAATTGATGGTGCTCAGTACCATGCCAAGATGTTATTAATGTATCTTTTTATGAAAACAAAACCAGTTTTAAAATACAGCCCGTAGCTCCATGGTTTAATATTTCAGGACAGGAGTCTCCTGTAGTGGACATTTTGTTTCAGAGCAAAAAAGCAAGATGGCTCTAGGTCAGCACTGCCCATGTGTGTGTGTGTGTGTCTCTACTCCCTGTTTTATCTCCCCAAATCGCTGGGCATTCTCAATACATCCTTGGTGCTTTTTATCCCCAGTCTAAAATCCTGCAGGAAACTTGAAAACAGAATCAATTATTTTTGTTGTGAAGTTCAGTAAGAATCCCCTATCACAGTCCCACAAAAACAGCTATTAAATCAGAATTGGAACGAAATCTAAGTTGGTTCACTTTCAAGGTCTGGTTTAACTGCCAACCATTGTCCAAAAAAAACCCCAATAAAAAACTTCACTGTTTTAGCTTATTTTCATTATCAGAGCTGTTTTGCTTGCTGTTCACATTATTGTTGTGGAGAATAAGACAAAAATAATTGATCCAATACTACTCTTCCACACTGAAGCTATGGATATCAGGATACCAAAGTTCTCACCAAGCAAAGGCAGTTTAAAGAGAACCTGAAACTTCAGTTGGGGATAAGATAATGCAAAGTATCAGTTTGGATCTAACAGCAGCCAGGTATCAGCATTGCTCTTCTGCTTGCAAAACACCCAGCACTGGAACTGTGGCTTGCCTAAAGGAGCTTTCTCTCAGCAGTTTCCTGAAAGCCAGAGAAAGATGAACTTCATTTCCACCAGTGAACTGTAACGGGAGAGCTCTGATGGTACATTACACATAAAAAATGAGTCATGCTGCGGTTTCCTGCTTCAGTTTATTGAGTGCAGAGTTGTTTGGCCTTTTTCTCCAGCCATGACCCTTCTCCTGCTCAGAAGTCCTTGAAGATAGCTTTTTCTTTTCCCAGTCTCCATAGTTACAGTAAGGCTCAAGGATAAAAGTTTGTTATGCAGACTCCTACTTTTGGCCCAGAGGCAGAATCTTACACCCACATCTTGTAAAATCTTGTCAAATCACAGTGACCAACAACCGCCTGAAAGACAGACAAGATCAACAACTACACAGCTAGCTTATAACTGCACCAGTGTTTTAAAAAGAATCATTATTAATGATCTTTACTGTAAATTCCAAATAATTCTACAGGCTGCCTTCCTGATGTCAAACTACTCCAGAAACAGCAGCATGATGATTCTGAACAAAGAAAGAGCTGCCTGCTGATCGAACATGACAGGGCCAGAAGTTCAGAGCACTCTAGGTGTAATCTAATGGTTGAAGAGAAATTTGTGCAGTACCTGATAATTCTTTTATCTAATAAGATAAAGCATTCTCATATATACATCTTCATCAGAGGAAGTTAATGGCTTATAATCATGGTTCAAATATTCTGCTAATAGCTTAAATATCAGTTAGGTATGGGAAAGGAAAGCCAATCATGAAGTGGAAGTGCCTAAAGAGAAAGTAAAAAATCAGTGCCCTAAACAGTGTAAACAAGATATGAGGCAGAAGAAAAAAATGCAGATGGTCACTTTTGACCCCATAATGTGTGCAACAGATTATGAAGGGTACACAACCATGGATCTCCTTGGAAGACAATCAGGCTACTCCAGTTCATGTCTAACTGAGCTCTTGTCCTTGAAATAAAGAATATTCTCGGCTACAATACTTTTTGGTATGTAAATGTGAAGTGTCACATTTTACTAAATTTTATCATTTTTCTATATGCATAAACATGCAAACGCCCACTGTCAACCTGCAGATTACATACAGTAGCTGTGGATTTTTCACATGAAATACTAAAAACGGTATCCTGTTGACCAAATCATCTCCCACATCTGCCTCATTGGTCCTTTTGTCCTCATACCATCTTAACATATAGTTTCTCATTTTCTGATATTTTAAAAGATCTTCCACACTCTTTCTTACTAGCTTCCTTCAGAATAATTCAATTTCTTTTGGAGCAGCAGTGACCGTCAATTGCTTCTTCTAAATAATTATGTAGTTATCTCTTCTCCAGTGAAAGTCTTATCTTCAAACTCCTTAATATTTCTGGAAAGCTCCTTGAAACATATTCTTCATGAAAGGGAGTTGCATTTTGGCAACTCTTATGCAGTTTTCTTTTTGTTGGAGGCAGAACTAATTCATCTGAAGGGCATTTTTGTCATCATAAGTATTATTGTGGTGACAAGCAGCAGGCCTTTTGAATTCTTCTCTGGTGCACCTACTACTCACAGACTTAGCTCTTTTAAAACCAAATTCTTTATACCTACATCAGGGAAGGAAAGTGTGTAAGCAAAGCTCTGCCGATATGTGCAAGCATTTATCCACCATTACACGTGAGACTCAGATTGAGCAGATCTTGTGGTTGTCTCTCAGCTTTCACTCCCTGAATTTCCTAATAATAAGGGTATAAATTACAACCAATTAGGATGATAGTTATTGCTTGGGAAAAGGCTACTGAAAGGAAGAAAACTCTTACTTCAAAAACATTGGGAAGAGGACATTCATTGATGGGAATAGTTAATTTTTATGGAGTCTGTTCAGTCTGGTTTCTAAGTGCAATCTTAAGTGGTGCTGAAAGCACTGCAGTAAGAGATAAAGTACATGATGCATTAGAGTCTCATAGCACCCAGTGCATGACTGCCAGTCTTCACATGAGAACAACTTTTAAGACTAGATCAACCCTGGATAACATCAGGATAAATATCTTTTCTGTCAGCTATGCATCACTACAGACCTCGTCTTCCCTACAGGTTTGTTAACAGTGAAAAGTCACATTTAAATCCCAAAGCTATATCCACAGTGCTGGTAAGTGACTACCACTGGCTTTAGTCACCCAAATACAGATGGAAACCCTTGAAATACTTTCTCCAGTCACTGGTAATCTAATTCAATTTATCTAAAAAACTTTTACACATCTTCTGAATTACCTCTGGATTCCTCTATTAGCTTGAATAGCCATTTTATTTTTTGTGTTGCAATTTAGTTCTAACACAGGTTGTCACATCTCCCATTAATTTCTGAGAAAAATAAAATTATGGTTAGAAGTATGTTCTAGTAGTAATTGTTCCATAGAGTGTATTTCTCTGTGCTCTGCAACACCAAGAGCTGGTGGTCATCCACCTGACAGCAAATTATAGGGACAGACTTCCCAAAAGTACTATCAGCCAGTTGCACTCTTCCAAGAATTACTGGTGTAATTCTGAGTGTCTCAGAGAGACAGAAATGAGATATGAAGATGTGTAAAAACAACCTTTGTATTGCTTGCAATCCTCTCTGGTAATCACTTGCAGACTGGGTGTGTTTTTGTATACAGGGTGTTCAGGAGATGACTACGACAATTGTTTTAGGAATGTCTGGCCCAAATAAACATGATTATATACTTCTGCAGTTTTCTGCAAATGAATAAATCATTACAAGAATCATGTGTGCACATCTGAGAAATAATATATGAGATAAAGGCTAACACAGGAAAAACAAAGAATAAAGGCTGCAAACAAATTGTTCATGGAAAGAATTCAAAAAGGATTATTTAAGGACTGTTTTCAAAAAAATTTATACAGCACTTATTAGAACTGGCAAATTTAATGTGCTGGATATCAGCTTTAGAATGTTTTGTCAGTTTTTGAAATTCCATCATGTTTCATTTAGGAATAGGGTGGGATGAGGTAGGCGAGGATGGATTGAGATGGGAAAGATGGTGCAAAAAAAGAGACACTGCCTGTAAAATAATGTTGCATTTTTTCAGTAAATAGATCACTAGCATAAAATTTTTCCAATTAGATGTGAGATTGTTTCTTTGATATGGAGAGGCTATCTATGTCTTTAAAAGGAAAGATTTACTCTAAAAAGCCAGTGAAACTGTTTGTGTTCATTATTCAAGATAAAAATCTGTTCTTCATAATTTATATTTCTGAAGAATGTAAATCATAGAGAACAATGAAGTTATAAAAAGCATCAAGTGTTCTTCCATGGTGATTTCTGGGTTTTTTTTCTTCACACTTTCTACTGTTGTGACTCAAACAGACAGTAAAATTACTTGGTTTAACTTTGTTATTTCAGTTAAATACTTATTTCTTGTCATCTCTATTGTGGATTCTACAGAGAGGATAAAATACAAGAGTTCATTTGTAATTAAAATTTATTCTATCTCAGCAACAAGACAGAGCATGATGGAAGATAGACAGTGTATGTGGTAACTAATTTTAATTAAGATAGTTGGGGAAGAAAAAAATCTCAAAACTTTAACTTTCTGACGTGTTATCTAGAGAGTGAAGCAGATTAGGGACTTTTAAATTAAACTTGTAAGTTAGATGATAAAATCTGTAATACAATTATATATGAATATAGGCTGAAACTAGAGGAAAAATGTAATTTTTAAATTAGCTTTACACTCTAAGTGAATAAATCTTGAGGAAGCTTCCAAAATTAGTGAGTAGCAGGAAAAAAAAATCTTATCTAACTCTGGGTATCTCATACCAGTGATTTGTAGTCTCACTTCCTCATGCTTTCCCATGCTATACTTCCCTAACTCGGGGTTTAGAAATTCTTTCTTACTAAATAAAGGCCAAAATTCTTGTGCAATCATAGGGCCATAGTTGTTGAGATGGAGTAAGGGAAACAGCAGCAAGCCCTGCAATAAAATCAGGAAAGCTGGCAGACCTGATGCAGCCACTATTTCCACTGTACTTCCGCACAGCTGGCAGTGATACAGAATAAATCCACTGCCCACTGCCTGTCCTCTGGAGGAGTTTAGGTCTCTAACCTCACCACTGATTCCAGATGGAGGTTGCTGCAGCAAGTAACTTTCCAGCACTTTTGAAATTCAGTTCTGTTGCCTCAAGTCTTCGAAACCTTGTCTCCATGTTCAGTGAATGACAGATGGTGCAATCTGCCACAACCATTAAGTTTCTATTCAGGCTTTTCAATACTTTTAGAAATTTAATATTTGTTAGCAGCCTTATTTATACAAGTGAATAGCAATTATGCAGAATGAATTCAAAACACATAGAAAACATGAGTCAAGATACAGTTTTATGGTGTAGGAGTCAGAGGAAGCTGACACCTGATTCCTTTTTTAGCCATCTGTAAGTAAATGAAAGTAACAAAACCAAAAGTCAAACACACACACACACATGTGAACTCTGTGTGGATGAGATGACTCATCCCCTGGTAAAACTTGATCTCCCCTCTACATTAATTCACCTTTCATCCTTCACACATAGAAACATTTGAATTACTACTAAACAAACCACACATTCAAACCCAAAATGCAGGGTCATCTCTTTTTCTAAAACCCTAGGGAACAGCAGAGTTATGATTCTCATTTGGAACCATATGCTCTGAGGATACGGTGAGTGTTTTGTACAGAGAAGACCAAGTATGGCCAGAGAAAAAGACTTCCACTTTTTATGGCAGAATGTCCAAAACTTCACAGGTAGGGAGACATTCTTGTGGGCAATACCTGACACGAAGGTGTACATCCACAGCCTGTCTTTCTTCAACTACTGGAGACGTGCAGCCAGTCATCTCCACACCTTCTCCACACTCTTGACTGCATGAAATAGAAAAGCATATTCTCCTAGCATTGAAATACACTGAAATTAAATATCACCAAAGTTAAATAAGTAATCTCCTAGAGAAAGTGATACTAGAGCTGAGAAGAAGTCTCATTTTGTGGTTGTCTCCAGTAGAATGAGTCACACAGAGACACTATGACTCTTTTTTTCTTTTCTTTTTTGATAATTTAACTGAAGGGTCAATTTGAAAGAGAGAGCAGAAAAAAGTCTGCACAGCCACCAGAAGTCAGCAATTCACAGCCATTTAAAACAGTGTAATAATACCATGGGACAGGGCAGGTTTGAAATCATTAAGGAGACCAAATCTTGAGAAAGGAAATTGTTGCAAGATTGCATTATTTATAAAGTTAAACTATTCACTGGACTGTATCCAAAGTAGTCGTTATTAAGCAGTGAAATTTTGCCTGCTATGAACAAGCCATTCTGTTCTGTCTCGTATCAGTATTACACACAGCTGGTTTTAGTAAAACTTCTGGTAATGAGCTTTGGACCTTTGTAATTCTGGTTCTGATCAACTTTTTAATTTTATGATTACAAGTCTCTTTGAATGAAGTTTACAAATGTGCATAGAAAAAACAATCCCCCCCAGCTATAATTGCAGCACTTTCAAAGGAAAGAAAGAACTTGAAGTTTGACCTGCAAACCACCTACTTTCATTCCAACGTCTCTCTCATAGCTTGAAAATGTTCCTGAAAACTTCTCTACAAGTTTCATTTTCTGGTTTGGTGGCCAGTCCTAAAAAAAAAAAATTATATAACATGTAGATGGATATCAAAATCTTACGGGTTATCCCATGGGGGCATGATCCTACCAATCATTCCCATAAAGATTTTCCTTTTCAATAACCATGGAGAAATCTGCAAATGCATTCACTCTAGGCACTGTGAGATTTAAAGCACAGTGCTGTAACATTTCCTTGAGGTTGGGTAAAATAATTGACCAGAGACAATACCATTGTGTACCCCACCAGAGCCTTCAGAGTACAACACACAAAAAAGAAGTTGTTGGGAAGACATGGGAAGAAAGAAGGGATGGAGAATGACAGCAGAGTAAGTAGCAAAATGCAGGAGATTTTTCCTTAGTTCTCTTCAAATGGCTTTTGTCTAGAAGAGAAAATGCAATATTCTTGTTCATGGTTTGGTCTTTCTGTAAACACATTAGGACATAAAATGAAAATTGAGAGCCATAAAGGTAAAATATTTAGTTTCATCGATGCTGAAAAATAGGATACTCTAATGCAGAAGTAGGATTAGGAAACTCATCTAAACAGGCTTGCAAAGCAAAAAACAAAAGGCATTATTATATCACATTCATAAGCAGCATTCAGAACAGGTTCAGATCCTGATGGACTTCTATTCACCTTCCACAAAACCTGTGGAGGTCTCACACCATGCCTGCAAGGAAAATTTTACAGATCCCCAACAGAATCCTTCAGAAACCAAAGGGGAGATTTCCCACTAGGAAGCATCAAGCTGTAGCCATACCACCATGCTAACAATGCTACAGCTGGCAACAGCTCTCATTGTTTCCTCTGATGAAGAGTTCTAAGAAATCCTTACCCTATGAAACACCAATTTCCCAGTCATGCAATGAACAGTGGAAAGAAAATGGAAGAAATTTTTTACTTAAAACTGCAGTAGGGACATTGAATTTTATGAATGAAAGCAAAGGAGCCATTCCCATTCATCACCAACACCCCAGTCCTCCTCTTTATGAAGAGTTCTGGAAAAAAGACAACTCATTGCAAATAAATAAATAATTGGGAAAGATGACAAATTGAGTATGTATTCCACTGCAGACATCTTGAAATGAAGCCAGAATGCTCAAAGTTGTCTTTTGTTCATTGTGTATATGTTTATAATTTTGAACATGATACATTTGTCATATATATAGGTAAACGAGAATAAAAGTGACATTATCAAATTTCCAGTCCACTTGAGAACTTATTCTCCTTAAAAATAAACTGATGGATTAGATCAGCTATAAATTAAAATGACAAGTACCTGTGTCTCAGCAGAATGTAGCAAGAATATTGTGCACAGATGGCACACCAACAGATAAGAACTTTGTTTATAGAATGTCTATGTGGAGAGGAAAGAAAACACACTCTTCCAATTTGCCATGCTCCATTCTTGATGTTTACAGGCATTTTGAGAGAAAAAATCGATTGGCATTTTTCTACAGAAAATCAGTTTCTGTGCAAGCCCTTTAAGTAGACGTTTCCTAAGGACACACACAAAGGGAAATTGAGTGACCTGTATATCAAGTGATTATTCCCCTCCATTGGATATAGTTAATATAATTATTCAATAATCATCAAGATTATTGAAAAATTATATTAATCATCAAGAGACAAGTGAGGAGCACACTAAGTGAACTCCTTCAGATCATGATGCTAATCTTATGATTGCTGTAAGTTTAAGCAGCCTTCTGCACAGCACCACAAATCAGGCTTTTCTCAGACAGATCCTTGAGGACTGCTTTTCACAAGGAGATGGGGGGAAAGTAAGAAAGTAATAGCCCTGAGAAAATTGTATGTATTTTAATCACTTGCCAATTCAGATTCACCTACTAGAAATCTTTTCTGAGTGTTATTTATTTTTCAGGAGAAATGGGACACCATAGAATAACTTTACTTCATGTTTGACATGTACAAGGGTAATGTTCAGTCCATATCAGGAAATGTCTAGCTCACATAGCACATATCACCCAGAAGGCATTATTACCATAATTTAATAAAAATAAAAAATTAATAAAAATAATAAGGATCTGGTTTCACATATATAGTCTTCTGGTTTAAAGAGGAAGCTGGAATATGTTTTCCAGAGAGTATGGAAATATTTCCCACGGAGGATACTCCACAGCAGAAAGTACCAGAAAAACCACATTAAAAAAACCACACAGTGAAACTCAAGTGTTTTCAGATTAATATATCCATTTTGTTCACGTACTTCTTGCTTAACTGGGATGGCTACTAAAATTCTTTGTAATCACCACTCAGATGAGATAATTATTTGAAAAGATGCTTGACCTAAAACAACCTAACAAAGGCTACTCCAAAGAGACCAAAAGGCAAGACCAAGAAAAATCACACATACCAGTTTCTGCTATACTGATATATTTTAACCATTTTTTGTTTATTTACTTGAAACTGAATATGAATCACAACACAATTCTCTGTGTAAAGAACGTGTCATCATTATTTCAGGGGCAGGCACAGGTGCATCAAGAGCTCAGCAACATCCATCAGCATTTTGTATGAAATTCCAGCTAAACCCTGAACTTCACCAGATGTCCTCATATTGGATCCTCAGTTTAGGTATCATCACAGGGCAAGGTCAAGAAAATTGCAGCTACCATTGGCTGTTATGCATATCAAAAATAAACAACTCACAACAGCACAAGATGAAAAAGGTTATAAAATAAAAACATCCCATGTAAGCAAAACTGCTTGAAGTTGATTCCTGGCATGAAAAACAGTATCCTCAGAAAGTATAATGCCTCTGTTCCTGCCAAACATCTGTGATGGGTTTACAAGTCAGCCAGAGCAGGGGGGTAGGTTTGCCTTGATCTCTCTCAGTGACTTTCTCCCAGAAAATAATAGACTTTTAAATGTAAAAAACAACTAAATAATTAGGAGAGGAGACGGCATGGACGAGACACACCAAAACCTAAGAAATACTGCAACACTACTTTTCCCCTTTCATTTTATCTTTTTAGTCCCATCTTATCTCCAGGCTTAGAACCAGTGATTATCCTGGTTGCAACAACCTCTACTCAGTTTCCTTTCATCATTAAGAAATTTTATGACATTCATGATGTGGCTGTCTAATACTCTCTGCCCCTCCTAGGGGTAGTCTCTAGACTTCTCTGCCATTGTGAAGTCTTGAGAATTTTCTCTTTCCTGAAAAAACAAATCTTGCCATGGTACATCCAATCCAATTGGTTTAAAACGAATACAATAGGACTGGCAGTGAGAATAACAAAAGTCCAATTCTGTCCATCCAACACCTTCAGTGTTTCCTCTCTCAGCATATGGTCCAAGCTTTGAAGTACTTCTTCCCAGGCCAATTCCTCTACCTCTCTGTTACAAAGAGTGGGAAAGAAGAATAGAGCAAGGTTTGCTGGGTTACAGCTTTACTGCCACATCTGCTCTGACTGCAGAGGCATGGTTTGCAAACAACTGCCTGGACCAAAAGCCAGGACAAACATACCAAGTTCTGTCTGCAGTTTATGTGCCTTAAGACAAAGAGATCGTTTCAACATTTACAGCACTGGCTATATTTTGGCTCCATTATGCTTCCCAGGAACTGCTGGGATATATGTGCAGTATTGCATTAAACTTTGAGCTTGGGGTTTTTATTCCTTCATGTTCAATTTTGGGGTTTTTTTCCAAAATGTGTAGTAGTTCATGAATCAATTTGCAATTAACTTAGACCAGAGTCCTCAACGGCTATTTATGGGTTGAAATATCTCATTAATGAAAGCACAGCAAAATATAATCTAGCAGCAAAAGGTAAGTCTACAAGCATCTTACTTCTAAGCCCATCTTTGTCTCCTACAGCTGTGTCTGACTGTGCTTTGGCATAAGCTAATCTCCACGTTCCCACACAGCTCCGTGCTCTTTTAGAACAGCTGCACAGCATTGGGGTGGGGAGGGGGGGGTGATTGCATGATGTGAAATATTCCAGTTAACAGCATTCATTCTGTAATTATTTTGCAGCCACACAATGTCTAATTGGATTCTAGGACTTAAAAAAGGGATAAAGGAAACAATACTCTCACTCAAATCTTCCAGTATCCCATTAACCATCTGCTTCAAAAATGCACTCCAAGTTTTAGATAGCAGTAAAGCAACACGTGGAAGATGCTATTGGATGTTAAAATTCATTATCATCATCAGTTTTATAGATCTTAGGAGCCATGAATCCAGCTGACAGCAGGTGAGTTGAGGGACATCAAAAGAGAGGTAGCAGAAGAAAAGATCAAGCAAAATCCACAAAGCTTTTTTTCAGAGCAAGACTGTTCAGTTGAGCACTACTTCTGGTTTCAGCTTGGGCACAATTGTAATGCAGACCTGGCATGACCTGCATGGAATGGAGTGATGACAGAGGCATTTTTCTAAAAACCACTGCAAACTCGCTCTGAGCAACAGAAGCTGAAGACAAACATCAAGTTTTTTTTAGCAGGATGAAAAAACTGGCCATTACAATTTGGAAGTTCACTACCACTAATTAATAGCTAGCCAGTTTTGTATACTAGAACAATCTTCAAGCTCTTCTGGAAGCAGGCAGCATTTAGGTACTAAACTGCATTAGAAGTGCTATTCAGACTGTCTGCTGCAGGTATACAGTAAAGGAGTTCAGAATTCCTTCTCCTCTTTTTCAGACTTAACTCTCTCTGTGAACTGTATAGGGAATTTGTCTCTGAAATTTGGATGACACTTAAGTGAGAGAACTGATGTACACAGCCCCTAATCTTTTTCTTGCACCAAGTCACACATTCTGCAGGGCATTTCTGGTTGTTTTAAGGCCTGTTTAACAGCTGTGGTAATTTCTTGAATAGTAAGCATAATCAATAGTTCCTGAATAGTAAGTGTAAAGAATAAAGACAGGAATGCATGATGGCAATGGAAGAGCATTTTGCTCCCAGATCCACAGTGCTCATTAAGGATGGTAGAGGTACTTTTGTCACTGCATGAGATTTAGTGTGCTCTGCATTTTTCTAGATGACAGATAAGAGAGAGAAGTTTATCCAAAACCTAACTAAACTAGCTGAAAATTACCCTGTGGTTGGAAAGGGATTGTGGGTGTCCTACTAGAAATAAAAACTACCTGCTTCCTGTTTCTTGAAGCATAACTCCCACTTTGCAAAAATTCTTTTTGAGGAAGTGAAAAAGTTCTCTAGAAAAGGAGTTGTTGAGAATTTTGTCTTCTCTGAAAAAAACAATTCTTGCCATGGTACTTCCAATCCAATTAGTCAGATGAAGAAAGAAAGAAAGCAAGCAAGAAAGAAAGCAAGAAAGCAAGCAAGAAAGCAAGAAAGCAAGAAAGCAAGAAAGCAAGAAAGCAAGAAAGAAAGAAAGAAAGAAGCTTTATAGACATACGAGTCCCATGAAAATCATGCATCTGAAACTCTACAAAACTGATGAGATGGCATTCTCACACCTTAAATGCTGGCTATAAGAAAACAGAAAGCATTCTGCCAAGAAGTAAATTAACAGTATTTGTATAAACATTTTTTAGTCATTGTTGGTTTGGACTGAGATCCAACACAACAGGATAGACTTGAAACACAGGAAACTGAAGAGGTCAAACAAGGTAAGTACACATATGTACTTAGAACATGAGAGTGACATACCCAAGTCACTGTGTTCACAAAGGATGCATTGAGAAAACCTTGGGAGGCTCTTCCTCCAAAGCAGGCATTTTACAGCACCATCAGCCAGCCGTCCAAGAGAGGGGAAAAAGAGGACACCTGGCACATAAACTGTGTCTGAAGGTTCACAAGTGTCTGCATTCCATGTCAGTTAAAATCACCAGCCCTAAACGTAAATATTCTCCTGATAGCTCCCTGCCTTTTCCAGGAGCCCTTACTGTATCTCTTATTCTGCTCTCTGAGCATGCTGACAAAGTGCTCTAATAAAAATTTGTTCTTTTGATTAATCACAAGATTAAGTGGCCAATGAGAGCTGATAAATTAAAGACAGAACAAGTTTAATCTCACAAGAAATTGTTATTTGACCTTTTCCTCTTTCTTTTTTCCTCTTTCTCTCAACTCCCTCTCCTGCCCTTTATCAGGAGATAAGAGATATTGTGAAGCATCATGAAAATCTGGAAATACTCCCCTCATCACAGAAGAGCCTACTGCTAAAAGGCATACCTGGTGTAAGAGGTACCACCACATGGGGCCACAACTATCAGCATCAAGGAAGATCTCTCAGCACTTTTTCAGCCTAAATAAATCACAATTCTTTCAATGGAACAAAGATTCCAAATGCATAGAAATGTACTGTTTTGCTGTTACACCAGCATGCCCAAGGATCACGATGCTTGGAGTACTTGCACAGTAAGACATGTCACACAGCTGTTCCTTGGAAGAAACAGCTCTTCTTTACCCTCACTGTCTGACCACACCCAATAGGAAAGTGAGAAGGCAAAAAGGGAAACAGACAAGAACATCTTACCTTACCTTTTTTTTCCATAGGATTCTTCTTTAGTAAACAAAATTATTGGTTAATATTACCTTTTAATACGCAGAGAGTTTTATTCACCATCTCAAGGCAAAGTGCCAGAATTAAGCACAGAGCATAACTAAGAGCTCAAAACGCTGATCAAACCATGTGCCAAAGTGCTTTTCCTCCCTTGCTTTCTTGTCTGCTGTAAAAGCAGTTATAGAAACCAAGCAGTGATGCCATTAATTGGGGCCAATACTCATGGCTTCCTTTACCTTGAGGTAAGCAGCCAGCCAAACAGAAAGAAATAAGCCTTCCAAGAAGAACAGGAATGAGCAGCGTACTTGGTACAGCTACACAGTTGATTTTCTAGTTTTAACAAGCAAACATTAAGCATCTGGCACTGTTAAGAAACTAAGCACCCAAAGAGGTACATAGGCCTGCATAACAGAAATAGAAGTTTGGAACTATGTTACTAAAAGCACCTACTGGATTTTATTGCAGTTTCTCTTTTATTTTCCAGCAGGACTGCTCTACAGCAATCTCTACCTGGATTTTATATCTTTCCTTTGACAAGGTGTGCCAGACAAGAGTCTGTGATGTCTGGCAGACCTGTGCATTCTCAGAAGGCCCATAAAGGCAAGTTAAGTGGATTCAAGGTCCTGCCCCCATCAGCTCAAATCTCTGTGACAGAACCAGGTAGCAACACCTCTTGCACAGGTTCAGCCACTTTCTCCCAGTACCTACAGCAGAAGTCTGGTTCCCTTCCCGTACTGGCACATGATACAAAGAGAGATACAAAATGGTTTATGAGTAGCTGAGAGCTTTGGAACAATTTTACAGGCAAGGTGACCCAAGGAGAGTAGGCAGAAAGTTGGCAGATTGATACAAAGGAGAAGTTGTGCTGTATGGAGGGGTAGGGAAAATATAAGAAGCTCTCTAGTCCAGTGAGCTGCTGGCTTTTTTGTATCCATAGGAATATCATTCTAACAGCTTGTTATGGAATATTTTCAAGTAAAACAAAACCTAGGAAGTGGCTATCCTTTCTGTATTAAGAAAGATGAGTATTTTGAGTCAATGTTGGGAAAAAAATAAGACAAGAAAAAAAGAGATTGTTGTTACTAAGTAGAGAAAGTATGTAGCATATATGGTCCACTTAAAGCACATAAAAAAAGAATACCACCTTAGTAAGAAATGATCCTTGCAAATTCAACTATTAATCTAGCTTCTGAATAATTAGCATATTCAAAATCCTTTCCACAATTCCTTCTTAAAATGCATTTCAAACTTTTTAGGCATTTTAGAATACTGATTGGGAAGTTTAGACATTAAGTACCAAAATGTGAATGCTTCCAGAGCTCCAGAGTATAAAGTTCTTTCTCTTACAAATAAAAGTATCTTTCAGGAATGGCCTCCAAGGCAAGTAAACTGATGATACTTTTCTTTCCAGTCAAGTTTGGGGAGTTTTGAGTTTCAAGTCCCCATGAAGTCAAGGAATTTATTTTACTTATTATTTTTTATATTTGACTTAAAAAAAAAAAATTAGCAGAGTGATAAAGACATAGTCACCTTTAAAGCGGTTTCTTCACAAATCAAGATGGTTCTGATGCTTTAGAGGGAAAAATTTGGTGTAAATGACACCAAAGACACTCCAAGGAGCAAGTCTGAATTTGTTCCAAGAAATCTTTTGGCTTCATACACAGAAACACCAGCACCAGAGTTTAGGGATAAAAGAATAGCTCTCTCTACTATAAAGATAATTCCTTTTTATTTCTAGAAAAAGAGTTTTACAAAACCAGTAAAAATAGTTTTCTTCTGAATCTTCCAACAGAAGATTCAGACAATGCTCAGAAATGCTCAGAAAGAGACAATCAAAGCATATGAACTTCTATCATTAAATCCTTCTCAGAGAAAATATTTGGACGACTATCAAATTCTTACCTAGACCACAGAAGCAGGACAGAAAATGTTCATGTCTGTGTTTTATCCTCTTTTCTTTGCTTAAAAGGGTTTTGATTAGTAGGCATAAGGAACAAGTGCTAGCTCTCATTTCCTGGGGAAAAGTATGCCCTTTGTCCCAAGTGGGCAGAGACTAACAGCTGCAATCTACCTATTCATTTCTGCAGGTAAGATCACTCTAAAAGGGTTGGTTCTTCCAATACAGAAAGCCACAAGGGACTGACCATTTGGGGCAATAGTCTCCTTATCTCATAGCCAGACACAGTTTTGATCAAAGCTTTATTTTGTATGAAAAAGAAAAATACAGGGTTCTCTAAATGAGTAAATTTCACCCTAATTTTACTTCTGACTTCATTTAAAAATGCATTGGCATTTTCAAAGCTTCTTTGTTGCCGTTTCATGATTACTATTTGCCTGCATCACCATCTTGTATTTACTACCATGTGAAAACAGTTTACTTCATAAACCACAAAAGCCCTTTGATATTCCTTTCAGTGGAGCATTAATAATGCAATCTGATGCCCTGAGCATTATGCTACATAGTTTATCAACAGCACATTAACCACTCAGTACTTTCTGCACAATGTTGCTATCTTATCTACCATCAGTTCCTGCCTAGATCACATCTATTTTGACTGATGAAAAAAAGTACCATCTTGCCACTAGCTGATGGTGATTAACAGTGGTCTCACCCCAGAGACACCAGAGTATGATTCTTGAGACACCATAGACAGTCATTCCCACGCAGCATCTGAAAATGAAATTTCAGATTTACAGGAAAGGCTGCAACTCCTCAGCAGACTCACATGCAGACTTCTTATTGCAACATCTTTTTTCTGACCTTGCAAAATCCATTGTCCTCAGAATCACAAAATGGTTTAGATTGGAAGGCACCTCTGGGGTTGTCTTGTCCATCCCCCTCTGATCAAGTAGGGCCAATTGACTCACTTGTATTGAGCAAGAAGCATTTGAATACCAAACATGAAAATCCAGCCCCTTGCTACAACTTAGCAGTTTTTTAACCAGTCTGACAAAGAAGGGAGATAGGCAGTGGCAACACTCATCCTGGCTTGCCTCACTGCAGGCTGCAAGGGGCAGTCTGCCTACCTAACACACTCCATCCCAGATCATCAAACCTCACACTGCCTGGATCATGACTTCAGCATCCTTCGTATTCACTGCACTCAAACAGGTCCTTTTGTTTTCTTCCAGCTTACACCTCATAGTTTTAATCCCTGTAAATACCTGCTTTACTGTTATCCTCAAATTCATCCATTCTTCTTTGCCGTAGCAAGCCCAGAAGATTTGGCAAAACCGCATCATCCGTTATAGCTTTGGCTTAAACTTTGCTTTTGTACAGACCATGTTTCACTGCTCTATTTCAGCAGTTCACATCTTGAATGTACATTACTTGCACGTGAGATCTCAGGAGATTTATTTCATCTGATAATAAGCTGACTATCAGCAGAGCTTGTCCAGCCTGACCACTATGCACACAAGCTGCATTTGACAGAATTTTTTGTGAATATTTGCTTATGTTAAAAGGTGATTCAAACACTTGAAACTACAGCTTCTTTAAAATAGATATTAGACCAGTTTCACAGCCTAATAATGAAAAGCCTTGTGCAAGAGAAATCTCCCCTAGAGTAATTTCAGATTTTCATAGTATCAATAATTTTTAAGATATTCATATCACTGTTTGGGCTCAGAAAATAACTTGATGAATTTTCTGAAGACTCTCAGGCTGGGTGATATCAGAAATTCCAATATATCCGTTTTTAGCTTGTTTTTTTAATGGAAATTTAAATAATATCGCAAGAGTATCCGAAAGTTAACTCTAAGAAATATGAGAGAACTGAAATCAAGAAAATTATGCTAATGTCGTTTATGTTAAATCCAAGACACAGAAATGCACTCCATAGCTGTTCTTCATACAAAAGTACAAGGAAAAAAAGTATTTTGGCCAAAGTAAGTGAAAACAGAGCAGCATGTTCAGATTTTAATGGTAGTCAAGAGAGAGTTCAAGAAGCATCTGGGCAATTCTCATAGGCACATGGTGTGATCCTGGGGCTGTCCTGTGCAGAGCTGGGAGTTGTGAGTCTATTCCAACTCTGGATATTCTATGACTCTGATTCTAGAGATGTAATTTTGTAAAACACAGACATCTAAAGCATGAGGTCTGAGGTTGGGACATGGTTGTCCAAACATTTCTTGAATTCTGCCAAGCCTGGTGCTGTGACCACTTCCCTGGGAGCCTCTTCCAGTGCCCAACCACCCTCTGGGTGAAGAACCTTTTCCTTGTGTATAACCTAAACCTCGCCTGACACAACTCTAGGTCATTCCCTCAGGTCCTGTCACTGGTCACCACAGAGCAGAGATCAGTGTTTGCCCCTCCCCTTCCCCTCATGAGGAAGCAGGACACTGCAATGAGGGCTCCCCTCACCTCCTCCAGGCTGAACAGACCAAGTGACCTCAGCCACTCCTCATGCGGCTTCCCCTCAAGACCCTTCACCGTCCTTGTGGCCATCCTGTGGACACTCCCTGGTAGTTTACTATCTTCCTTATAGTAAACATCCTGACACTTCCTCATATTGCAGTGCCCAAACCTGCCCCAGCACTGGAGGTGAGGCTGCCCCAGCTCAGAGCAGAGGGGACAGTCCCCTCCCTTGCCTGGCTGGCAATGCTGTGTCTGATGCCCCCAGGACAGGGTTGGCCCTTCTCGCTGCCAAGGCACTGCTGGCTCGTGCTCAACTTGCCATGCTTCATAATGAGTAAAACATTTCTAGGTTAAGTCCACAACTTAGGAAATGAGACACAAAAAAGTTTAAACAAAAAGCTGCTGAAATAGTACTAATTTTAAATATTTTGGCTTCCTATCAAATCAAAGATCTTCAGGTCTGGTTTTAAGGTATTTTAATCACAAGAAGTGTTATCTGAAGGTCTAGATGCTTAACATTCCTAAATGCAATGTGTAAGTTTGTAATTATGTATTCTCTTCTCATACAAGCTTAAAAGCTTATATGAGAAGAGAAAGAGAGCTCTCCTATACTCTTTTTTTAATTCTATAACTGCCCAGGCAGGACAAGGCAGCGTCTTTAGGGGGGAAAATCAGCCATTTAAAGTTACAAACATAATGTGTTGTTGACTGGGCTGCAACTGTGTTTATTAAATAGATTCCCATGGTGCAGTTGGTTGAAAGAACCAGGTATCAAAAATATCAGATATATCACGGATGGGCACATGAACTTATATTTATGCACAAAAAGACCCCAGCTGCTAAGCATTAATACCACAGATGGGGTTTTCATCACATCACTTTTCACAGAGGATGAATATATTCTGTGTTTATACAACTGCACACAGAGAAATAGATGATTGGTTTTGCTTGTTGCCAGAGAATCTGAAACTTCTACAGTGAATAATTATAATCACATAAATAGCTGTCCCATCCAACATATTCTCATTTTCGTAATGCCACTGAAGACAATACTGATCAGCAGCAGCAAGAATTCAATCTTAGAGGGAGAATCAAACTCTACCACTTCAAGTTTTGACACAAATAAATAACATACCTTGAAAACCACATGTAAAAGTTGTGCCTCTTCCAAACCTAAGTGATTAGGTTTGAAATGGCTGATTTAAGTTCAAGGCAAGCAGGTAGATAAGCAGTTCATAACCACAGCAGCTAGATTTGTGCTCATACTTCCTCCCATTTATCAAAGTCATTCTCAATTATGTTTGAAACGTCATGGCAACTTGGGGAATGTTACTGAAGGCTGGCAGAAAGCAACCATCACTGCTTCACTGCTTTCTTCAAGAAAGGCAAGCAGCAGGATGGGAGGAGCTATAGACTGGCCAGCCACATCTCAGTGCCCAGAAAGGTGATGGAGCAAGTAATCCTATAAACAATTTTGAAATATGCTATGAAAGAAGAAGAAAATTGAGACAAGCCATCATGGATTTAGATACTACTCATCCCTTGGTAAGCCTGCATCTGGAGGGCTGGATCCAGTCCTGGGCTCCCTGGTACAAGAGGGAGATGGGAGTCAGAGCAGAAAAGTGTCATGAAGTTGGTTAAAGGACATGGGGGATCTGACATACAAGAAGAGACCAGAGATTGTTTAGCCTGGTTACTCAGGGGTAATCTCATCAATGCACATAAATATCTGATGCGAGACAGTAAGAAGACAGAGCCAGACTGTGCTCCATGGAGGCCAGTAACAGGACATGAGGCAATGGGCACAAATGGAAATCCACAAAATTAAGCTTAAATATAGCAGAACCTTTATAACTGCAAGGGTGGTGGATGACTGAAACATTACCTAGAGAGGTTGTGGAGTCTCCGTTCTTCAATATAATCAAAACCAAACAGGAGAAGGCTCCCAGCAACATACTCGAATTAAAGCATTAATGTTGAACTAGACATTTTTCTTCTATCTCCAATAATTCTCCTTTACTAGGACAGAGCTAGAAGAAAATTAATATTCCATTATTTCTAGGTACCCTTTCTGGTCATAGTAATGAAGCATTAAAGTTGTGTGCATAGCTGTCAACTCTGTGTTCTTTATACACCTTACATCATGAGGTCTGCTTTCCACATTTGTTTAGTAACAGAGAGCTGTGCAGATTATTACTTGGCTCAGAAAGATAAAGTCATGAGTAGAAAACAGGAGAACTCATGCAAAAGGAAAAATATGAAGGCCCAGTGAGAAAATTTCTCTCCCTAATATCATCAGTGCATGGCCATGTCTCCCACTCAGCTCAGATAAAAGGTCACAGAGGAAAAAATCTCTAAATTTTACTAGAAAGCATAGGCCTTAACCAGAACACCTGGTTCCACAAAACAAGGATCTAGCTGTGCCCCTTTTTCTGTAACACAGAATACCTGGTATTCCAGGTCTGCAAGGGCACAAAAGTGAAGCTCTGGAATAGAGCTTCCTATCCTGGAAGTGTCTCTAACCATTTTATTCTTCTCCACACAGCAGCTGCTTTTCAGAAACCGTTAAAACCTCATGTTATTTCACCTTTTCTCTAATACATACCACTCAAAGGAAACAAATTCCTCATTATTTCTCTCACAACATTACAGAAGCACAGAACAGAACTAAATAAAATTGAGACCCACTACCCATGTGCAATGGCTGTTTCCTTCACAAATTTCCCCGTACCCCATCTGTTTCAGGGGATGGAAGGGGTACAACATCCCTCCTCCTCAGAAGTCATGGCACAATGTAAAACAAGTGGAATGGAATAACTGGGTTTTGGTACCATTCATTGACTGCAGACAAGTGAATTCACCACACATCATCTTACGCAGCCACTAAGGAAAATAATTTACTGCCAGGACAGCGTGTTTGAAAATCTCTGACAGTTCTCTCAACTCTATTCATCACAGCCTGGATTTATTAACTTGCAGAAGATTGTTTAAAACTGAGCTCTTCTGGTACTTAAGAAATGAGAGGTTGAGTAGAATAAGATCAACAGGACTCTCATTTATGTGATTTAATTAAGCTCGATGGAAGCTCCTGATTAGAATATGTGTGGGCAGTGGTTTCTTCCCTATTTAAAATGTTATTAGAGAGAATCCAGTAAGTGTTTCATTATTGTTAAGTGCAATCAGAGAAGTTGTTTTCTACCAATTAAATGCTGCTAAATAAATAGTTAAAAGCAGTTGGCAGTATAATGCTTTGCAGCTGGTGGATTTCTTCTCAGAAACTTCACAGTAGACGTGTTCCTCTATGCACACACATAAAACAAGAGAAATTTGAGGAAAGCATCTTAAAAGCCAGAATGGTACAGCTATTCATTGTCAAAATAATACTAATGAGGTAAGAATAACAGCTTTTTGTGTAGTGGAAAACAGGATAAACGGCCTTGCATCTTTCTCATGCACACTTAGAGCCTGAGTTGCTGCACGATAACTTGCATGTAGCCTGTGAAAGCCCCACTGAAGGGGGCTTCTGTGCCCATATACAAATGTGTCAGGACTCTGTGTTGCAAGAACATCTTAGTTCAACATCTTTTTAAAATGGAAGCCCAAAACACAGACCTGTACAATAAATTATTACCACTTGTCTCATGGATAAAATTCAGAAGAGGTTAGGTAACCTTCCCCCACGCATCACTTCTCACACTAAGCCTTGTGCAGCTCCATAGCTTTGGGAACAGCTGGGAAAAGACTCACTGAGAGCTACTCTACAGGCACTATTCCCATGGCAAAGGGCTGTACCTGCTTAGAAGGACCTTATTTGCAGAGGTGAATTTAGGATGACAAAACCACACTTGTATAGAAAGGGAAAGTTACAACTTCTAAGTACACAGCAGAGGAAAGAGATAGAAAGTGATCTTCCTAAAGTCCCCAATAGCTAGGTAAGTGTTTGTGATGGGTTTTGTGTGTTGTAGCAGAACAAGCACACTTAGGGCACTTCCATTCCTAATTAGGCATCATTGTGCTTATACAAAATTTAAAAAATAACTTAAATTGGAGGAGAGCTTTGTTGCTATCTTAAAGCCCACAGAAAGCCTTTAAAACAAACAGTAGTCAGAGCATAAATAGGATGTGGATTTTACGCTTGACACATGCCCATCCCATTTCACCAGCAGAACATCTGTGAAGCATTTCAGATGTGAATGTTACATTGTTCTACTCCAAAAATGAGAGGTGAGGGAAACAAGAGAATAGATTCTGAGTTGTAATTCTGCCTTTTTTCCTTTTCCAGAATCCCTTTTGTTTTATTACCCCTGTATGATTTGCCTGGCAACTCCAAAGCACACTTGTTTCCCACTAATATTTGCAATTGTTTTTTCTCCTTGTTTCCCTCACAATTTGGTGTGGTTTCTTGCATAAGCATGGTATTCCAAGCACGGAGTTATATTTAACAATCCTCTCATTTCATTGTTTGTATGTCAAGTCTAACAATGGAAAACCACATTAAACACAGACATATTTGCTCTTTAAAGGCATTTTCAGCCAAGGCTCACAAGATGGAGTCACAGCTGTCTCCTCAATAATATAAGAATATGAACTCTTTGCCAGGCAGCATGGTATTTTGATACTCCTCTGCTTATCTGAGTTACTGAAAATAAGTGATCTCACCTTATTTAAAATGGTCTCAGATCCCCTTTTCTTCATCTACAGATAAAGTGGGGCCCTTTCTGCCATGCTGTACTTTCATAAATTAAGGAAATAAGCAGTCTCAAAGGTTTCTCTCAGAAGATATTACCTCATGTTCTGCATTCATTTACAAGTAGCGGTACTCTTCCATGTTACTCTTACAGGTACACAGTGAGAACTCACAGTTTGAGCCATTTTTCTCCCTGCCATTTTATATTGTTGTCTACAGAAATTTTAACACTGAGCTAAAAGTTAGACTCTCTTCAGAGTCTCATGAAGCATCAGGAAATGAAATACAGGGGAAACCAAAAGGGGAGCAGCAGACACAAATACCCCTGCAGTTATCAGAAGACAGAAGTATGGGATACTCATAAATCCTGCAGACGACATTGCAGCCCAGAGACAGGAAAGTCAGTTGTGGTTGTAGGCCTGTGAAAGACTGGATATCAGTGCTCTCCCCTGCCAATTTCAACTCACAAGCTGGCACTGAAAAGTTACTGATGTGGGAGCTGTCACAGAGAAATGATGGGCTTACTACTGAGCAACTGGACAATCAAAAAAACCCCCACAATCCACAATGCAACATCTCTTTTTTTGATTCTCACTCTTGGTCTTTCTTTTGGTGCCGACTGAGAAGCTGTCCACTTTCTGCAACCCACAGAACAGTTAACCTGATGTGTGTGGGTCTGCTCAGATTCCTTGGCTGCAGAACAAACTCACTCAGCTGACAGAAACAGAGGAGCCTGCAGGTAGCTCCCATTTGATACCAACAATTATCCTGCCTGGGAGGTCTTGCCTTATCTGAAAGTGTGGCAAGAAGTTCTCATGGTAACGTCCCCCAGGAATACAGCTGTTTTCTTTTAAAGAAATTACGTATTACCTTGAAGGATCAAAAGAGAGAGGTTCTCTTCACAGACAGGGTTGGGTCTGCTCTGTGCAATGCACCAGGGGAAAAGGCATCTGGACTCCAATTGCACAGATGTGGAGCACCCAGTATTTGAAAGGATGCAAGATTTATTTGTTATCTATATTCATGTTCTCATTCTGTCTCATTAAAGGAGTTATTAAGACATTTTTTTTGTTGAGACTTTCTTATTGAGATCTAGGAAGAAACCTGCACTGTCTCTCTTTTACCTCAATGTGCCTAAACTCCCCAAGCCCATGCAGAACAGATTTAGAGGCCTGCAGGTCCAACCAACAGATGTCTACATGAATTTACATCTTCTAAGAGGGACAGTCACTCTATATGTATACTCCAAATACCTTTTTAGATATGGAATATGGTCTTTAATCCCCAGTTTGCAATTTGTGCAAGACCTCAGTGACAATTCCTGGATTTTGATGTAACAGCTAAGCCTGAAAAAACCTGGAGACAGAATAGAGGTTAGTGAGGTTAGATGAGAACCAACGTGAAGGCAGCACCAGGAATAGGTAAAAGGTCATAAGTAGAAGAGAGGTGGCTGCATAGACATCAAGAGAAGGTTGCATCACTTGAAAAGAAAAATCTGTTTTGAGAAGTAGGAGAGATTTTTATTACATATTCTGTATGTATTCTGAATAATGTATACACATATACATTATTCTATTACGGTAGAATCAGTCTTGATTATGCTGAAGGACTGAAGAATTCCTATCACTACAAAGAACTTCCTTTCTGGAGAGGTAGTTTTCAGGAGCTCAGAGCATAAGTACATGCTATAACGTTAATCAATACAGTTTAAGAATTTAAGAATCTGACCAAACTCCCTAACATACAAGAAGCTCTGTTCACAATGCTGTTGAGCCCCTCTGCATTTTAGTTGGGCTTCATTTGAACAGTGCTAAAAAAAATCAGTGTTTTAAGTACAATGAATACTGTTATGAACTTGGGAATAGTATAAAAACTACATTACAGTAGGTTGCTCATAGTGCATCAGCTTATTCTCAGTAGGACTATAGAACCACTAAATTGGATCATATCCATGTCCTGCTCCAGTACTGCCCTCCAGCTATGATCAGGACCAGACATTGAGAGGAAGAAGTAATCAACTCCACAGGACACAATATTGTAAGACCATCCTCCAAACCAAATTTCTTCCTGACTCCACTTAGACCCTTAACCTATTACTATTGTTAGAGACACTGTTAGTCTGTGGGGGCTGGAGATGCCACACAAAGCATGTCCAGAGCAGCTGCCCCAGTGGAAGAGCTCCTTGGGTTAAGAGCAGCCCAACACAGGGGGGCCATGAACAAGTACTGCTGCCAACTTCAGCCCAGTGCCCTGAGCACCACTCATTTAGCACTTTCCATTTTACAGCAAGAATTGTTCATCAGAGCCTGAGCCCAAACCACACAGTCAAAAACACTACCATGCTAAGCATTGTTTCACAGTGTGACATCTGAACCTCTCTTCCAAGATATTTCCTGCTCAGTGTTCCATGACTGAGGATTTCTCCACAGGAGCCTTCTTCACAGGGTCAGAAAAATATTCAGCTCAAGCTTTTTGTGGACATGAATTTCTTCTCCTTTCATAGATCTGATTTTTTATTTTTTAAGAGAGAGACTAAAAAGAAATCTTGGCTTTAATCCCATTGAAGCTAGGTTACTGACCTACACGTGCTTTTTCTGGTCATGCTTCTAGTTCAACTGAGCTCTTCCAGCACGTATGTTGAATTAGTTGCTTTATCCCAAATTCAGCTATAGTGGCTAATGGAGTTCAGCAGCTTTCATTAATTGTTCCTTTTCTGTGGTGGATTCACAGATTCCTGTTAAGTTTTTGTTCTCAATGTCTTTTTGTGGCATTATATGTATTATAGCCAATGTATAATAGCTGCAAGTTTCCTTTTATATGCACAAAATATCTGCATATTGTGAACATTAATAAGTGAACTGAGTTCAGTGGGATAGAAAAAGGGAAAGGAAATGGGATAGAAAATGATATTTTTCTTTCTTTAAACAGAGGCTAAGCCAAGGCAGAGTAATTGTTGCCTGCTTGTCTCACAAACTGTGCTACAAAAATGATAAAATATAATTTATTCTAGTCCTATTCAAAATCACACCACACTATGAACAATTACAACATGAATAAAACATGACCCAAACATCTTACATTAAAATGGAACAGGAATAATTTTGCAAAAGAAAAATTAATGCACTGTATGAACACAAACATTTACCTATTTCCAAGTGAAAGATTTACTGTGAGTGGAGTAAGGAAGGGCAAAGGGCAGTATTGAGACTGGGAAGCAATATAATTGCATTCTATTTCTAGATCTGCTGCTTTCTAGAATGTCTTTGGATAAGTCAGTTAAAGTGCAGAGCTTTTTAGGTGACATAGCAACCCCTCTCCTTCTTCTTCCTTCCCTTTCTCCCACTTATCTGGAGCCATGTTCATGACTGGAGCACTCTGGATTTCCCACTGTCTGGATCCCTAGAACTCAAAGAGATCTGAAAAAGATTATAACCTATTTTGATGAAAAAATAAGAATCAGATTTACTCATTGCCTTCATACAGATTTGAAACAAATGTCAAGCTTCTTACTTTCAAGATGCAACATGCCATTATGTGCCCCATAGAGCAGAATGAAGAGTGAGAATAACAGATCTTGGTAAGCTGTTTTGCCAGGAGAAATGCATACTAGTTAGCACTGCAAAGACAATTTAAAAAGTAGTTTTTAAAAATAGTATTTACATATTAAAGTTTTTTAACGTTTTGGAGCTGTAAAGCTATATGGATTTTTCCTGCAGTGCACACTGTCCAGTCTTATTTTCTTTGCATAAAAAAATAGAAAAAAAAAGTTTCTTTATTTATAATTGTCCTCCAGCTAGGCCTTGTGAATGAATTTCACTCTCTATCTGATGGAAAGAGGACAGAAAGAGGACTCACATTTTTTCGACAGATAAATTTCTGCATTTACAGGCACTTCACTACCACTGCCATCAGCTTCTCCTCAGTTCTGTATGTAAGACAGTTTTAATTCCTGCTGGCAGTTCTTGCACCTTTAGGTCAGACACATCTTCACTGGTTTATGTCAGACAATCAAGGTGACAGTGAAAGTACCCTCACCCATTTCACATTCTGTGCAAATACATACATAGCATTACCAATATGGTAAAGCAACTTTTCTTGCCAAATATCCTCCTTCCTGGTTGACTCTGTTAGGTTATTCTCCTGATCACCTCTCTCCTCCTCGTTACTCAAATCCATAAGAGTCTTTAATTCACATCAAGTTCAGCCATTTAATAAGTCATGAATAACACTGTGGTGAAAAGCTCATTTATTTTTTCCTGAGAAGTCACCCAAGTCAAGTGTTTTATATGTAAAATAATTGTTATATTATTTATAAAAAACAGCTTGTAGATAAAGGAAGTTTTTGTACCCAACTATGCTATAAGTTTAAAATTGTACTTTGAGAGAACAAAGCTTGTGATATTATTTTTATTCAAACAATGAAATTTGAAGCATTTTTTGAATATGCCCTTTAGACAATTGTTATATATTCTGAAATAGTCAGCATTCAGATCAGAACACCTGATTTCCTAATACATGCATAAATACAAAATGCACTTTCTTCTGTTGCTTCAAAGTAATAAAATAGCTTATAGGAACAATGCAAAGCAAATGAAACCTTTGTTTTTAAAACTTCTATTTCCTTGATGTATCTAAGAAATTCATTTAAGGAATAATGTTTATTCTGTAACAAAAACTGCTTTTAGTATTAAAAATAAAATAATGAGAACAAACTACCATAGAGTAAGCAATTTTTTCAAATTGCTAGATTATAAACCTAACTAACCAGAGAAATAATTTTTAACCTCTGCATTCTCTTCAACATTGCAGTGCCTTGTGTGACAGCTATACTTAAATGCTTGCAGCTTTTGGTGCTTAAAATAATCATTAACATAAAAATAAACATTTACCACATCAGTTTAGATATTTTAAAAATGCATTCTAACAGATTATATTTTTAATACAAGCAAAAAATCAAGGTATGTTGGAAATTATTCAAATCAAAACATTGTAAACTTCATCTAATTCATCAGTCAAACGAAATCCTGTTATTTGCCCTGGTTTTCAATATAAGTTCAGTAACAGAAGTCGAACGCAAATTTTTTAATTTCTACTTTTAAGGCTTCTAGAGGACATGTTATCCTTAAATACTGTGGAGAACTAAAAAACTACTCAGAGTGCATGAGGACCAGCCACTCACTGTTTATATGCAAAGAGCATTGCCTTGACCTTCCTATAAAGCTTCTCACATCAAAAAAATCAGTCAAAATAAATACAAAAATTCAACAGATTATTTTTTCAATGTCTTCCACCATGTTTTACTAACAAATGTGAAGTGTCATCAAATGCCAGAGCTTTATGATACACAATAATCTTTTATTAAGCTACTCCTGGCATTTAGGAAGTAATATTTTCTAGATACATTGGTATATGGTGCTACCTACAGACAAAGTAATTGAAATTTATCAGGAAACCATTTAGTCTATTACAAAAAGAGGCCCTAGTTAAAATGCTTTGATGGCTCCCAGGTACTCTAAAGTCTGTGGTGTTCGTTTGCCATTTGGAGTTACACCATTGTAAAAAGAGCTTATGGGGACACTGCACACACTTGTGTGAAGCTGTCTGATGGACTGGGATGCTTTCCACTATCCCCTGGGGAGTTGCTAAGTGTGTGCTTCCACACACATAGCCAACCTATTCAGCCTTCAGCCAGTGCCAATGCATTTTACACCCTGGGCACTCACAGCACTGCACATTCCTCTGCTTCCTCAGGTGAAAACACTGAAAAAGCACTGGAAAAAGAGTGGTTTGACCTTTCAACCTTTCCAGCCTGCAGAAGAGCCAAGCACATTAGATCTACTCTTGCTCTTACTGAGCACAGAAAAGGAGAACAGCACCTCAACAATTATACTACATCTGTCTGTCTATAATGCTGAAACTCATTTTCTCTACCACTTTGAGAATCACAGAGTGATAAACACTGATGAATCCTGCAAATTCAAGTGATACAAGGAAAGGATACAAGATGTCTTCATTTGAAGTGGCTTTCCAACAAGCAATGGTTGCATTCAAAGAGGAGCAGTCAATGATTCACTGTTCCAATGGAGACCAGTGACAAGTGGCATCCTTCAGGAGTCCATACTGGGACCAGTAACAATGTCAATATTTAACATCATTGTCAGGAACATGGACAGTGGGACTGAGTGCATCCTTGACCAGTTTGCAAGACAGCACCAAGAGGTGCAGGGAAGTGGTGCAGTGGCAAGGGATGTCATCCAGATGATCCTAAGACAAGCCTGAGGAGTGGGCCCATGGGAACCTCAAGAAGGTCAACAGGGTGGAGTGCAAGGCTCTGCACCTGGGTCAGGGCAATTCCAAACATGGATTCACGCTGAGACGTGAAGGGATTGAGAACAGCCGTGAGGAAAAAGGCTTGGGGTACTGGTGGATGGAAAACTGAATATGATTTGGCAGTGAGTGCTCACAGCACAGAAAGCCAAACATGTCCTGGGCTGTATCCAAACCAATGCGGCCAGCAGGGCAAGGGAGGGGATTCTGCCCCTCCACTCTGCTCTGGTTTGACCCCACCTGCAGTGCTTCATCCAGCTCCGGGGTCCCCAGCAGAACAAAGCCATGGACCTGTTAGAGCAGGTGCAGAGGAGGCCACCAAGCTGCTCAGAGGGCTGGAGCACCTCTCCTATGCAAACATGCTGAGAGAGATGGGTGTTCATCCAGGAGGAGAAAAGGCTCCAGGGAGATTGCTATAAAGCAGCCTTCCACTCCCTAAAGGGAGCCTACAAGAAAGGCAGAGAAAGAATTTTTGCATGGGCAGGTAATGATGGAAGCAAGGGTAATGGCTTTAAACTGAAAAGGGGTAGATTTATATTAGATGCAAGGAAGAAATTCTTCCCTATGAGAGTGGTGAAGCACTAGAATAGGCTGCCCAGGAAGTTGTCATGTCCCATCCCTGAAAGCTTTTTAAGACCAGGTTGAATGAGGCCCTGAGCCACCTGGTCTAGTGGAAGGTGTCCCAGCCCACGGCAGGAGAGGTTTGAAATTCAATGGTCTTTAACATTTCTTTCAACCCAAATCATTCTATGCTATTTTACAAGCTGACAAGAGTGATCTTTCTGAAACATTTCCTGTATTTCCAGCTAATATTGCCCTAAATCCTCCAAGAATATTTTTCCCTGAGCATCACACAATGGGCCAGATATTCAGGAATTAAATTTATATCTCTGATTTAAATCAGTCATAGATCTTACTCATTGAGCAGAAAAAAGCTAATCTATTCTTTTGCACATTATGGGCCACAGATGAACATAATCAAAGCAAAAAATATGTTAGCCAATTGCTAGTGTGAGAAGAGATTTTTTTCTATTTCCATTTTTTTCTATTTTTTCTTTCTGCTGTATGTTCAAGGTAAGATGCAGCTCTAAATGCAAGTATTTTGGCTCTGTTGACATCATTTATAACTGCATCATAAACGAGACCAGTACAAGGATAGTTAATAGCTTTCTTTCTTGGTATTAACACCAGCAGAGTGTATTTTGAGGACACAACTGAAATTAGCAGAAACAGGGCAGAATAAAGTAATCTGAGATGGCAGTTTTTCGGACAACCACCTTTTTGCTAGTTCCTCTTTAAGTAGGAAGCCCAAGACAACTGCAAGTAGCCAAAAAAAGTAAACCTTGTTTCTAAGTCAACATATACAGAACAATTTTTAATACTTTAGGTGACCCTGATAGGGAAAGAAGAAAACACTGATTTTTAAAAAAAGAATATTGTACTCTAATAATTAAGTCCAGATCTAGTCAACAATGGTTTCTAGATGTTTTAATATAAGCATATTTTCACTTGGTTTATATTAGACTTTCTGCTCAAAATCTGTACTTAGATATTCTCAAATATCATCATAATATGCACCATAAATACAGGAAAAATAGATTGGCAGATATGATTTTAATTACTGAGTAGCTTCAGAACTGCACTAGCACAGACTATAGTTCACAGAGAGTAGAATAACTCAGCATCTTCTCAAGAAAGTCTCTACATTACAAAAAAAAGAATGAGGCTGGATAAGTTACAGACACTCCCTAAGGGATGGAGGAATTTCCTTCTCTAAGGACAGTGGAATACCAGTTTAGTCATCCAGTAATTGCAACAAATATGGATTTGGAACATACTCCTTTTTTTCTTCCCCCAATTAGTCATGGTCCACTAAACACATCACTCACTGGTTCTCTATGCTCTGCTGCAGAATCTCCTCCCTATTAACTCAGACCTAATGGCACATATGGGCACCTGAGTGCTTCCAATAAGTCCCAGAGAGCTAATACAAGCTTTATGGAAGGACATCCTGTCCAAGAGAAAACATTATGTTCTTTCAAGCCAAAAGCTCCACCTTACTCCTTTCTGTGAATGGTCTCTCTCCTTACTTCAGAATTTTCAGTTCTTCAGAGCTTTTTATCTCTTCTCATATTCATGCCATACAGATACACATACTTCTTTTAATGTGAGAAAGTAATAGTACCTGAGCAAAAGAGTCAAGCCACCAATCCCATACACATATTTCTTAATAAAGTGAAAACTTGATAGTGAACTATTTTCCCCCAGTTCTTTCCCTGCCCTCAGATTAAACAGGCTACCTTTGAGCAAACCATTTATGTCAGTACCTTGAAATATCAATTCTGTCCCAACCACTCATCACCATTCTGCTGTCCCAATGCTGTGAGAGAACAGCATCATTGGAGCAGAAAGCCACCCTCCTGCATATGGGCTGTTACATTGTACGTTAATTGTCCAAGAAAGGAAAGGAAGAGGTCTTGGGAAAAAAGTATACTTCCCTCATATCCACCACACAACACATCGGCCTTGTAATACACGTGTCTTGTTTTCAGGCAGGACACAGCACTGGGTTATGCATAGGAAGTGTTAATCTATTTAAAGGATAATGTTGATTTATTTGTCTTTCATCATGGATCCACAGCCACATTTAAGAAACGTGATTCAGGCTGTCGCCTAGAAAATAAATGTGTAGATTGAGTTCTCTGGTGTCTTTCCTTTGTATTCCCTCTTAATGTGCCTTATTAAATGAAATGCTGAAGAGGTTTAACAAGAACTACTTCTTTTTGTTAAGTAATTTTTGAGAGAACTATTGTCACCAGCTGCTTCCTATGCAGTGGCAGCAGACTCCCATCTGCACTCTGTCCCTGTGGGGATACTCATCCTGTCTCCATGTTTCTGTCTGGGAGGAAAGAGGGGCACTCATCCTTGGCCTTCCTGGCTGACCTCAGAACAAAGAGCTCTGAGCAGAAGGAAGTGCAGATAAAACTCACCCACGTCGTCTAATACTCACTCCTAATCACAACTAACCCTGCCCCGCACTGTTCTTTCAAAGCAACAGTAAACAGATACGTGTTTATACTTGGAAATATTGTTCTAGGATGAGTAAGAGGGGCACAGAGGAAGATGTAACATCTGCAACTCTGTTCTAGTCATAACAGATTAAAATTTGTATCAGACTGAATTGTCAAAATTTTGGTCTTTTAAGTTTAGATCTCAAGTTGAACTTTACCTGCAATATTCTCCCTCACATGTGTGGCGGTGGTGAAATCTACGAATAAGTGACAGTAGTCTCTGGGATTCTATAAAGACAATGCTATTCACTGTGGCCTAGAACAACTGTTTGGATCAGTATTTAACTAAATTATCTGGATTTTGATTTATTAAATTCTGAACTAGAAATCAGAGGACAAATTTTAAAGTAATTCTTACATAATTTCAAAAAAAAAGACAGAAAAAGAGAAAGTTCACAACAGTGATACACAGCCAACTAAAATTTTTTACTCTAGTGTATTTGAGTGTGCAATACAAGATTTATTCTCCTGTGTATATAAATCTGTTTCACACATTCAAATAAATGCAGCTGTGTTTATCCCAGAGAGCAGAGTTCCAGATGTATACATACAGAACTCCAGATATACATAAGAGCACCTTATTACATTACAGTTTTCCATTACATTTTTCTAACACTTAGGATTTTATGCCACAGAGCCCTCTGGAATATGCCCCAGTACTTTCAGCACTTGCCCAAACAATACAACCTGAATTCCTAAGGGCCACCCAAGTTTGAGTGGCTGTGATACCACATCCATGTTTTGCCTGGAATTGAGAGGAGGCTTTCAGACTGCAAGAATATAAGGTACAGGTTCAGCACTTGAATAATACCATTCTTTCAGCAGAATGATACAAGTGTGAAGTCTTAGACCTTACATAACTTCAAACTACACTAAAAAAGAGCAACTCCAGAAGAAATTCATATTTTTGCAAACAGGCAATGTCTGCTTGCAGCCACAGTATTGAAGGTATGCCAAAAAAGCTGACAGTGATACACACACAGGAGGGCACTGGACTGAAAATGTCTGCTGATTTTTAAACAAAATAAATTTCTTCTTTAAGTCAAATTACATTAGAATGGATTTCAGAGCCTCACAGCATTAAGTAGCAGCTCTCATTAACAAAAATGCAAAAAAAGTATTAAGAGCACAAAGCAATAAGCCCAAAAACATAAACCACACCATTCACTGCATAGCCTGCTTTTTAAATACCATCAGCATTACTGCACTATTTAAGACACAGACTATAGAATTAGTACTTCCAATACAAACTGCTGTGTTCTATAAAGTGCAAACAAGAACCCTAGACAATTTAGATTACAGTTCTATAGATTATTTCATATTATTGTTTGCTTAGCAGATTGTATTCTCAATATGAAACATACAAAGGCAATATACTTAGTAAATAGTGTCATGGAACACAAGCTGAAAATCAAAGCCAGAAAAGAGTGTAAAATAAACAGAAATACAGGGAAGAATCTCTAGTAATATGCAAAATGGGTTGCTTATATTAGGAAAAGATTATTTTTTTACCAAATAGCAAAGGACTGTGGCAGAAAAAAATAGTGAAAATACTGTTATCAAAGGCAAAAAATTAAGATCAATTTAGACATTTTGGGTTTTTAGTCCATCAACTTTTTGTAAAGATTCCCAACAACTAGATATTAGAGACATTTATTTTTCTGAAACCATTGGTGCAAATCACACTGACACCCTGTAAATAAGTACTTTTCAAAGAATAAAAATGTAAGTGCATTTCACAGTTGTTTTCTGATTCAGTTCATAATTTAGAAAGCCTGTTCTCTGTATCGCAATTGATTTTTTAAAAAAATCAATTTGTCAAATAAAAAACATCTATCTTTATTGACTAATAGCACAGAGACAAGTTGGAAATACTTAAAACGCTGTTGTTAAGGGACCTGATCCCTGAAATAAGGATTTTGCTTTCCATAAAATGACTACATAATATTTTAACACTTTCATAGTGCAGGCAGTCTAGAAGAACAGTATCAGGAACCTTCCCTGACATTTCCCTTCTGGCCTGAGAACTTCTATATAAGGAATGTACACAAAGGGTACATTTTAGGAGGTTACTGGCACCTGAAAGTGGCCCCTGAGGTACAGATGTAGCATTGCTACCATGAGAGCTTATAGTTAACAGTTTAAAAATGAGGTGTGGAGGGAGAGAGTCCAGCATTGAACCTTTTCCGGTGCATACACTGAGGCACTGTACTGCATATGTATCCAGCAGAACTCTCATTCAGCTTGTAAAGTCTAATCCCATACCAGGCATACTTCATGGAAACAGTTTAAAAATAAGTTTTCCCAGTGAATAGCAGGTGGGACTGCCCTACAAAATCTTTTTTGGCTTGGGGCACAAATCTGCTGAAATACTTCACCCTAAAGAACGATAAAAGAAGAATTGCTTGAAACTTTGGTCTAGTCTGGCTGGTGTCTGGACAGAGCCTGATAACTCTTACGTTTTATGAAGGAATCTGCCGCACTCTGTGTGTTTACATTGCATAGGTGATGACCAGCTGAAACAGCCATTTTCTGCTCTAGGTGGTCTCACAAGTTCAAACATTTTTTCATCCAGAGACAGACTGAAGGGAATCCACTGCACACATTGAGCCGTAATGGGATTTGCAAGTACCTAAAAAATGAAAATACCTTATGCTTGCCGCAACTGAAACTCTAGATCCTTTATTAGCAGATGACTGGATTGCTGACAAGAGTTCAAAGAGTCGGTGATAATGAAGTCAGGCATAAGCAACCTGCACACCCTGGAGGAGTCAGTAAAGCAAAATGGGAGGGAATTTGGCAATTAGATTGTGTCAGAAAGCACTATAGTACAATGCAAACAAACAAAAAGATTACTGACAGGTCAGCAGTGAGAGTATTTGAAATAATCTAAATTTATACTAACCCACCTATGCCCATTTCTCCCTCACATAGACTCAAAATATCCTGGCAGGACTATTAGCTGTCCAAGTGAGGTACAAACCCTGATTTAGCATTTCTACAAGAGGAATTAAAAGGACATGAATGTTCAAAACTGGAATTGTGTTAATTTAACATCCTCTATATTATGTGCTGGTTTTGACTGGGGTAGAGTTAATTTTCTCTACAACAACTAGTGCACAGAATAAGACAAGGGACTTAGAAAATATGATCAATACTAAAATAGTTTTCCTAATGCCTGAGACATGACACAATATTATATTTTGATCCAAAATCCAGGTCTTTACTGACTGAGTGGGACAAATAAACTAATGACAGAAAATATAAACGCTGAAGATAAAGAACATTGGTGCCAGATGCTACACTCCAACAGCCAATGTAGTGGCACAGGGTACTACTTTCTCTGGATTTCATCTGTAAGCAACTGGAAAAGAGAAACTCTTCCAAAGGGTAACTTAAAGCATCCAGATTGGGCTTCTCTCCTTAGACAGCCTTTGGGCTGACTCTATAGTGCGTTCACTCTTGTGAGAATAGGAAGCTTGTGTGAACTTTCTCTGCTTCCTATTTATAAACAGCATTTCCTAGTCCCCATTGAGCCTATTTTTTTACTGAATTCTAGCAGTTCACTGACTGTTTCACAAACTGTCTCATCCGTGCCCCCAAATCCATACAAAGTACATTTTAATGCCCTATTCTGACAGAACCGAAAGAGATCATTTTCATGAATAGAACTACGAGTGCTAATACTCCAACAACTGCAAACAAAGTCCACTGCTTGGCACCCATACTGTCCCCATCCACAAAGGATAACTGACCTTTTGCACTCAGCCATCTGTGCACAAAACAATTAGTGGAAGCACAGAAGCCAGACAACATCAGTGACTTCATAACACTGTGCTTACTCTTTCAGTATTTCTCTGCAGTATCCTGTCCAGTGCCTACAATGTCTGTTTCAAAGTAGAAAGAAACTACACCAGTAAAAAATATAAATTCAGACATGAAATATCCTTGACCTGTGACACCCTGATAATAATCCACAACAAGCAGCAGAGAAGTGGAGGGTCCTGGGTTGCAAGGTACTACAATGTTAGCAGTAAAGGTAAGTGTATGTTACTATGACAAGAGGGATCCAAATTCCAGTGTTACATGTAATCTGCAACATAACAAACTGAATATCTCAGTGCCCTTCTGTGTTAAATTTTAGTTTCTTGAGCATTTCTTATTTTTAACCAGCATGTAGTTACTCTCCACTGAGATATACGAAAAGCTGAAAAGGCTTCCAAACAAGAAAATATTCTCAGAAATAGACATGTGAAACCAATGTGGGTATCATTTCTTTTGGAGAAGTAAATTAGCATTTGCTCTAATGTGATTTAATAATTCTTTATTGATCAGATAAAATGATGTTTTTCAAAAAGGATGAATGTATCAACTCTATATGACCCATACACATGCAATAGACTGTGCTGCTGCTACACACTATTTATTCCTTTAACACAGGACCACAGAATGCTTGATATGGGAAACAGGTATGTTTATGAAAATTTAGAATTTTAGAAGCATATAATGTACTTAGGTGGGTGAAGGGGAACAGAAATATATATAGCTTATTTAGCAAGTTTGTAAAAGTAGAAAAAACCAATTTATAACAGAACACATAGGAATGTAACTTGTTAGGTAGAAACAACTTGTAACCGAACACATATATATGTATATACACATATATAGTTGCTAAGTAAAGGCCATAAAGATAAGAAAACTCAGTAAAGCAAGGCTCAGGTACTGTGGAAACCTGATAAAGCACAACCTTTTGCTTAAGGAGCCAGCAAAAACAAGGCTCCTGGTTTTGGCCAGGACAAACTGACCTGGGAGTTAGCCAAACCTCCACTGTGCTTGCCCAGAGATGAGGTCAAGAGGTGAACACCTGAGGAAGACCTCTTACTTCATCAAGAAGACCCCTGCCCATGACCACCAGAAGGCATGGCGTCACANACGGCATGGCGTCACAGAAGTCTAATTATATGATGGAGTGCAAGGAGGCGGAGAATGGGTGGGGGATGGGCAGGCAGGGAGGCGTGGGCTTGTGGGATCAATGTGTATTTAAACCTCAAACCTGTCTCACCAGGTACACATGTATGGTGGAAAATCCCCCATGCATCCCAGCTGGAAATAAAACATACCTGCTTTACAATTTCAATTGTAAAGTCCTTATTCCACAACTCATGCTGGAGTTGGATGGGATCTCCAGAGGTCATCTTGTCCAACCCTCTTGCTCAAGCAGAGCTCCCCACAGCTGGTGGCCTAGGGCATGTCCAGATGGCTTTTTAGTATCTCCAAGATTAGAGTCTGAAAGACTCCACAACCTCCCTGGCAACTTGTGCCAGTGCTCAGTCACCCTCACATTAAAAAAAGTGTTTGTTGAGGTTCAGAGGGAACGTCCTGTGCTTCACCATGTGTCCATTGCCTCTGGTCCTTCAGACAAAGGCTTCGCTCTGCTACAAATGCTTTGTATCTACTGCCAAACTTTATCACTCATTTTATCTCCTATTTAATTTGTATGACAAAACTAGATATTCTAATATACTTGTACTCCCTGGCAGCGTCATGAGACTGTTATCAACACACAGAGCAATCTATCACTTCACTGTGTGACATGGAAAATCTCCTCCTGAAACAAAGCCAGGTCATCAAGGCTTTGTTTGGTCCACAAGCCTGTACTGCCCTACATCACAATGGCATTTAATTTTTATTGACTAATGAATAGTATTTTTAAAGAAAGTACCTCTACTCAAGCAGCTAGCAGGATTATGCCTCTTTCTTCCCTAATTTTAAGGCAAAATGCCTACTGTAAGTTATGTGTTCTTCCATATAAACATCCATGCAAATAGGTGCTGTGAATTAGGTCATGAATTATGCCCTGGCATTTATTTTTGTAGTTTCCAGAAAACCTCTATGGCACGCAGCCCTTATAAGGCAACTTTTTATTTGAAATAAAAATTTGGCTGGCATCCAGTCTGCAGGTTGCCATGAAAAAGGCAAAGAAAAAATGCAGCCAGCAAAGGGCAAAGTCAGAGGGTTCTAGATGAACTTCTAGCTGAAGAGATCCACTCCCATGAATCCCTGTGGGCACTTGGTGCTAACAGAACCACACTGAAAGAAGTGTCTTGGGGTTCTTGAGTTTAGATGGGAGGCTACATGTGGCCCTGGCACTGCAGCACTGAAACAAACACTGCTGATTTGCCAACTGCAAAGTTTTTCCAGTTGCTAAACTGATTTAAACAAGTTTGGTATGTGTTAGTGCTTGTTCACAACACTACATGAGAAGAACTTGAATGTTTATAATGTCATGCTTGGCTAAAGGCATCTTCTCATTGCCTGATTGGCAACAACCTCAGCACTTCCACAGCACTTTGAGTCAAGAAACCCCCACTGCAATTGATGGCAGATGGACTAAGCCCCATACAAATGTGAGGAAAAAGAGAGGGAGACATCTCTTTCTTTAAATGTCCAAGAATATGTACCTCAAGGAAGGGTGGCAGTAGAAGGAAAAACAGCTTAGGGCTAAGAAAGTATAAAAACTTATAGCCTGGCAGACAATTACATCATGAACTATGCACAGTAACTTCGATGGGCAACAAGTGAGGGTAGAAAAATACAGAGCATACTGAAAATACCTTTCTTTTCATCACTTATTTAAGAAAAAAGATAATGTAATACAAAGGAAACGGTTGGGCAATTATTAAGCAGACCCAAAGGAACAATGAGAATGATTTTTTTTTTTTTTAAACTGTGGTTGAATAGGGACAAATGAAGTGAAAAGTCAGTCTCTTCCCTTTAGATGAGCAAAATTGGGTCAGATAAAACTCCAGAAAATGTACTTGAAGAAGCTTATGAGCTGCCACAAAGACTGACATCAGCTTAATGATTAATTGGAAATCAAATTCTTGAAAGTCTTACTTAAAAGTACTCAAACAAACTTAAAGATCTTGGGACTCATTTTCCTTACACTGTGAGTACAATAGTAGAGGGGCTGACATCATACACACAATCATCAAAACAATTCCTGTCCTACCTATTTAGTCAATGAAAGAGAACAGTTAAGGGAACTTAGAATGATAATGAAAGTGCTCACAAAAACAAATGGAACATATGTTAAAACGTGGAGTACTAGAAACTAAATGGTAAAGACAGCCATATCAAAATTAAACAGTAATTTTGACACTTTTTGATGCATCATAACCAAAATATGTTTGCAACATCTAAAACAAGAACAAGATCATGTTTAAAGCACAAAAGCAGGAACTGAGAGATGTCCTTATTTGTTTGAGGTATTTTTTGTTTGGTTTTTTTTGGGTTGGGTTTTTTGTGAAGTGAATTTTACTACCAGAATTTAAGAAAGAAATATCAGATGTGAATGAATACTACATTCACATAGAAGTACAAAGAACAGGAACCAATCAATCCAAAGCAGTCTTAGAATGTATTTCAATATTGCATTTTGGGACATCACATACTGTTTTGTAACAAAAGAACTTGAATACTGAACTAATTTTTCAACAAAAATTTAGACGGTGAGCCATTTTGGAAATGAAGAATTAAAGTTTCCAGCAAGAAATGTTTTTTCAAAATTTTCTCATACCAACTATAATGAATTAGTTAATCAATTTTTATGAAAATTAATAGAAAACACTGGGGAACCTTTTTTTTTTTTTAATCTATCATCTACCTTTCCTGTGGCACCTATACCACTAGTATACAGACATCTTTTCTTGATTAATGATATATTCACTACGGGAACCTATTATTGAGCCTTGGTTGCACTCCACTGGATGCTTGAGAGACATCTCTGAACCCTCATTAATGAGGCAATGTATGTTAGATAGTATAATATGTTGAATATTTTCATTTCAGTAGCAGGAGACAACTTTTCTGGGGAAAAAAAAAAAGTATCAGGAAATCAGCAAGAAATGTATAATCTTCACAGACTTTTACCCTGCGGTAGAAAAATGAAAATACCAGTCTTTAGAATCAGTCAAGGTTAGAAATAACACTATATGCCATTTCTCTAGTAAATAGCAAAGGAAGCATTTATAGTTTGTAGAAATGTGCAAAACAGCTGTCCTGGGTCTTGCTGGGATGGAGTTGATTTTCTTCACAGTCACTAATATGGTGCTGTGTTCTGAATTTTTGATCAAAACCAATGTTTCGGCTTTTTCTGAACAGTCTCAAGGCTTTCTCTGTTTCTCACACTGCCACACCTGCAAGTAGGCTGGGGATGCCCAGGAGGCTGGGAGGGGACATAGCCAGGACAGCTGATGACATCATGCTCAGCAATAAAATGGAGAGAGTGGAATTTTGGTAGGTGAGCCATACTTCATTGGGGAACTGACTGGGTAACAGTCTGAACACAGGAGTTGATGCCTGATTACATTTGTATCACTTGTTTTCTTTTCTTTCTCTTTTCTTCCACTTCTCCTTTACTTATGTAACAATTTTTATCCTGACCCATGACTTTTCTTGCTTTTGTCCTTCCTTTCCTCTTCCCTCACCCTACTGCAGGGGTGGGAGGAGTGAGCAAGTGGCTGTGTGGTGCTTAGCTGCCTGTCAGGATTTAACCCTCAACAATAGGATAGTTTTGTAATGGAGAAAAGTATTTTTAAAAAGTCGTTTTGTAGCATGAGTCAATTGGGTTTGCTGCCAGAATGATCTGACATTTAAAAGAGTTTATACCAAAATGTGCCCATGTGCCATGTCTCGGATGACAAGACCTGGCTGACTGCCCATTCACATCTGTTCCCAATATGTACCCCCAGAAAGTAATGAAAATCCTATAACCACAGCCTCAATATTTATTTATTTTTCACAGCAAACAACAAGCTTTTTCATTAACTGAGCAGTGACTTTAGATCAAATGTGTTCAGATCTAATGTGTTCCTGGCGAACAGGAACAAGCATAACCCTTGACTGATGAAGTCACATAAGGATTTGTAAACCTTCATAAAGAAGATGGAGGTAGAAAGAACAGATAAAAGGAAAAGAAAATATAAACAAGTATTAGGATAGTTTGCATTTTGGCTTTTTGGCTTTCGCCTCCAGCTGCATATTTAGTTTCAGAGGGACTAGAAAGCATAAACAAAGTGTCCAGACATAACGAGTTCTTAGTTATGAAAGTAGATTAATGAAAAAAAAGTAGAAAGTAATCATAGCCATCTCCACCACTGGGACAGCAGATTCCTGAAGACAGGATAAAAAAACAAGGATGAAATTTGGACCCAAGTTAGACCTGTTCTGAATTACATTTTTTCTACATGCTGGGTATCGACATCCTCAATCTATGCTCTTTACAAAAGGACTGACTCTTGTAAGTGATGAGTGCTTCCCGCTTCAGTTTAAATCTGTTACTTATTCATGCATTTAGATGTCTAATTTTAGACATTTGTGGTTAGCAAATATCACCTTGGACCATATTAAAAATAGCATCAGGATTTTCTCAGTTCTGCTTTGAATTTTCAATGGAAACAACAGAATGCTTTTCAGTTTTTAAGCCTCAGACTTTTAAAAACAGTCCTCTCTGTCCTGAGGTATATGGAAGGCAAGGGTGCTTGTTAGCAGTGCATTGCTCATCTGCTCCATTTTCCCTCTCCCGTTCATCACTCCACTTGAAGACACACTCCCAGGTCCTGCTTTGTTCTCTGGAAAACTGAGGTGTGATAATTCACCATTCTGCATTGCTACAGAGTAGCAAGAGCTACAAGTATTTTAATTCCAAAACTGAGGACTGAGGACCAGCCCAACCCTCTCGTCCACACACAAGGTGCACTTTTTATAAACATCTATCCTCTCTAACAAAGCAAGACATATTTTTCTATATTTTAGAACAAATAAAAGCAAATTTCTGAGTAAATGAAAAAGCCTTAGACAAGGACACACAAGTGTTAAGTGTGAGTCACGTCTCTTAAATGCACTGGGAACGTCTCGCTCTTAGTTAATGAGAGTGGCATTAGATCCTACAGGTTCTCACCTTCACCTCTCTCTTAGGAAGCTGCATGTAGTTGCTCTGGGATGTAGATATTACAAGCATTACACAGAATTTTTGTTATACTCAACCTAGTTGATTAACAGCAGTATCACACACAAAATCAGGGTTATAAGGACACATAACTTCACCAGGAGATCTAGAGACTTTCTGCTGAGCAAAGGCCCAAAAACTTTCAAATCCCTGAAGAAAGGGATTCCTTTGGTTTTAAGACCTCATCTGTCCTAAAGCAGTGGTTCATTGATACAACCACAGTGGAAAACTACTTCTACCAAACAGAAAAGAAAAAAGAAGTAAACTAAAAGCATCAACAAGCCCCTACATTATGTCCCAAAAGCACCAGAACTGTGAGAAGTTCATCACTTGTTCAATAAAATTATATAAAATTTTATTGAGCAGTTGATATTCTCTATATTTTCATGTAATATTTATACAGAGATAGAGATACAAAGATATAGATGTTTGGTTATAAAGTACTCAATTATGAGTAGTATTTATTCTTTCTTACTTATTCTAAATCCAGGACTAAGCAAGATACTTCAGGTATATTCTGCTTTTTAACTTATAATTCTTCTGAGAAGTCTCTTTGTTTCAATCCTAATTTATGGGGGTTTTTAATTGGGAATTATGGGGAAACAGTCTCTAAGTCATCTTAGTTTGTTCTATCGGTTGTCCAGGTCCCCTAAATATGCAAGAAAATGTTTCAATTTTCCATCATGTATCTTTAATAAAAAGAGTTTTGTTTTGAAGTATGACATTACTTGTCTTGGTGTATCAAGTGTTTTTCTCTGACATGGATATGTTTGAATTCTGAGCAAAAACTTTCATTCTCTCTAGTTTTCAACATTGGATTTTTCTACAATAATCAATATCATGCCTACTTTAAAGTATACACATTTTGTTATTTGCAATTTCAGGAATATTTTCTAAGTAAAGCCTCATCTCTAAGTTCCAACAGTTGCATACTAGAAAAATCAGGCAGAGCCACGGAACAAGGTGTGCATTGTGGATTGTACTGAAGCAGTACCTATGACCATGGCTCATCTGGCTGCTGGGTTAACAGGTCACTGGCTTGGAGCCACCAAATTTCAGAGAACAGCCTCTCTCATGGTATTTTGATATTTCCCTTTCTGGATTTGTCCCAACAGGGAAGTGATGGAGCATATGAAAACTGGGAGTGGAGCTGGGAAGCTAACCAAACTATTTCAAACCTCAAATGTTTAGGTTACATGCTTATGTGGTCTTAACCAACTCACCCATCCCTAAATATTACAGCATCGGGAATGATGATTTAAAAATACAGGAATGATACAACAGTGCCAGCCACTGTTAAGTGCATTGCACATTTCTTACAATCAGTTCTGTAGCAATGAGCACACTATATGAATACTTTGGGCATAGTTACAGGAATAGGATTTTGTCTTTTCCTAACTCTAAGCTTAGCATTGTAGATTGCCTGGATATGCTATCCATTTGTTCTCCTTGCTCCAGAGCTGCTGGAGGAGCAAGTTAAATAGTCAGGTAGGATCTGCTAAGTAGTCAGGTATCAATGTTGGAAAAAACAAAACAAAACAAAACAAAAACCAAAACAAAACAAAAAACCCACAAAAACCAAAAAACCAAAAACAACAACAACAAAAATTTAAAAAAACACCAAAAAGCCCACCCAAAAAAGCAGAAACAAACCAGCCCTACATTCCTGCAGAGAACATGGTATTATCCCATGTGTGGTTCAGCCCCCACTTCAGACAAAAAGAAACAAATAGTTCTGTGCAAGATCCTGGATTTGGGTGTACAGGATCCATGGCTATAAAAAGACAGTAATCATTTCTCTACAGAGGGGAAGGGGAGATCTTGCAGTGCTTGAAAGGGTCCTTATCATTGCAAAGCACGTTTACTGTAGAGCTTTTAGGGCCATAACTACATCCTTTAGTTTCAGGGGGGTTTTAATCACAATGCTGAACAAAACAGCAGCACCAAAAGACTCAAGGGTCTGTTAGCTGAAACAGAACAAACTGGGTTTTTCTTTCATTTTACTTACAGTTTACAGTGCTGGACTCTTCGTTCACCAGTTTATTGTCCTTTTTTCGTGCTGGGCACAGGTGCCCAGGCACTGGGGCTGCAGGGCCGGCCTCTGTGAAGGGAGCCAGGGCTGTGCCACAGCCCTTCCACAGCCAAGGGACACACTGCAGGACACGGCTGAGCCCCACAGCCCTTCCAGCTGGCTCCAAGGGACACACTGCAGGACACGGCTGAGCCCCACAGCCCTTCCAGCTGGGTCCAAGGGACACACTGACGGACAC